>OX336389.2:130326577-130903864 GCA_946902985.2 Meconema thalassinum
TTTAGTTTATTAATGTGAATATAAACAATATGCAGTACTCACGAATGTAATTTATTCTGTGTCTCACTGACTGATGAAGCATTACAATACACAACGAGATACATCTTCAGGTTGTCCATCGCAAATGACCGACGTTTATCGCGAAACACTTCTTCTGAAGGCGCGAAAATGCGGCAATATGCCTGTTGCCCTTGACGTGTTGTGTAACTTGAGATCGCTGTTTAGCCTTGATTGCTTTCCCACATGGTTGGCAGAACAGAACGCCCCCATCAGAAGTAAAATGATCTTTAAATTCTGCAACAGACGATAACTTGTAGTTGTTTTTACTTTAGGCATCGTAGAACTGCCTTACACTTCACAGTGCCAGAAATGAACTGCACGTGAGTGACACTGGTTCCAGGTAGCTGGGGGAGGGAGGTCTAGCACGTGGTGCAATACGGTAATGGACAAGGAAATCCCCGGCTTCCACAGTGAGTGGCACGTGGCGACAAGTTTAGAATAACACAGTTGCAAGCTGACATACGCTCTGCATGAAGATTAGATAGCTCACAGGTTCTTCCCCGTGGAAGTAACACAGAACAAATATGCAATAAACTGAAAGTTCTAGGATACTGATTTTAATAAATGTAAATATTATGTCTTTTTATGTGCTAATAAGTTAAAAGCATGAATTTATGTATTTATAGAAAAATGCTTAAAATATGTATTTACATAAAAAATATGTGTTTACCTAAAAATCCGAGCCCTAATAATGAATACTACTACAGAACTGGAGCGCTCAAGGATAAGGATCGGAAAGCACCAACACCATCGCCCTTATACAGAGGCATTATATTGTCATGATGATAACTGTTTTAAGTGGCCTAAGAAATCCTTTTGCACTAATTACTCCCCGTGACTGTAATTTATAAGCAACTTGCAATTCTGTACCAGAACACTGGTAGGGACGACGTGATGCAGCCCGCATTGCCAGGCAACAATAGACTTATGTATTAGTGAAGCTGTTCAGGAGCGCTTGTTCTTCCGACTTACTGAACAAAAATTAATATTTCAGGTTACCTGAGAGGTGTAGCCTAATGCCACATAGCCTAAACTATTCCTCTTGATTCTGGCTATCATATACAAAAATAATTTTTCGAATTCGACTGGTAGTTCCAGAGATTAGCGCGTTTAAACACACAAACAAACAAACTATTCAGCTTTATTAAATTAGTATAGATTTCACAGTGTTTAAGAACTCGTGATTTTCGTTAAAAGCAATGAAAAAGGACCGCTGCCCATTATTATGAGTTGAGCCCTGCGCGGATAAACAAAACGTTATCCCCATCCGCCCCGCATCCGCACGTTTGTTATCCGAATCCGCTGACATTACAAGAATATTTTTAATTTATTAGATAAAGCGAAAGTACTAAAGCAACACCTTTAGACATTTGAGGAAAATTGCGTTCCCCTAGACTATGTGTGAATCGCAAGACAATGCTGACCAACTTTTGTCCCTCTGAGTAACGGCAATGAAACAGCGAGTGGCTAATTATAACACTTACCTAGTCATCGTATATTCCCACGCAGGCAAGCGCAGGTATAAAAAACTTTTTTTTGGGGGGGGGGGGGGAAAGAACAAGTCAACACTAATTGAGGAAATTTACATGATTATCTTCTCTCACTTCTCCATTATTCTCATACAATCCAAGCGAAAGCAAATAGGGAAATAACAAGAAACGTGAAACAAGCAGATCTTTGCAAAAACTAAAATTATTTTAAAAAATCCAGTTCAACATTGTATTCTAAAAACTATCCGCTCATTTTCTCTACACATTATCCGCAGATTATCCGTAGAGCCATGCAGACTCTATCCGCATGGCGAAAATTTTTGTGGATATCCGCAACTATATCCGCGGATATCCGCATCTGCACAGGGCTTTAATTATGAGCCATGCTGTGTATTGGGGTCAGTGACTGGCCGGAGGTCAAGGGGTGTGAAGCTTGTGGCACACAGTGTGAATGTTAAGCTGTCCCGTCAATCAGTCAAGTTGAAGGAGCGCCGTGCCGCGCCGTTCGCTTGCTATGTTACAATAGTCATCACTTAATACGCGCAACATACACTATTAAATTTAATCTACTCCGACATCGAAGGTTTACACGTATATAGGACTGTAAACACGTTAGCTCAGGCTTGAGGGCTTGGGAGACGTCCGTCCTTGATAAGGTTTTCCATGGTTTCTAATTTTCAAATCGATGTGAATGCTAGGATGATCCTTTCTAATAGAACCCGGCCACCTTCTTCCACTTCCTCGCACTGTTTCTTTAATGTCCATGCATTTCACATGTAAATAACGCTTTGATAAGGTTGGTGCCTAAACTTGGCAAAACCAATTGTCTCATACAAAATTCTCCCTACCCTAACTTGCCAGACTTTTCTGAGATGGTTGTTAATTCTTGAACACCTTGGTCATCAACCCCGTATACTTGGGTATGTGCAAGATTATTTTGGTAACCTGTGTTCCTGTAGTTACTATATTCGAAAACTTGGAAGAAATTTCCATCAGTGTCGTCTTGTTTGATTCTATGCTATACTTCACTACATTACAAAGAATGCATTGGAGTGTGTAACTCGACAGTATGAGGTTCAGTATTTGCTCTGGGATCTTAAATAAGGAACTAGCCCTGCATCTGCATTTACATTTACCTAAAGAAAAGACACACTCAAGATGAATGTTGTCTTTGACAGGATTCGAGTTACTAATCTCCGAAATTGCCCCCTCCCCCGCCCCTCCCCCCTCATCGCCATCCACCCCCATGTGAGTTAATTCGTGCGCCACAATTATCTCACACGGCTACGCGTAAGAATATTTGCTCTGGGATCTTAAATAAGGAACTAGCTCTGAAGTAGAGTATTTGCTCTGGGATCTTAAATAAGGAACTAGCCCTGCATCTGCATTTACATTTACCTAAAGAAAAGACACACTCAAGATGAATGTTGTCTGAGCCAGGATTCGAGTTACTAATCTCCGAAATTGATCCCCCTCCCCCCCCCCCCCCCGCCCCTCCCCCTCATCGCCATCCGCCCCCATGTGAGTTAATTCGTGCGCCACAATTATCTCACACGGCTACGCGTAAGAATAGGAATGACAAGGTAGTATTAGTGGGGTCAAGTATTTACTGTAAAGCATCGGAGGCATTCTTCTTTCAATGCAAGGTTTACATCATGAACCTCAGCATTACATAAGCGCGCCAGATAAAAATATTTGACACCCCCTTTCAAAGAGCTAACTAGTCACTTTTGAGTGCTACACATGGGGTTGCACTGATACCAGACAGTCATGTGATCCTTCACCGCTTTTTTTTTCTCTTTTTTTTTCGTGTAGCCTCCAGAGAGGCCGAGTGCAGGTCTTTCAAGTCGACGCCCGTGGGCGACCTGCGCGTCAGAATGAGAGATGGAATGGATGAAGATGAATGAAATTGGGCAAGGATGTGGAAGAAAGCGGCCGTGGCCTGTCAGTAGGTACCGTCCCAGCATTTGCCTGGTGTTGAAAATGGGAAACCACGGAAAACCATTTCAAGGACAGCCGACGGTGGGGTTCGAACCCACGCGTCTACCGAGTCAGCAGAGAGCTTGGCCCCATGACCAAATGCTGCGCGTTAGCCAGCGTAGCCACTACTGTCGGTTCCTTCACCGCTGGCATGTGACCATGGCAGGGAAGTAGTGTGTGTGTGTGTGTGTGTGTACCGGTCTTCATGCAGCACGACTTCAATAAGCCATAAAGAATGGTACAATAAATAAATACAACACTAAAGAATTGTGTGCCAGAATATTTAATTCATGGTACTGGCTTATCAACTTACCGACAGGTTTAATATAACATCAATAGAAGATATTCTTTTTTATAAAGTAACATGTGTATAATCTATCGTTTTTGATAATTGGAGTAGACATTTCGGTTGTTGATCAGCGTTTCTCCCGTTAAAACTACCATCACAACCGCCACTACAATGAAGAAATACGTGCTAGAATATATCTGTCTCCCGGAGGTATAGGCCACCATGTCCATTTTTCTCCAAAATGGGTTTATTATTTTAGCACAGCTTTATGGGTTTCTTCTCCACTACACTGAGGTAAGTAATGAATGATCGTGTGCAGGTCCTTCTAGTTGACGCCCGAGGGCGACCTGCGCGTCGTAATGAGGATGAAGTGATGATGAAGGCGTCACATACACCCAATCCCCGAGCCACGGGAATTAACCCCAGGATATTAAAATCCCTGATGGCTCGGCCAGGAATCGAACCCACAACACTTCGAGCCAAAGCCTAGCGCGCTAACCATTTAGCCACGGAGCCAGACAGAGGTAAGTTATACAAGTTGTATGCTTTGAACGGAACAACCAGTCCACTTTCACTTAGAGGTATACAACACCATCTGGGCATAGTTTTGTATACGTCTGCACATTCTGGTGGATTTTCCGTGAACTAAAGAATCACAGTTAAAATTTTGTTACGAAAAATGCTACTAACAGCCGAGAAAAATTAAGGGAGAACTGAGTGAAACATCTTCAAACTGCTCTCCTGTAAAATATAGTAAATGTGGCATAGTGTCCTATACCTCGGAGGTACAGATATGGCATTCAGTACCGTACTGTATTGGTTATTTATAATTCCCCCGGATACATGGCAACGTTCTGTAATGAGTCACCGGATTTCATTTTGAGAAACATCAAATCCACAGCTTCTCTAATTTATGAACCCCCCAGTGGCTCACATATAGTGGGAGGTGGGTTGGTGACCACGGGACCCCAGCTGAGTCCGGCATTGCTTCCACTTACAGTACTTGTGCCGGTCTCCTCTCCGTCTTCTTTCCTGTCAACCTCTCTTGGTCACCTCGTGTTCTCTTCCAACCCCGACGGTGTTAGGGTATCTGAGGCCTTCCCCGCCTTCTCTCATCTTTCCTGATACCCTCCTTCTGCGAGGGGTCAGCCTTCCTTTTCTTTTCATATTATCTCCTGCCTTCAAAGAGGCAGGGTGTATGTAGCCCCACCATTTCTGGTGCACCCTGGATATTGCTACACCCTCAGGGGCCCAAGGTTGGTGAGTTCGTGAGTTGGCAACCCTGAGGGATTCCAGAGCTGGATCCGTTTTTTCCCTTTTCCCATTGACTTTGGGGTGGGCCCTCTCCTCCTTCCCATTCCTCACTGCCTTTCATGGCTCTCCTTCCTTCCAAGTCCCTCAATAATCATTCTTCGAGGGTTGAGGACGTTTTGTTTCCTCCTGTCTTTTTTTTTTTTTTTTGCCGAACCTTTTACTTTTGACCATTTATTCTTCTAGTGTGTTAGCGTTGGTTATGGTTTTCAATCTCATCTCATCTTTCACTATCACCCAAACCATTAGGGGCCGATAACCTTGATGCTAGGCCCCTCAAAACAACAATTATCATCATCGTCATCATCATCAATTTATGAATGTTGTATTTTAGAAAATGAAAACTGGCTAAAAATGCTTGCGATGAGACCAGTGAAGTGGTGTTGAGATAACATTTATATGAGTTACATAACGAAGGAAGCCTCCGTGGCTTAGGCTGCAGCATGCCGGCCTCTCACCGCTGGGTCCGTGGTTCAAATCCCGGTCACTCCATGTGAGATCTGTGCTGGACAGAACGGAGGCAGACAGGTTTTTCTCCGGGTACTCCGGTTTTCCCTGTCAACATTTCATTCCAGCAACACTCTTCACTATCATTTCATTTCATCTGTCATTCATTTAATCATTGCCCCAGAGGAGTGCGTCAGGCCTCGGCAGCCGGCACAGTCCATATCCTCGCCGCTAGATGGGGGCTTCATTCATTCCATTCCTGACCCGGTCGGAGACTGGAAGCAGGCTGTGGATTTTCATTTTCACATAACGAAGGAAGTAGTAACCATCAATTAGGCAATAATAAGCCACAAGACCTCCTTTTTACGTCGACCCCCCCCCCCCCCCCCACTGTAAGTGATATTTCATCCTAATAATCCTACGTTTAATAACCGGGAAGCGAACACGGTTCACCTTAGAGGGAGGCAAGCATCTTGACCGTTACGCCATCACGCCCCGTTCCCTTATGGCAGTGTGGGAATCGAGCCCAGGCCATTCCTGCAGAAAACTACTACCCACACCTCTAGACCATGAATGTAGTAAGCGGTGTTCCAGAGCGGCTATTAAGTACGGGAAAAGAGTTAGTTCAGATTTTGCAATGCCGATATGTTTGCTGATCACATTTGGGAAGTGATGTCTCGCGAATATATACGAGCAGTGTACTTCAATGAGCTAACTGGCACTCCAGACTCGTGCGCGATTCAAGGACCATATAACATTCCCAATAGCAAACCGCCCATACTGGTTATTGGCTCACGATTGAATATACTGTATCCGTAGTGATTGATAAATAATATAGGCATTTCTTGAAAACCGTGCTTAATTTCAGTGCGTATCGCTCACACAGCCAGTAATATACATGCACTGCTGTGATTAATTTGAGCGAACAAGTCATCCATGTTAAAAAGGCTTTACGAGCGTATGCCGGCCCCGTGGTGTTGGGGTAGCGCACCTGCCTCTCACCCGGAGGCCCCACGTTCGATTCCCGGCTCAGTCAGGGATTTTAGAAACTGAGGTGAGGGCTAGAACGGGGTGCTCTTAGCCTCGTGAGGACAATTGAGTAGCTGTCTGATAGTGAGGCAGCGTCCAGATCACGAACACCAAGATTAACGGCCGAGGGGACCCGATGCGCTGATCACGCGTCACCCCAATATCTGCAAGCCAAATGGCTGGGTAGGTCTAGGCCCTTCACGGGCTGTAGTGCCAGGGGTTATTATTATTACGAATGTATATTATTAAGGTTGTTGATTATTTAGGGCAGGGGTTCTCAACCAGTGGGGGTTCGCATGATGTGTCTTGGGGGTCGCGAGATACGGAGAAAAAGTAAAAAATAAGTGAGATATTGCTGTAGTTTTTTATTAAAATAAGAATACACTCACATTGTATAAAATTTTACGTTTTTTAATCTATTGGTGGGGCAGCCTACGTGGCTTAGGCGGCAGCACACCGGCCTCTCACCGCTGGGTCCGTGGTTCAAATCCCTGTCACTCCATGTGAGATCTGTGCTGGTCAAAACGGAGGCAGACAGGTTTTTCTCCGGGTACTCCGGTTTTCCCTGTCAAAATTTCATTCCAGCAACACTCTCCACTATCATTTCATTTCTTCTGTCATTCATTTAATCATTGCCCCAGAGGAGTGCGTCAGGCCTCGGCAGCCGGCACAGTTCATATCTTCGCCGCTAGATGGGGGCTTCATTCATTCCATTCCTGACCCGGTCGGAGACTGGAAGCAGGCTGTGGATTTTCATTTCAATCTATTGGTGGGAACCTTGAACTTGTTTGGAATTAACCATTTTCTGAATTAATGTTTATTAATATTAGTTACAAGAGTTTTTTTATGAATAAAACTTAACAATTATTTTATTTTTTTAATTATTGTTTTATTGTTAAAACTTGGGGGGATTGCCAAAATACTCAGCCTAAAAAGGGGGTCGCAATGTCTTAAAAGTTGAGAACCCCTGATTTAGGGGCTTTGTGTCATCGTGGTCATGTAGCATCGTGTACTTGGGTGTGTGTAGAATTTGTCTGATAACCTGTGCCACGGTGATGTTGGCACTTGTGTGTGTATTAGTAATTGAGGTAGGGCTTGGGTAGGAAGCGGCCATGGCCTTTAGTTAGGTACCACCTCGGCATATGCCTCGAGTAGAAGTGGGAAACCATGGTAAACCACTTCCAGGATGGCTGAGGTAGGAATCTAACCTACCTCTTCACAGTTTTGCCTCAAGAGGCTGAGTGTACCCCGTTCCAGCTCTCAGACCAGAATTACATTTCTTGACAGAGCCGGGAATCTAACCCGTACCTTCGTGGTGTCAGTGAAGGAGCAAGTCACTACGCAACAAGGCGGACATATTACTAAAGGTTGGCTTCTTGTATGCAATTTATGATCAATTCAAAATTAATGGGTGTAAGCTTATATCACGTTTGAAAAATGAAACCTGAAACACTCGAAAGTCCTGTTAATTCAACATCGACAACATATTCCAGTTACAAAGGTAATTAATCAAACCCTATTATTTTATTGATATGGAACGTCTTGTTGATATGAAAAATACTTTGTGGATCAGTCTTATTCACAACACAAGCTTGATTATTGCTACGAACCGATAGGCTAATGTATACCCTCTTTGGCTGTTCGATATTGAGTACAATATCTCTACTTGGGTTTCCGTCCATTAAGGAGGGGGGGGGGTGCTCATCTCCTGACTTATTCCTCCTCCCCACCCCCACCCTCTCACTCAGCCAGTCCCGGTAAACTCGCCAAAACTGCCTCCATACCTCTACCTCTACCTTCCGTCCTACCCCCACCGGAAGGGAAGACTGGGGGGTAGTTGTAGGTATGATTTAAACGAAGCCTTAATGGAGCAATAAATACGGCTCGTTTCAATACAGGCGTCCGATCCGCTAGAACGGGGTGGCTATACATTACCGCTAAAGGTGGACCCCGTATCTTCTGTCTCATTCTGGTTCCTTGAAATATGGGGAACAGGGAATAATTTCATAAATTGTGTGTGTTCTATCGAGAAAGATCATAGAAGATGGATTGGCTATGCAGCACAAGCAATACGGGCTGGCTGTATTAGGCTAGACCGCAAGAAAAGGGCTATTGCAGCTATGTGTACAATATATAGCCCAGACACTAATTAATGGCGTCCTAGGAAGGCGAATGGCTAAACCTGTGTTGTTATTGATTTATGAAGGTATTCCTGAATTAATGATACTCTATGTAGAATAACGAGGGAACTAGTCTCATGTTTTATCGAACTTGAAGACTCATGAGCATTCATTTGGATGCAATGTAATTAGTAATAATATCTTTACTAGTCCTGCGCACAATTATAATGGAATAGAGCAGGATAGCCAAGCGCATTATGTCACACTGCATGCCCACAATAGGGATCTGAAAGTTCAGGGAATCAAGGTTCAATTCCCGGTGATGACAGTGGTCATCCTTAGATGGGAGGGGGAATAGTTTATGCCTGGTTTCTTCCCCACGCCCTACAGGAAAATGCTGGGAAGGTGTCTTATTTGAAATTCTGGGAGAACTACTCCAATTCTGCCCACTAATAATTATACATTGCTGTACTACTACCACCACAGACGCAAATGCTACCAGACAAATTGAAAACACAATCAAGTACATGATGTTGATAACCAAGGCCCAAACTCATTAATGAAGTAACAACAACTACAATACAGAGAATAATGTACTGTATGTTTCGAACCTTAATCAGGTTCCTCTTCAGCTAACTACACCATATTTAATCACTTATGCACATAAAAATGTTTTACATCGCTTTCACGTATCGTCTTTAAGAATGACGACAACTCTCCAGTTTAATTGATCAGAAAATTCCGACAAATTTACTGTATTTATATTTCTAATTAAATAAGTGTATAAAAAGAAAAAGTCTACAACATTTTAAGACAAATATAATGGGACTATGTGAGGTTTATTTACAAAAATTATGATCGAAATTTTAAAAGCATATACGGTATTAATCTATCGTATGTTCATCAGAAAACGTTAAGGATACAGTAGGCCTATTTGAAATTTACTCACCAATGTCTAATATTTGATAGCCTATTTTTCATATTTTGCAAAAATGAAGAAAAAATAATCGTATGATATAACCCGAGCAGATGTGTGTGTGTCCGTCTGTCCTTCTGTCTGTCTGTCTGTCTGTGTGTGTCTCCCCTCTATTAACTCCTAAACGGCTGCAGATATCGAAACCAAATATGGTATGAGAAAATATATATACCTGGACATCTCACGGCCATATTTGAAAAAATGACGTCAGCCCTATCAACTATTGAAAAATCACAATTGAAATTTGAGCTCCATGTTGGATGGGAACTCTTCTAGAATTGACACACATTTCAGATTTATTTTCAGGAATTTATATACAGTGATGCAAATATGGTTCTACGTGAGCTGTTAGGTCCAACTTTTAAATGCATGTAACTCCCATATTATCTATTGGATTTCAACCAAATTTCATATGTGCTTTGTGTACCATAGGCCTAACAGATATGACTATGCGTATTCTTTAGAGCCACCAGGGCTGCTAACTGTTGATAAATGTTTCTCCATATTATTTATTCTATCTCAATATATCAGAAAGCATGCAAGCCAGCAGTTCTGAACTTTGCAGAAGTATGGTATCTACAATTGTTGATTACTTGTATCTAACCGATATTTATGACAGTGCTGCCAACATGATTCTACGCGTGCTGATAAAAAGGAAGCTTGTAGTTTAACGTGGCCGTTAATCTCGCGATCATAAGCCACGGGACCTCCGTTTTACGTGGAATCCGAACCACAGGACATGGCATTTCACATCGAAAATCTCACATGCATTGACCGGGAATCGAACCCGGTCCGCCTTGGTGAGAGGCATACAGCTAGACCGCTGAGCCACCACGCCCCCCGCGTGCTGATAGGTTCAATGTTTAACCACATGTAAATTCCATACTAAAAGATGGATTTTTTCAAACATTGGCACAAGTATAGTTTCATACTATTTCAGATTAATTTTGAGAAACTCAGGTATTGCAGTGTTCCAGCTCGCTTTTACGCATGTATTGCTCATACTAATTATTGGTTTTTCACCGCTTTTTTATGTGAATTGTATATCTTAAGAGATGGAATTAAGAATATATTCAGAGTCGCCACGGCTGCCAACTGTCGATTAATACTCTCTATTATTTTGAACCCTAGTCTCAGTAGATTAAAAAGCATGAAGGCCAACATATCTAAATTTTGAAAAAGCTTTGTAACATAATACTGTATTCTAGATAAATGTTGGGTATTCCAGACATGGCAATGTTACCAACATGATTCTACGCGTGCTGATATGCCCAATGTTTAACTGCACGAAACTTCCATACTCACGAATGGATTCCATCTTTATTTCGTACGTACAATGTATGCTTAAGGACATATATTTGTGTTACTACAAGTCCACACCACGAGCTTTAAGAGTCAGCAGGGCTATCAACTCTGTATCACAATCTCAAGTCTTTTGAACTCTAGATTCAATATCTTGGAATAGTGCACGGAATGGTCTTCAAATTCACCAAAATGGAAGTCCAAGATGTCTGACATATTCATAGTAAATCGTCAAAGTTAGTGCCACCAACATAATTCTATGCCAGTGCATAGGATCAACGTTAAACTGAATGTAACTTTCATACTAACAAATTATTTTCAACCGAATTTCGTATGTGGAATGAATGTCTCAAGTGGTGTAAAATGGTCTATTTTTGGAGTCATCAGGGCTAC
Organism: Meconema thalassinum; assembly: GCA_946902985.2. Classification (NCBI taxonomy): domain Eukaryota; kingdom Metazoa; phylum Arthropoda; class Insecta; order Orthoptera; family Tettigoniidae; genus Meconema; species Meconema thalassinum. The sequence goes on from OX336389.2 coordinate 130,337,975, forward strand.
CAACTGTTGGTTAATGCTTTCCATAATTTTGAACTGTAGTCTCAATATATGCAGGCAAACAGTTCAAAATTTGGCACATGTGTGTATGAACGATAATTTCGTAGATTCATTACAAGCAACCTATACGTTGCAGTGTTGCCAACATGATGTATCGCGTGCTGATAGGGTCAATGTTTAACTGTATATAACTACCATAACATTTAATAGATAACTAATATATTTTATTTATTATGTGTATGCCGTAAGGGATATACAGTATTTATGTGCTATTTCAGAAGCAACAGACATTCCAACTACCGAATAAATATATTTGAGCACTTGAGGCGGAGACTCTCAGTGTCACAGAATCCATGGAAAGAAACTACTTAAAACAAACTGCAGTGCTCTATTGGGCAACAATATTTCAGGTAACATATATTTGGAACAAATCACAACTTAATTTCGTCATTATTCTGGATAGGTCTTTGTAGATCATTCATTGGTGTGAAGCTTAAATTTTCAGAAAAGTAGGCACTTTAGAACTCAGCAATTCTTCTAGGTTTGTGCCGTGTCTTGTGTGGGGTTTCGCCCAGGACACCAAGCTGTCTCATCAGCGGGTTCGTAGTGTCCCCGCCCAGACCCCCACAGGAGTAGCAATTTCCGCGCTACCTCCCTTTTTATGAAGCGCACCTGCACCTCTTTAATGCGAGAACTAAAAGCTCAAACAGCCATAACCTCGCTATGAAGGCTTCCAAAAAGATGGTAGCCTATATTGACTTTCACGGACAGTGAATTAAAACTCAGCAATTCTTCTAGGTTTGTGCCGTGTCTTGTGAGGCACGACACGGCACAAACCTAGAAACCTAGAAACTGGCCGTGAAAGGCAATATACAATCTTTAAGGCACTTTAGATAGTTTTGGAACTACTTCTTTTTCATTTCTGGTTAGAAAGTAAATACGTTGTTAAATAGTGGCAACCTTGCCGTCCTCATGGCTGAGGGGCAATCCATCACCACCGGTAAACAAATCTAGTACACTAGAGCTGAGGTTATGTCCAGGCAAGCTTGCCAGTGTACCTCGCTTCTATGCTCTGTGTAAAAAAAAAATGCCTCGTCATACGCTGTATATGGCAGATCTCCTCAAAATCATCACTTTGATGCAACAGAACATGAGACAAGTTGACGTTGCCAATGTTGTTCACGTGAATCAAAATGTTGTGTCCAAGTTGTGGACAAATTCCCAAGACACCCATTCAGTAGCGGATGAGCATCGTGGGGCATCCAGGCAAAAAACTGTAGCTTAGGTAGACTACGCATATCTGCACGCAGATGCTTTACACGCACAAAAGGAAGTCTGTGCTACGAGCTTCGAAATTCCTCAGGAGTTATTGTAAGTACCTTGTTCTTGTTGTTTAATCAGGGGGGCTTGGACATCGTGGTCATTTATCCCCGCGTACTTGGGAGAGTTTGAAATGTTGTTTGGTAAACTTGTGTTATTGTGATTGCTGTATTAGTGTGTGTATTTGTAATTTAGGTGAGGATTGGGAAGGAGGTGGCATTTGCTTGGAGGAGAAGTGGAAAACCACGGAAAACCATATCCCGGATGGCTGAGGTGAGAATCAAACCAGCCACTTCTTAGTTTTGCCTCACGAGGCTGAGTGTACCCGTACCAGCCCTCAGACCAGAATTAAATCTCTCGGCAGAGCCAGGAATCGAACCTGTACCTCCTGGGCGACAGCCAGGAGTGCTAGCCGCTGTAAGTATTCAAACTGTATGCGTTAGATTCCACGATGGGGCACTGTATTAATGAAGACCCCTCAGAATTCCTCCACTTCAACAACTTGACAAGGTGGTTTGCGTTCGATGGCACGTCAGATATTGACACCAGATCAATGATCCAGAAAGTTGTTCACTGATGAAGTGCGAATTGCTTTGCACTCTGATAACAACTCTGTGCACGTATGAATGGAAAGAGGGGAACGTAACAATAAATTATTCTCAATCCAGCAGCTTGAAGTCTTTGCACAATTTTGAGCAGGTATCATGTTAAGCCACCGTATGCTACTGGTTTGTACGTGACCAATCTAGAAATTATGTTTCCATTTTTCTATAATAAAAAGAAAACATAGTTAGATGAAAAACGTTAATAGTACCATGCACAGCAATGTTTGAACAATTTTTGGACATAATGACCACGAGAATTGAGGCACCTGTAAAATCATGGGATCAACCTTTGTGTTCCCGTGTCGTAGAAGTTTGCCGCCTGTGAATGGAACCAGTGTTTTGTCAATGGCATTCGTCTTCAGCTCTTCGTGTGAAAATGCTGACCGTAGGAAATGATTTCCTTGAGGTGCAAGGAATCATGGAATTCGCTGGGAGCAAGACCAAGACTGTACGGTGGATCATAAAAAATCTCCCAGCCCAACTCCTGCAAAACAGAATGACCTTGGTGAAATGAAAGTTCGCGATTACCTTAATACACGGATGTCAGAATAGTGGACGTTTGGGCTCAATGGATAATGGGTAACTTCCATAGTATCTCGACGTAGCAAAAGTTAGTCCACCACATGGAAATTCCATTTATTTCACTGGAAAGTTTCTGGAGTGGAAAAGATCTGTAGAATATATGAAAATAGCTGGGGAGGTAAACTTATCTACTCACACCTGATAACGTGAAAAAAGTACATGGGTTAATTTTACACCTTGTATACACTTCTCGACCGGGGTTTCGATGAAACACGTATTTCGTTTGTCAGGCTAACATCATCAGATCGTATTCGTTTAAGGTGTTTTAGGGGTTGGTCGATATATTCATATGATAAAACACTTATATACAACATAAAACTTTTTATAACCAGTCAAATTACATTGTACTTGTGTTCCGTTAGTGTGATAGCACTTCTGTAAATATCGCGTTTTTCCTCATCTCTACTGAACCTAAAATACTTTTGATAATGTATTTCTCTTTTCAAATGAAAACCTATTCTGCTATATACCGATGTAATATTCTACGCAGTCTTGTTAAATGATCAAGTCTCATGACTTCGAAATCCATACAATTACATCACCTGACTTCTGGCTTCTTCATGGCGAACAGTTTCAGGAAGTTCCCCTTAATATTCTTTCTACAACTCTGCTTTCTTGTTAAATTACCACTGATGGTATATCTTACATGCTTTATGGGCCCAATCAGTTCCGACTGATTGGCTCTCAATTTTAACAAAACTCTCGACAGATAACCTGAGAAGAAACTCGATCTGTGTCTTGATGAACACGTCAGACAGGTCTTATATTGATTGGCATTAATCCAAACATCGGCCTGATGATTTATCATTATATTTATAACCTTAGAAATGCATTAACCAATTCCTTCAAAAATGTATCATGCACCCGTCGTATATTTATTATTGTTGTGTAACAATGTTAATGGAAGCAGACGATGGAGGTAACAGTAAATTATAACTTTCGATTACATTTCAAGCTGTTGGTAGTATAGATGGACGGATCTGTTTGCGTGACCGTCATAAATGAAGGGGCTGGCCAGCAAGTCCAGTTCGTCTAATTTATTGGACAACACTGTTCCCCATTAGTGCTTCTCCCAACCATGAGCTCTCCGGCTTTGCTGCTGCCGCCATGACGAACAGGCAGTTACTTTGGGTGCTCTGTGACAGGCAATGGGCATCTGTCATCTTCGTAAATGAACTTTCCTATTATCATATCTTGCAATCTACAGTAATCATTATACAGGAAAAACTGCCTTCAACGAACCCCTTAATGAACGGAAACTTGTCTTAAATGGTCCCATGATCTTACAGGTGAAAATGTTTCTTTTTTAAAATTTAATACTTCACACCATAAAATTTAAAAATAAGTCACAAACCTACAACTAATTTACATTGTATTAAATGTTATAAACAATTATCAAGACACTTATAATGGCTGTTAATTATGTACTAAGTTAATCTTATCCTAGTTGATACAGAGAGGCTATCCTAGACCTAAACTAAGTTTCATAGTTTAGGATACCATCTCCTTTACCCGTATACTTATTTCACATGCATCTTGGTTCTGTTTCTCATCTGTCGCTTTCCTATTCCACATTCCCCAGATAATAATTAAAAAATCGCTAATTCACCTGCCTCCCTCCATTCCCTTTTTAGTCATTTTATTAACATTGTGGGTTTTGAAGCCATTTTTTCAGTGTTGCCTTAGTAAACAAGAGTTTAGTGTTTTTCAGTCGGTCAACATGAATGTACCAGCTCTTTTGGGTACATTCGTGTTGACCGACTGAAAAGCAATAAACTCTTGTCTTAATTTTATTATAGTGTGATATTCATTTTCACTTTCTATTCTGTTTATATCTGACTTGTCTACAGACTTTGCTCGTATCATTTTAGTCTCATTGCATTCCTTGATCAGGTGTGCTGCACCCAATAACCTCCCCACAAAACAGCCAAAGGTCCTCCTTTCCTACTTCTCTCAATGGTTTGTTCTTATACACCCCCATTAACCACCAAATTATCCCTCTCATTTCTCTTTTCGTTAGACATTCAGGCTTTATGAGATGAAAAATGTGGTAAATTGCCTTCAATTAATTTTGTGGCTTTCAGTCGGTCGACACAAAATAGGTCCAATTACAGGAATATGTGAAAAATATCCTGAAATAAATTACATGTAATTAACAGGTGTTTGGAAATGAAAGATTTTACCTACAACAAGATGACGCTCCGCCTCACTACCACGGAGATGTCAGAGTCTACTTGGATGAAAATCTACCTGGACGATGGATAGGTCGGAGAGGAGCTGTTGAGTACCACGGTCTCCAGACCTTACACCTCTAGACTTCTACCTATGGGGGACCTTGAAAAATGAAGTTTATCAACAGAAGCCGGCTACACTGAACGAGCTACGAGAAACCATCGAGGCACACTTTGCGACTATCACACCTGCAACACTGACAGCCGTAGTTTGGTCAGCAGTTCAACGGCATCGACGTTGTTTGGCTGCTAATGGGGGTCACTCTGAACACCGTATGCCATTTTTTCCATAGATATTAACTATCAAACAGTGTCCACATTTTTCTGGACCCCTCTGTATATTTTAACTTACTGTATTCTAGTATGTATTGCACCCTTCAATAAAGCATTGTTTTATCAAGATTCTTTCTACGGGGTCATGCTCAGTCCTGGTTGCATTTCACAGAAAGGTTCGCATAAAACAACATGCTCTAATGAATCGAAAGGTCCATAACAGAGTCTATACTAGAAATAAAATGAATAACAAGTAGAATAAAAGATATTTAATGACTGAAACTATGTGGATAATAATAATAAATGGAAGTCCTCCCTGACTTTCACTCCCCTAAGAAATAAATATATTACTGAGCGGTAAGAACTCGCTCCACACAACAAAACAATGTGAATACAGCTTCACTCAAAATGATTAATCATAACATAAAATTTAGCTGTAAGAACTCGCTCCTCACAACATATGGATGCAAGTCCATTTTTCCTGGTCAAGAAGTTATATAATGCGTGGTGTACTGCTTTTTAATAAGGAAATGAGTACTGATGCGAGTCCGTTTACAACTGAAACAGTCACCTTGCTCACGGATTTGCATCTTTAAAATCACACTACGGCTATGGGACCCACCCTTAATTAACACACAATAATTACTACTGACACATGCAAGATCTAATAATACAAAAAGATGAAGAACCTCCCTGAGATTCTAGCCAGTGCCAAAGCACACAAAATAAAGAGCATGCCGAAAATAGGGCCAAAAAGCTCGCATCACAAATTGGGAACCCAGCCTCGCGCATCCTAATGCCACACGGGGTCATTGAACGCGTAAAATAAACGCACAAGGAGTCAAGCAACAACAACAAAATACAAGCCTAACGGCTGGAAATATATTTACATTTTATAAACGCCAGACAAACATAAGCTTCGGAATATACCTTAAAACATGGACAACACCCATTTAATCAATCAAATACTCTTTATAACCGATCAGGACAAACAGTAGTGGCTACGCTGGCTAAAGCGCAGCGTTAGGTCATGGGGCCAAGCTCTCTGCTGACTCGGTAGACGCGTGGGTTCGAGCCCCACCGTCGGCTGTCCTTGAAATGGTTTTCCGTGGTTTCCCATTTTCAACACCAGGCAAAAGCTGGGACAGTACCTTCTGACAGGCCACGGCCGCTTCCTTCCACATCCTTGCCCAGTTTCATTCATCTTCATCCATTCCATCTCTCATCCCGACGTGCAGGTCGCCCACGGGCGTCGAATAGAGAGACCTGCACTCGGCCTCTCAGGAGGCTACACGACCAAAAAAACCGATCAGTGTTTTGTGAATTTAAATAACATCTTAAATTGAAATACAGAAACCTAGCCTGCTACTAATGACAACAGTTGTTATCTGATTTGAGCGCTCCCCTCCTTGTATGAGTCATCGCTGCCTCGACTCACTCTCTCAGTCCTTCAAGCTTGGTGCTAATTATATATGGGACCACACTGATCGCGTTATCCATCTGGATGCGCGAAACGACATATCTCACTCATCCGCTTGGATGGCAAGAACACAAATATATACCACGAGCTCTGCCTCGCAAGGTTATGAACTGGGCTGATTATGTAGCAAGTCAGAATAATCTCAATGATATATTCCCGCGAACACATCATAAAATCACACTATGCACCATAAAGCTTGGACTGACTCACTCACAAACATACCATCTGGGTCGGCTCAAAACAGATCAACCTACATTGCGTCCATAGACACATTAAACAAATAAGCAACAAAAACTCGGGTGCAAGAGTGCCACTCCGTACATACCTGCTAGAAAAGCAACTGTCAAAATAATCCTGATCCGTCATAAATTCTGCTCATAAATAATCTTTACCCTCCAAATTCTATTTTTAATCTCAAATTAATTCAGTTCCATTTTTGTTATAAGGCATACTTCCGAATTGATAATGCTTGACCGCGATTTACGCAAGCGAATGCGAGCACGAGCTGCGCATAGCCCCGTATAGTTGAACCTAACAAAATCACAATATTTACATAATACAAAGTGCTCCGCTTGTCCCATACTTAATGTGTCAGTAAACAAGAACTAAGAATCTACATTACCAAACAAGCAAACAAATATCTACAAAAATATGTCCCATAAAACCATAGCTGATTTAATAAATAAATAAATTCATTTGTACTCATTCCTACAGAACAGCGCCAGGAAAACATCTGCAGCCATCACTCCTTTAAAATGCTTAGCTCGCCATCGACATTTTCTGGCAAATGTCCTGCTGGTTCCAAGATCCGCCCTCGTTCCTAGACGTCATCACGTGCTGAATTAAAATAATGTTTGTCAGATACACACACGATATATTTGCTATTAAATTCACCGATCAAGTACTAACTTCCTTGACCGTCTACTGGTGAATTATTTCGATGAACTCCCCTATCTGTTAGTACTGGGACTACAAATAAATCACTGAAGTTACACTTATAACTTGACGAAAATGTTCCATGCTCACACATGAAAAATTATCCAGAATATGCCTCGTGTCCTCTGACACCTGAATAAAGGCCTCACGTCCTCAAATTCTCAAATAAAAGTAATCTCTCGAAGCTTCCCGGACCATTTATAAATGAAACTGCCTAGAGTAGGCATGGAAGGGGATTTATGAAAAAAATATTCCATAATAATTATCAGACTAGCATGCGATCGGTATCATTGAGTTCGTAGCAATGTGGAAGTAACGATTATGCTGTAGCTGGCTCGAATCGATCGTGGAATTAATCCGTAGATAACTCCCGCGTTAATTCACCAGGGTGCGTTATAACGCCGAGTTGCCGCTTAAACAGGGCGTCTTGATATTATTGGTTCAGACTCTTGTAGATCTTCGTGCGCTCTTACTTGTATTCCTGCCACAGGGAGTGGTTAACATGAAGATTGACCAATTACATCGTAGCATTCAATTTTCTTCTTGGCGCCAACTCTCATAACAACAAGCCATATTGTGCGTACCCAAGCCTCTCTTTGCGCTAAAAGTTGCACCTGTCCTATGCGTCATGAATATCATGCTCCTTTCTAAAATACCACTGGAGCTTAAACCATTGTGTTCTCTCTGCCACTGATTTCCCAACATTTCCCAACTCCGTCTGACTCTCATATCTGCTGTCTGTAGAAATGTATCAAATGATGATGAATAATTTATTAGAATCCTTTATACAGCCTGTGGATAAAGGGTTTACAATCCTCCTGCTTGGAAAAAATCGAACATATCATATAGTCGATTTTTTAAATACACACAACATCTGTAATCCATTCCTGCAAATCCTAGAGAAATCTCCCTCCCATAAGTCTAGTCTAGCCGCCACTGTCGTTGGAGTGTCGACACGCACTCGTGTTTACTTCCTGCTCATTCATTCATTCAGACCTCCCCAGCTTGCCTGCCTGTCTGATCGCCTAGGTCTAGTACCTCTCCTGCCCAGTATCCTTATCTCTCTCGCTCGCTCTCTCGCTGTGTCATCATCGTCATAGCTCATTAGTGTTTGACAACAACAGGCTGCCCCCAACTTCCTTGTTCAACTAACGTACTCATTGCCCCCCGTATACTTGGATGTCCAAAAGTACTTCCATTTATTCAATTTGCAGCATTATTTCTGCGTTCCCAAGGTTCACTAGTAAAATACACTTTTAAATTCGCTGCATTGTAGACAGACATCGTACCTGTACTCAATTCTTTTACTCTGTATGCGTTGTTACCAAGATTACGCACAATACAGAAGGGTCCAACAAATTTGGGACTGAACTTGTTGAATACCTTCTTTTCTGGATCAGATGTCGCTGGTTTCCGTACTAACACAAGCTCGTTTACTAATAGTTCTCTGTGATACCTCTTATTTCTGACACGACGTAATCTGCGATCCGCCTGGTTTCTCATATGGACTCTCGTTCTCTCAATTCTCAACTCATGACCAACCATGGGATCTTGTGGGCAATTGATGATGTTGCTCCACGATCTTACTGGATATTCGTTCATGTGCAAGACCATGGGAATCTGGCCTGTCGACTCATGTCTAGTTGTATTCATACAGGTCTCTACGTCTTTGACCCTGTCTACCCACTTGTGATTTTCATTGGGAATAAAGATTCTTAAGTATTTAGTAACGCATATTATTGCGCGTTCGCTAGGATTAGCTTGAGGGTGGCGAACGCTACTAAACATGTGTTTTACATCCAAGTCCTCCATACCTTTCTTGAATTCGGCGCTCGTAAAATAGCTTCCATTGTCCGACAATATAAACTCTGGTTTTCCAAGGATTGGAATAACTCTATTTCGAATACGACTGAGTACTTGTTTCGATGTAGTTTTCTGAATGGGGCACAATACAACAAACTTAGAAAACACATCAATACACACTAGTAAGTGACGGCAACCTCGCCTACTTTTCGGGATCGGACCGAAACAATCTAGTGCCACAAGCTCGCAGGGTTTCTGAGGTAGCAATGGTCTAGGATACTGCCTCATTAAGTAATTATTCGGCTTCGTCCTCTGACAAGGATCGCAAGTCTTTATTACGTCACAGATGGTAGTCCTCATTCGCGGCCATGTAAACGTTTCTCGTATGGTCGCCTGTGCCTTGTCAATTCCCACATGACCGAAACTTTCATGTATGTGCCAAGTAAGTCCTCTTTGTAATGATGCAGGTACCATGATACGTAATTTGGTGTGTTCTTCATCTATCCATTTATGCAGTAAATTGTTGAGGTAGACATATCTTCCTTCTCTGGCTTTTGCTTCACTCTACGCGGGGGTTGCTGCTGGTAATTCCTTCTTAAAATACTGGATCATTTGGTACATCCATGGTTCTGCTTCCTGCTCTCATTGTATCTCCCGTAATTCCTCCAAGAATGCATGGTCCTTTGCTGTTAAATCAATATGCTGTACTATCGCTGTTTCTTCGGTATCAGGCTCGGGGTTCCTGCTTAGTACATCCGGAATTACATTAATTTTTCCCGGGCAGTGTTCAATTTCAATGTTAAATTGTTGTATATAGATGGACCAACGTGTCACACGCTCGCTAGCCATCGATGTCTTGAACAAGAACGTTAGTGCTTTGTGGCCTGTTCTAATAATAATGGGGTAACCATACACAATCCGTTTCCATTGTTGCAAAGCATGAAGTATTGCCAACAATTCGAGTTCCGTGACCGTATAGTTGCGCTCGTGTTTACGCAGTCGGCGGCTCACAAATGCCAAATAATCACGATGTTGAAGGTTAGCTGGATCTTCTTGGTATAACATCGCTCCTATACCAACCATGGAAGCATCCGCTTGGATAATAAATTTCCGTTGAAAGTCTGGGTAACCTAATTTGATACAATTTTCCAGTAATAATTTAGTCTCTTGAAATGACTTCTCACACTCAGCGTTCCAAAGCCATTTGTTGTTCTTCTTCAGCATCTCCTGCATAGGTGCTACGGTTTCAGTATATCCTGGGCAGTTATTCTTAAAGAAGCCCGTCATGCCAAGGAAAGCTCTGATATGTTTCACTCTCGTTGGTGTAGGGAAATTCTTTATTGCCTCTATCTTCGCAGGGCTTGGCCTCACTCCCTCCTGGTCAATGATGTGCCCTAAGTACAAAATATCCTTCTTGAAAAAGAATGGGATTTCTTCAAGTTGACTTTAAAGTTTGCAGTTCTAAGGTTGTCCAAAAGCTTATCCAAATTTTCCATATGTGTCTCGATGTTATCCGAAGCCAAGAGTATATCGTCAATATATCGTACCGTCATTTCCCTCACTTCTTCAGTCAGGTTCCGATCCAAGGCTCGAATTAATGCGCATCCAGCTTTTTTTAACGCCAAAGGGCATACGGACGAAGCAATATGTCTGATTATCGAACAAGAAGCCAGTAAGAAGCTGTGACTTCTCATCCAGTTCTATATGGTGAAACGAACTCGTCAGATCTACGGGCGAATAGATACTCATGTTCTTGAATCCTTTTAAGACGTCTCTGATGATTGGCGCTCTGTCATACTCGGGAAAAATAAGGCGCATGTTTAGATTTCTGGCGTCTAGACAAAGTCTAATGGAACCATTTGGTTTTGTGACTGCCAAAATCGCATTTAAATAAGGTGTAGGGGTCTTCTTAATCACTCCAGCTTGCAACATATCATCAATAATCCTTTTGACTTGCTCCCGATATTTTTCTGGTATAGGGTATAATTTACTTCGAAATGGGGACCAATCCTCAACCTGCATAGAATACTGAAAATTTATTATCTTCCCTGGAACTGTGTCAAACACTGCCTTGTGTCGTCTTAAGATCTCCTCAAGTCTCTTCCTATGTTCAACCCCTAGTTGGATGTCACTGAGCCGCTCCTGTAATAGTTCTTCAGACTGAGTATCGCTGTCGTCTCCTTCTGCTAGTAAAGCCCATATCTCCTGAGAGTCACTCTCTTCATTTAATTCCCCAACAGCCACATCTATAAGGTCATCTTCCGCCTTTCGTACCTCCTCGTCTGTCTCCTCTGCTATTGCCTCCAATGCCCATGAATTCACGTCCTTCCCTGTAGTGATTTCATCCATGTGTAAGCCCACATCCTTCAGTTTATCAAACTCCTTAAGGGACACTGGGACTGAAATTTTCAAATTCTACATAAACTGAGGTACAGCTTTGAAATTTTATATGGTTATGAATAGTCATATTATTAACCACTGTGGGAAACGTGAGCATTGTAAGTTGATTAGTTCTCCAGATATTAATTATTTTGTACATTTATTGTGCTAATTATTCAAGTTTTATAAAGGTCAGCCGCGTTAAAAAAAACAAGATAGTGTAACTTTTAGGTAATATTCTGTTGCACTATAACAATTGGAAGAAACCTACGGATCCGATTTTGAATTGCATTAATGAGGGCCAAGAAATTAATTTTTTTCCATATCCAAGTTTTTTTCTACAAAAAAATGGTATTTTTTCCAGTTTGAATTTTTTTTGCAGCCATACCAAAAGTGCAATCTAAAAAACGATCCGCAGGTTTATAGTCATTGCAATGAAGATAATAAATTCCCATTTTGAAAGCAATATCATAAGATTTATGACGCGAGTAACATTTTGAATGCCTGAAAAAGTGAATCAGAGAAAACAGCAATTTTCTAAAATGATGCACAATTTACAAGGTTTCAGCTTACCAATGACATTAGGATTGTCCTACAGCATAGGTGACACCCTCCTTCTTCTGTTTTGCAGCCTCCTCCTTCATTTCCGTCAGTTTCACCTTCCGTCGACATGCCTTTCACTTCTCCAATTATGACCGCGGACTTACATACTTCCTGCGACTGACACATCTTTCAAGTGTTTGTGCTGTGACATGAGATACTGAAGTTAGTCTTATTCCTGATTTCAACTCTGTTGTTGCACTACACCCCATGTTGAATTCTGCTACAGAATTACTAACAGCAATTTCAAGTATCTTCCGTGAAATAAAAATCTCCTTTGGTCACTTCCTCCAGATAACAGAACGCAGTGACTCATTCTGATTTTCAGTAGCACCACGGATGCATCTGGATAGTAGCTCATCTGATGCCAGCCTTTGATAAACAGGCATAATCTTGACAACTAAGGGTTCATAAAGTTCTACAGCCATTTTGTCATGACTCTGGTGTTTTACCAGCTGCGAAACTTCGATTGTAGAAACACCAAGACTCAGAACCTTCAGGACACTTACTGTGCTGGGGCGTTTAAAGGACACACCGTGCAATTTTAAAGCTACGCCAGGGCTTTAAAAATGGCGGAATTCGGATAAAAACACTGCTATATGATCCGCAGGGGATAGGGGTGTATTAATATGGAAAAAACCGAAAATCGACATTTTCCACAAATTTCACTAAAATTTCAGTCCCAGTGTCCCTTAAAACTGACTGTATTATTGTGCAAATCTATGACTGCCTGGTAGTCACAAATGAAATTTGCCCCCAGAATAATGTTAAAATTCATTTTAGCCATAATGATAAAGGTCTGTCCTAATATATGGTCTAATATATCCAATTCTATAAATGCTAGATGTTTACAAGTGACGGTGCGTTCGGGAATAAAGCCCCTCACCTTGAGTTGCGGTATTGGAATCACTGGAATATTCTGACTCCGTCCCAACTCTCGAACCAAAGCCTCCGACACAAGACTAATTTGTGAACCCGTATCAACTAAGCATCTCACGTTAATTCCACCGATCCTGGCATAAATAATAGGTAGTTGTTTGATATCATCGTTCCGTGGTTTTACAATCTCCTCCAGGCAATCTTCCGGCAAAGCTATCCACTCTTGTATGTGTGCCACGACCCATCCTCCTTCACAATCCGGCTGTTGCTCTCTCAGGGTGACTCCTTTTGCAATTATTGGGATTTTTTTACAACCCCCGCGACTACCATCATCCTTCTGTCGCGTATTTCCCTGACGTTCTTCCTGCTTCAATAAACTCTCGGCCCCCTCAATGTGAGTGTCTGGATTTGACCTCTTATTAATGGCACGTTCCCAATGTCCTTGTTCGTCCCCTCCATTAGCGTGTAATTCTTCCTGGAAACGCTGCGATTCGGCGTGCCTGTCGTTCCATTCATTCCTATAATTTTGATAGTCCCCTTGGTTCTGGTATCTCCTTTCACGCCACTGTCGATTCTCATTATTGTTATTTTCGTACCGTCTGTAGGGTCCCTCATTTCTCCTATTACTTCTCCATTGTTGGTACCCTCGCTGTTGATACCTATTATTGCCCTGGGTCTGCCTATCATTATTATTATCATGTCGCTGGTGTGACCTATTTTCTTCGCCCTCCTGACCTCGTCTTGTTGTTGTTGACACACTTGTATTTGTGGCCTGCGATCTGGTGTGTACTTGGGTGGGTTTAACCACCTCCGTTGTGTTTACAAGTTCCAGCTGTCGTCCCCCTCTCTGATGCAAGTGAGATGCTGTCTCGTCAATCTGACGTAAGATTTGTTCGGCTCGAACCGCTGTGTCCACGTTTGCCGCCACTAACACCTGCTGAACATTGACTGGCAACTGCCGCGCAATCGTCATAACCAGATCCGATTCTTCTAAAGGATAATCCAAATCTTTAAATTTTAACAATTGTAACGAAAAGAAATCTGAATATTTCGTCTGCTGAGTTGACTGATATTTTCTCTAATAAAGTTCCATTGGAAGGTTTTTCTGGAGAGAAGCCGACCAATACTTCCTAAGAAACGCATCCTTGAAATCGTCCATCCCTCCGAAAGTATACTTGAAGCTCAAGAACCACGTAAGTACATTTCCCGAAAGAAATCGTTCCATCAGTCTTAAACGACGCGCGGGCGGTATATTATTGTCATTAAAATAGTCCTCCATCTCCTTAAGATACGCCTTCGGTGTGACGCCAGAAATTTCTGTGAATTTATTTGGTTTAAATTCATTTGATCGAATAACTTGTACGACTTGAGGGTGCTGATGGCCATGTTGAGGAGTAGAGGTTCCCCCAATGTTGTTGTGAAATCCCTCTGTGTTAGTCGTTAATGGGCTGCCTGTCAATCCTTGGCTACTCGCCGCGCTAATTGCCCCCGGGCTTGCTGAGTCAACTTCCTTATCTTTAACGTGCTCGGTCTGAAATAACGTATTTAGTCCCATCGAACGCAATTCTGCCTTTATGATTCTGTCCGTCTGTTCCTTCAATTTACTCTTAATTTCTTCCTCAAGTGCTTTAATGCGCGTATGGTTATCACCTACGGTCTTTATGATCGTTAACCGTTCTTCTTTAGAGTCGCTGCTCATCTTACGCCAATCCTTTCTGATGCTATCTATAATCGCTCCCAGTTTTTCTTCCATCTGCTGTTTCGTGTCCTCCTGATTCGATTCTATCTTCTCAAGCCTGTCTTCTAGACGTAGATTATTCTCATCTATCGTACTCTTCAAATTATCCTGGTCCGATTCTAGGTTTCGCCATCGCTCTGCTGATTGTATTTCTAATTTATCCATATCCTTTATCAGGCCCGTAATACTTTCATTTACTGCTGACAATTGTCCCTGGATAAACGCAGAATCCTCCTCCATCTTATCAAACCGCTTTTCAAGACCATCCTGTGCCGTTTTAACCTCACTGTTATTTACCGTGCATGCTAATTCTATCTGAGCTAGTTTTGCCAATACAGTTTCGTCCAAATCATTTAATTTACGGTTGAAGGTGTCCTCTAATTTTTTAATCTGACCTAGTTGTTTGTCGTTATTCTTACTTATATCAAGCACGAATTGAACCATCTGCTGCGTAGTGTACTCTTTCATCTCTGCAGATAATGTGGCTAACTGACTCGTATTTCTACTCTCTTGCGCTTCTAATTGTTTGTTTATATTTTCATTTACTTGCGCTTGTAATGATTCACTTTGATCAGCTAGTTGTGTTTTAAACTCGCCTGACTGTTCGTTTAGTTGTGTATTAAACTCGCCTGACTGTTCGTTTAAATGTTTAGTTATAGTGTCATTCATTTGAGTCTGGAATAACTCATTCTGTTCAGATAATTGTGTTTTTATAGTGTCATTCATTTGAGTCTGGAATGAATCACTCTGTTCCGCTAACTTAATGTCTAATTTCACTCTCTGTTCCTTCAATAGTTCCTGGGTTCGTGCCGTGGCACTTTCAATGATCGCCTGGATCTGTTCTACTGTTGCCATTATCACACACAAAAATATATATCACTGATAAAATTGGAGGATGACATGGAAATGTCTTCCCGACACACACATATATAATTCTTGACATACATTTACTTCATTTGACCACTTTCAGTTCATTTAATCTTATTCCCTTTACTCCCGCAAATCAATCTGCATCACTGAATGGTTCTAATTTTACTTAATACATTTTTAACCCCGCACATATTCAGTCATAAAATTACTATCCAGATCTGATGTTAACACTGACTAATTAACAAAGTATTAATTGTCATTTAAGGCTACCAGCCTCCTAACATATTCATGAGTTTGACTTTCTAAACAAATCTAATTTCACATTTAATCAATGGGCGCCCGATTTCACGTACACTACTTTACTAATTACATCAATAAACAAAACGTGAATCGTATTTAACTTGCAAACTCGTGATTCTACTGTAAATTCCATTTTCTTTGCGGTATTTCTCTTCGTCGTATTTACGTTTGTAGCAGTCTTGCTTAGGCTGGGATGACAAGTGAAACGGTATTTACTTTGCTCCACGTTGAGCGTACAAATGTAGCAGTTTTGCTAGCCCACCCTTTGCCTAAGCTATGTTGTTTTAATGGGCGCCAAGACCTCAATGCAATGTTGAAATCTAAATTTGTATTTAACAACGTCTAGCTCTGGCAGAACACCTTCAAGACTCTATTCACTCAGATCGTGGTATGATTTGATCATTAACCCAACAAACAATTGTATCAGGAGAAGGAATTGGTCTATATCTAATGCTACCTACTGAAAGCAAAGATTGCATTGTAAAAGAAATGAATTTATTATATAAAACAAGAATAGCAAAATTAATAATAATAATAAGTTTAAAATTTAAATAGGAGCGTTGTGATTTTGATATTACCGATAGAAAATTACGTGAAAACGGAGTCTGATAAATTATTGATTTTACTCTTATTCCCAAGCTATGAAGTTACTGAAATATGAAATATAGAACAAAGAGAAATGAAAGATTGCGTATTTCTGCGTCATTCGCGCTTACCACTGGAAATGGCCAAAGCATTTCCCTCGTACTGGATGATGCTGTGTGCTTCCCACAGTCTCCTGGACGTCGACATCTCCGTCGATATATGATGATATTCTGGTAGATTAGATAATTCTATGGTCCGTACATCGGACCCAAACACTCGTACAACCACACTGGTTAAGTTTTACAAAAGTTCGTCCTCCACTTCACGGAACATCGGAGCGACTCCCGCGTACAGCCGTACTCGTTAAGTTCTATACAGTTAGTCCTCGTTCCACGGAACATCGGAGCGACCCCCGCGTATAACCATACTCGGCAAGTTCTACACTGATTGTCTTCGTTCCACGGCGCGTCGAACGATATATCCACACGCCGGCTCCCCACTCTTCATCCGACTTCTAGCTTACGTGGTCTCCACTGATTGGCTGCTCCCCACTACTTCCCCTTCTCAGGCTCATTACACACGGCGCGCGAATGATGAAGACGATTTCCGTTCCATACATTCGCCTTTCCTTGACGCTGCGACCCAGGATTGCGTCATGCTTTCCGACAAGATTAAGCGTGTACTTGAATTCCCAGTGAGTCAGGTCTCTCGATATACCCTAACTGACGAAAACTCCGTAAAATTCCGTAATCACATAATTTTCTATGATATTGTCGTTCGTAATAATTTGCTTGATAGCGTTTTCTAAGACATAGAAAACCTATCTGTATGCTTATAATTTTTATAAAATGCTCCGAAAATATCTTAATAATAATTATAATAAATTAATAATAATAATAAATTAACATGAAAAATTCTCTTGGCTGAACAATTTGCCGCGTAAATAAATATAGAATGGCTTCCTACTGACTTATGCCAGTTGCATAAAAACCCCTGGAAAAGCACGTTACATATTCGCCTCGGATCATCGGATGATTTACCGTGACGACGGTCCATTATCCGATTATCCCAGACACGTTAATAAACCCCATCCAAAATACATATTACATAAATGAGATCACCCTAAATTACAGATATATACACTCATAATTTTCCTTCACGCACTTTGCGTCAAAGTTTGTTGTAACTATGGATTGCACTTTGAAACCAGTCCAATGTTTTACATATAGAATAGTGTTCCACGGATATTTCTGCCTCTCAAATTTCTCTATGTTGGAGAAATAGACATAATTAATGTGTGAGCACTATGTATTTATGATGTCATATCACACGCATTGAAGGTGTTCTGATATATTTATATCTCCATAGAACTTCCTAATTTCACTGGAGGTCCCTTCCTTATGGTGAAATTTAATCTCACTTGTCACTGAGCACACGATCACACTATTGTGGCAGCGCCTCGTGACCATAATACTTAATCTCTCTTTAAAGTAAATTAAATTAATATTGACTTCTGAAAAAAAAACAGTAAATGCGCATTACATATAACACCAAATATTTCTGTGCCGTAATCGCCCTGTCTTGTTAAGTTCCCGTTGACCATATTCTACTTAATACTAGTTCTCAACACAGACCAGTTCTCCTCACACAAATAATACCTTTGTACAAATTTCCTTAAATTACTCACTTAAAAATCATACATGGCGAGGCCGTAAACAGAAATCACGTGTGCTGATATGTATGAGTTTCATGAAGGACTGTCTCGCATTCTGATGGCCCATCTTTTGTCCCGTGGACGCCTTAAGCAAAAATACCCTGTTCAAGCGCTCACCCATCTCTTGGGGACAAATGGGAATTCACCAGCGCTACCAAATTCTGGCCT
The DNA here is from genome assembly GCA_946902985.2 of Meconema thalassinum. Classification (NCBI taxonomy): domain Eukaryota; kingdom Metazoa; phylum Arthropoda; class Insecta; order Orthoptera; family Tettigoniidae; genus Meconema; species Meconema thalassinum. Next base: position 130,356,435 of record OX336389.2, read on the forward strand.
TGGTGTATCGAGACATTTTAGTGCTCAAGAGCATCCGACAATCCCGTCATATTTCCCTGTACCTTAAAAACTCTCATTTACTTACATACTAACCCCCTGTGTGACTTCTGATACGCCTGCCTGGAAGACCATCTCCTCCCACGCACCAAATACCACACTTACTCATTTGATAGGCTGGCTCGCCAGCTAAACACATTCACTTTATGACACATATTTTCGTAGACTATGTATATTATACGTCCCGTATAATCTGTTTCCCTTACTATCCTCCAGCACATATGCTGTTTTCCCAATACGTTTGGAAACTATAAATGTTTCTGCGTCACCTGCTTCCAACCTAGCAAGTGGCTCCCTTTAAATGAACGTCATCACGTTGCTCTACCTAGCATATTTCTCAGTATCTGTAACGATGCCCTGTTGCTACTGTCCACACATGCTAACCCTACTTTCCTCTGGTGTCACACCTCTACTCGACACTCTATGACCTAAAAATGTCACTTCTGACTGACAGAATGACGACTTAGACAGCTTCAAAGTGAACCCTGCCTGATCTAACTTCTGAAAAACTATATCTAAATGACCTAGATGCTCCTCAAAACTGCGTGAACTAATTACCATGTCATCTATGTAAATGGTTACAAACTCTCCTGTGTCATCCCCTAATGCGATGTTTAAAGCCCTAATTAAAGCTGCTGAACTACTCTTTAACCCATAAGGTGTTCTAGAAAATTGATAAAGGTTATATTTATGACTAAAAGCTGTAAATGGTCTATTTCGTCGTACATAAGGGGCACTTGCCAAAAACTGGAACTCAAATCTACACAAGTGAAATACTTCTTCCCCTCAAATATTTGCATTAATTCCTCTATTGACATAGATTTCAGCTGATCTGAACTAATTCTACTGTTAACCAAACGAGCGTCTAAACAAATACGAACCGTGCCGTCGGTTTTGGGTACCGTGATCAAAGAATTAACATACGGACTGTTAGAGTGCTCAATAATCCCATCTTCAAGCATCTGGTTAATTTGTGCCTCAACTGCAGATAAGCGAAAGGTACAGGATATCTATGTCCTGTGAATACTGACCTATCAATAACGTTCAATGAATGGGTATAGCAATTGGCCATACCAATGCGATCCTCAAAAACTCTCCTATTACACAATAACACATCATAGAGCCGAACACATTGTTCCACCTCTATATTACCCTGAAATGCAGCATCACGTAACGAGTCCTCTAGACTTCCGTTCGTAATCACACTGCCCACAAAACATGGAGAACCCCGCTCTACGGCTGGCGATATCTCATTTAAAGTACAAATTACACCTACAATACTACTCCTCTGAATATGGTCATTGAACGCTACTTCTACTTCAGAATCTCCCCATTTAAATTTCAAACTCCCTACGTCATAACATAAGTTACCAGACACTCTACTTAGCCACTCTGAACCCAAGATAACACTGAATACTAAATTTGGAATTACAAGGCAAATCTGCTTCTCTACATGATTATTAATTTTAATGTCTACTAAAACTTGCTTAGAAATTACTTTAGACCTCTTCCCAACAGCTGTGATAACAAAAGTGCTTTTAATTGGCATCTCCTCAAAATTTACTCCAGTTCCTTTCATTTTATCATAAAATGCACTACTTATGCAACTCTTCATACAACCACTATCAATTAAAACATCTGTGTACGCCTCGGACACGTTAAATTTAACTATGGGGCTCTTACTAACCACTTCCTGAATAATACCTTCATCATTTAGTTCATGTAATAATTCATTTCTTACATTTAGGTCATAGGGTTCCTGTATAATTGTATGGACAGGGCATGCTACAGACTGAGATTCTGACCTTACTTCGCAGCCTGGTTCGCGTTTAAAGAACCGCTACAGCTGGCCGTAGTACTACTAACTACTGAACTGGTCTGGTTGTTCTGGGCTGTGTTGTCATTGTTTGGCTGTATATTACTACCACTAGGCTGTCCTCTTCCTTGACCCCTATTCTGGTTGTAATTATTGTCATTATAATTTCTCCCTTGATTTCCCCTGAAATCATTGTTTCTCCCTTGATTTCCCCTGTAATCATTGTTCCTCCCTTGATTTCCCCTGAAATCATTGTTCCTCCCTTGATACTGATTACCATAGCCATTTCCTCTGTTCTGATTTAGCTGATTATTATTATTTCTATTTTGAGCGTTGGCCCCTTCGCCACCGTTCCCTTGAACTTCTTGATGCCTGGCTTCTTTAGGTCTATTATTATTATTACCCTGGTTCCTATTGAAATTGTCCTCATAACCCCCTCTCCCTAGTGCATCAAATGTGCTTAACAAATTTTCTACTTGTGATATAGTCTTTACATTCTGGATACAAGCAGCCTCCTTGATCCTATAGGGAAAGTGCCTAAGTAGCAACCTCACCACATCACTTTCCTCCTTCAAGCCATCCAGATATTTACACACTAATACCTGCCCTAAAAAGTATTCGGTCATGGTGGAGCTTCCTTTAGGGTTATATTTACCACACACTACTCCCTCACGATGCTGCGACTGAATAACCTCATTCCAGAACTTTTCACAGAATTTCATTTTAAAATCATTAATATCAGTAAACTTGTCTCTGTAGACAGCAAACCAATTCCTCGTTTCCCCCACAAACACTTGTTCTAAAATTTCAACTACCTGGCACCACTCAATACTACCATTTTCCAACCTCTCCCCGAATTTATTTTCTATAGTGTTCATGAACTCCATTGGGCACCCCTGTCGATTGCTGAACTTACCCAGTTCTACCTCCCTGTGTGTGCTATTCACAAAAACTGGCCTAGTCTGACTATTTTCTTGCCTGATCCTAGCTTTTAATTTTAACTCTAATTCTGCGATTTTCTCCTCAGCCTACCTCTCAATACTGTTTACTGTTAATTTAATGTTTCCTTCTGATTCTTCTACTTTATCATATAGCTTTGCTTGTTTCTCCTCAATCTTGCTAATGCTCTCTCTATTACTCTCTCTTAAATCATTTACTTCTGCAACTATTTGTGAGTGGACTTTCTCAATTCTACCCCCAGCTGTTCCTTAACCTCTTTAGTAGCTACCTGAATTTTGTCAATTTCTCCCCCCAATTGCTTTTTGACCTGCTGTGTTTCCAGTTGCACTAGTTCTTTTAAATTTTCAGCCTGTGCACTGATTCTAATTTCTAACTCCTCCTGTACTTTTCCTAATTTCTTGTCTACATCTGCAATGGTCACTTTAACCTTCTCTTCCATTACTCCTCTGATTTCTCCTCTAATCTGCTCCATTTTCACACTAATTTCCTTGTTGTTCTTATCTAATTTTGCATTATTCTGTTCTAATTTTTTATTTGTAGCTTCTGTACTTTCTTTATTTTCCCTACTGTTTTGTTCTAATTTAGCGTTGTTTTGTTCCAGTTTAGCATTTAAAGCGTCTGCACTTTCTTTATTTTCCCTACTGTTTTGTTCTAGTCTGGCGTTTAAGGCATCTGTACTTTCTTTATTTTCCCTGCTGTTTTGTTCTAATCTTGCATTATTCTGTTCTAATTTTTTATTTAAAGCTTCTGTACTTTCTTTATTTTCCCTACTGTTTTGTTCTAATTCAGCATTTAAGGCATCACTACTAACTTTGTTCTGATACATAAACTCGAGAAGTAAAGTTTTTAATTCTGGTTGGCCGCCTACACTCCCTGTTTCAGTATCGGGATTTACCTTCGCTACCCCGGTACTACCATCACTCGACATACTGCTCGTATCATCACTCTCCCGTTGATGACCACTACGTAACCTCATCTGTCTTTCTTTCTCATCCCCCATAATGATATACACTGATACAGACAAATAACGCCCAAAATACAGGCACAGAAATATATACCCTTCTCCTTCCACAAATGTTATTAGGTTTTCAGCCCCAAGTTGTCGGCGACAATTGTAACAGTTTTGCTTAGGCTGGGATGACAAGTGAAACGGTATTTACTTTGCTCCACGTTGAGCGTACAAATGTAGCAGTTTTGCTAGCCCACCCTTTGCCTAAGCTATGTTGTTTTAATGGGCGCCAAGACCTCAATGCAATGTTGAAATCTAAATTTGTATTTAACAACGTCTAGCTCTGGCAGAACACCTTCAAGACTCTATTCACTCAGATCGTGGTATGATTTGATCATTAACCCAACAAACAATTGTATCAGGAGAAGGAATTGGTCTATATCTAATGCTACCTACTGAAAGCAAAGATTGCATTGTAAAAGAAATGAATTTATTATATAAAACAAGAATAGCAAAATTAATAATAATAATAAGTTTAAAATTTAAATAGGAGCGTTGTGATTTTAATATTACCGATAGAAAATTACGTGAAAACGGAGTCTGATAAATTATTGATTTTACTCTTATTCCCAAGCTATGAAGTTACTGAAATATGAAATATAAAACAAAGAGAAATGAGAGATTGCGTATTTCTGCGTCATTCGCGCTTACCACAGGAAATGGCCAAAGCATTTCCCTCGTACTGGATGATGCTGTGTGCTTCCCACAGTCTCCTGGACGTCGACATCTCCGTCGATATATGATGATATTCTGGTCGATTAGATAATTCTATGGTCCGTACATCGGACCCAAACACTCGTACAACCACACTGGTTAAGTTTTACAAAAGTTAGTCCTCAACTTCACGGAACATCGGAGCGACTCCCGCGTACAGCCGTACTCGTTAAGTTCTATACAGTTAGTCCTCGTTTCACGGAACATCGGAGCGACCCCCGCGTATAACCATACTCGGCAAGTTCTACACTGATTGTCTTCGTTCCACGGCACGTCGAACGATATATCCACACGCCGGCTCCCCACTCTTCATCCGACTTCTAGCTTACGTGGTCACTACTGATTGGCTGCTCCCCACTACTTCCCCTTCTCAGGCTCATTACACACGGCGCGCGAATGATGAAGACGATTTCCGTTCCATACATTCGCCTTTCCTTGACGCTGCGACCCAGGATTGCGTCATGCTTTCCGACAAGATTAAGCGTGTACTTGAATTCCCAGTGAGTCAGGTCTCTCGATATACCCTAACTGACGAAAACTCCGTAAAATTCCGTAATCACATAATTTTCTATGATATTGTCGTTCGTAATAATTTGCTTGATAGCGTTTTCTAAGACATAGAAAACCTATCTGTATGCTTATAATTTTTATAAAATGCTCCGAAAATATCTTAATAATAATAATAAATTAACATGAAAAATTCTCTTGGCTGAACAATTTGCCGCGTAAATAAATATAGAATGGCTTCCTACTGACTTATGCCAGTTGCATAAAAACCCCTCGAAAAACACGTTACACGTTAACAAAATATCACTTCCGGTGATTTCAAACAGTCCCATATATCAGTGAAACACCACATTTCGCGACAGCTTGATCTACTAGATCTATGCTGACTATCCAATGTGTTCTAGCGGTAACTAGCAACGAACTAGCCCCAACTTGGCGCGCCAGCTTGTCTATGCATCCTTCAGTAAAGCATTGTTTATCAAGATTCTTTCTACGGGGTCGTGCTCAGTCCTGGTTGCTTTTCACAGCAATGTTCGCATAAAACAACATGCTCTAATGAATAGAAAGGTCCATAACAGAGGCTATACTAGAAATAAAATGAATAACAAGTAGAATAAAATATATTTAATGACTGAAACTATGTGCATAATAATAATAATAAAAATAATAATAAAAGGAAGTCCTCCCTGACTTTCACTCCCCTAAGAAATAAATATATTACTGAGCGGTAAGAACTCGCTCCTCACAACATATTGATGCAAGTCCATTTTTCCTGGTCAAGAAGTTATATAATGCGTGGTGTACTGCTTTTTAATAAGGAAATGAGTACTGATGCGAGTCTGTTTACAACTGAAACAGTCACCTTGCTCACGGAGTTGCATCTTTTAAATCACACTACGGCTATGGGACCCACCCTTAACTAACACACTATAATTACTACTGACACATGCAAGATCTAATAATACAAAAAGATGAAGAACCTCCCTGAGATTCTAGCCAGTGCCAAAGCACACAAAATAAAGAGCATGCCGAAAATAGGCCAAAAAGCTCGCATCACAAATTGGGAACACAGCCTCGCGCATCCTAATGCCACACGGGGTCATTGAACGCGTAAAATAAACACACAAAACGTCAAGCAACAACAACAAAATACAAGCCTAACGGCTGGAAATGTATTTACATTTTATAAACGCCAGACAAACATAATCTTCGGAATATACCTTAAAACATGGACAACACCCATTTAATCAATCAAATACTCTTTATAACCGATCAGGGTTTTGTGAATTTAAATAACATCTTAAATTGAAATACAGAAACCTGGCCTGCTACTAATGACAACAGTTGTTATCTGATTTGAGCGCTCCCCTCCTTGTATGAGTCATCGCTGCCTCGACTCACTCTCTCAGTCCTTCAAGCCTGGTGCTAATTATATATGGGACCACACTGATCCCGTTATCCATCTGGAAACGCGAAACGACATATCTCACTCATCCGCTTGGATGGCAAGAACACAAATATATACCACGAGCTCAGCCTCGCAAGGTTATGAACTGGGCTGATTATGCAGCAAGTCAGAATAATCTCAATGATATATTCCCGCGAACACATCATAAAATCACACTATGCACCATAAAGCTTGGACTGACTCACTCACAAACATACCATCTGGGTCGGCTCAAAACAGATCAACCTACATTGCGTCCATAGACACATTAAACAAATAAGCAACATAAACTTGGGTGCAAGAGTGCCACCCCGTACAGACCTGCTAGAAAAGCAACTGTCAAAATAATCCTGATCCGTCATAAATTCTGCTCATAAATAATATTTACCCTCCAAATTCTATTTTTAATCTCAATTTAATTCAGTTCCATTTTTGTTATAAGGCATACTTCCGAATTTATAATGCTTGACCACGATTTACGCAAGCGAATGCGAGCACGAGCTGCGCATAGCCCCGTTTTGTTGAACGAAACAAAATCACAATATTTACAAAATACAAAGCGCTCAGCTTGTCCCATACTTAATGTGTCAGTAAACAAGAACTAAGAATCAACATTACCAAACAAGCAAACAAATATCTACAAAAATATGTCCCATAAAACCATAGCTGATTTAATAAATAAATAAATTCATTTGTACTCATTCCTATAGAACAGCGTCAGGATAACATCTGCAGCCATCACTCCTTTAAAATGCTTATCTCGCCATCGACATCTTCTGGCAAATGTCCTGCTGGTTCCAAGATCCGCCCTCGTTCCTAGACGTCATCTCGTGCTGAATTAAAATAATGTTTGTCAGATACACACACGACATATTTCCTATTAAATTCACCGATCAAGTACTAAATTCCATGACCGTCTACTGGTGAATTATTTCGATGAACTCCCCTATCTGTTAGTACTGGGACTACAAATAAATCACTGAAGTTACACTTATAACTTGACGAAAATGTTCCATGCTCCCACATGAAAAATTATGCAGAGTATGCCTCGTGTCCTCAGACACCTGAATAAAGGCCTCACGTCCTCAAATGCTCAAATAAAAGTCATCTCTCGAAGCTTCCTGGACCATTTATAAATGAAACTGCCTAGAGTAGGCATGGAAGGGGATTTATGAAAAAAATATTCCATAATAATTATCAAACTAGCATGCGATCGGTATCAGTGAGTTCGTAGCAATGTGGAGGTTACGATTATGCTGTAGCTGGCTCGAATCGATCGTGGAATTAATCCGTAGATAACTCCCGCGTTAATTCACCAGGGTGCGTTATAACGCCGAGTTGCCGCTTAAACAGGGCGTCTTGATATTATTGGTTCAGACTCTAGTAGATCTTCGCGCGCTCTTACTTGTATTCCTGCCACAGGGAGTGGTTAACATGAAGATTGACCAATTACATCGTAGCATTCAATTTTCTTCTTGGCGCCAACTCTCATAACAACAAGCCATATTGTGCGTACCCAAGCCTCTCTTTGCGCTAAAAGTTGCACCCGTCCTATGCGTCATGAATATCATGCTCCTTTCTAAAATACCACAGGAGCTTAAACCATTGTGTTCTCTCTGCCACTGATTTCCCAACATTTCCCAACTCCGTCTGGCTCTCATATCTGCTGTCTGTAGAAATGTATCAAATGATGATGAATAATTTATTTGAATCCCTTATACAGCCTGTGGATAAAGGGTTCAGTATGTCTACCCCTTTCTATTCCCGTTTTCCAACGGGGTCAGGAATGAGATGCGATTGAAGTCTTTGTGGCGGATGGTTTTTACGGCCGGATGCCCTTCCTGACTCCAACCCCTTGAGAGAAGTTAATTTGAGAAGAAATGAATGATGGTGAAGGAAACTGGGCAAGTATGTGGAAAAAAGCGGACGTGGCCTCTCAGAAGGTACTGTCCCATCATTTGCCTAGAGTTGAAGATAGGAAACGGTTGTTGTTTGAGTCTTCACTCTTTTGACTGGTTTGATGCAGTTCTCCATGCCTCCTTGTCCTCTACATTGCTTCCACACCCTACATCCAAGGCAATCTGTTACACATATTCTAACCTTGGTCTACCACTACAGTTCTTGTCCTCGACCCTTCCATCCATAACTAAGCTTGCTATTCCTGGATGTCTTAGTATGTGTCCGACCAACCTATCTCTTCTCTTCATTAGCCGTCACCAGAAACATCTCTCCTCTCCCACTCGTCTTAATACCTCTTCGTTTCTAACCATATCTGTGAAGATCAGATGGGTTGATAGGGTTACAAACAAAGAGGTAATGGGAAACTATGGAAAACCATTTCAAGGAGGGCCGACGGTGGGCCTCAAACCCACGCATCTACCGAGTCATCAGATATCTAACGCTGCGCTTTAGAGTGCGTAACCACCACTGTCAATACATACTGTATTCCAGCAATTGAACCTATTTTGTGCTGACCGATCAAAAGTACAATATTATTTGCCAATAAGGCAACACTGAAATATGGCTACAAAGATGTCCTTAAATTACCTTCATTAATTAGAAACTGTTGTACGTGAACAACGGAAAACGAAATAAGTTATGTTTTTTAAAGGAAAAATTCTAAATTCCAGAATGCAATGTTTAGAAAAATTTCAGGCACCATGTGAAGTCTAGCTTGACTGCTGTAACAGTTAATTCCGTAGCCAACAAGGAATGTGTAAATAAGTCTTCCTCCTTTTGTACTCCAATTGACGTGTCAAAGTGTACGATTGTTCGCCCTTTTTTCTGTTGCCCATGTCTTACTCAATGTTCTCCTTAATGAGCAGTGAACCAACAAATGCCTGTCTTTTTATTCACTGTAACTTTTGCTTGAACAGTGCTGTATTAATTCGTAGCAGAATACAACACTGTATAAGGTATACACACCATTTTATTTTTTCAGTATGTCAATTATATGCAAGTTCATGGTGAATTCATTTTCCATTGCAGGCATATTTACAGTAACACCACCGTGGTCTTCGGTATATCATACATCTCGATTTATATTCCAATGTGTGCCACAAAGAAGTTGAATTCTTGTGCGATTGTTGGAACTGAATGCACTCAGCCTCAATATGAAAAATCATAATTATGTATACAGGTAAGCACCTAGATGAAGCGGTAATCACTACATTCCCCGCAAGTATACACTGACGCATCAGCTACGGATAAGACAGCTATTCAGACTGATGAAGGGCTTGATTACGAAGATTTACTTGCATATGATGATGTGTTTGTATGTTGGTGTCTTCCCGTTTTGCGACGTTTCTATTTGCGACGAGCTATAAATTCTCATAGTCCTGAGTTTTCTGTTAGCGACGGAATGCTGACTAATTGTTACAGCTCCCAGTATGGTGGGAAAACCCCTGCTCGAGAATGCAGTCAGTATGATGGCACACAGTTGGTTTGATAACTCGCCATTCCGTCTGTGTCTAACATAGGTTCAGTCCGGGTAATTATGGAGTTTAATTTAACTAAGAGAGGTAAATCTTGTCTTTTTTTTGTCGTGTTGTAATAGTGTAGAACTAATCATGATTTGTTATCAAATTTATTATTATTGCAAATATATTATATCATTTCATTTTCATCAATCATTCATATCATAAGATGGAAGTTACATTTCGAGAGATTTGGCAGGATATTATATGTATATTGGTCTTACGTATGGGTGTCGTTTGTGGTTAAATTTGACTGTTTTCTTCGTGAAGGAGATGTTACCACTTTGATATGTGTTGAGCGCTTCACGTATACTGTATACAAGTAGGCTGATCCGATAGATGGCACTACTGGTGAACGAGGATGGTGTATATTGATACTGCCTCAAGAAATAGATCCATGGAATATATAAGTAAAGGATTAACAGGCAGTGGACTGTAGAAGAGATTAAGAGAGTTGTTGACCCATTGTCATGATGATGAAAGGAAAATTGAGAAAAGAACAAACAAAGTTTTCAGTAACGTATTAAATCAAATGGTCTGCAATTGTCCTATGATATATATATTGGTATCGGTAATATATTGAAAGGAAGACAAAAGGAGATTATTACTGTCTATCTGTGGAAGGAAGATAATGTGTACAAGTAATAAGTTGAAGGAAGATTAAGAAGGAGGATCCATTTACACGGAGAATGCAAATGGATTAATAAAGTTTCCCACTATAATTTATAAATATGCCCATAATACAACCGTCCATATGGTAAGCTCCAATCTATTTATTAGGTCATTAATAGAAGTAACTTCCATTTATGATTAACTCATGCTCGTATCACTTTAAACTAAATAAACACCAAGTTAGCACTACTTTTTTTATATGAATAATAATTCGTGTCTGGTCACAAATCGTAAGCTATCAGTTGTGTTCCATCACCTTACAACCCGTGATAAAAGATTTTCTGTGCTCATAAAATATTATTTCCAAAACTACAGTGTATGGAAATTGGCGCCCTCACCGGTCAAACAAGACAAAATTAGAGAACGGGAAAAGTAAGATATCATTTGTATACAGCTATGTGGGTGGTTGTTGTTGTTGTTGGCTCTTTATAAAGGAGCAAATAAAGACATAAAACGTTACAGTGTGGCCTCCTGAAAGGCCGAGTGCAGGTCTTTCTAGTCGACGCCCGTGGGTGACCTGCACGTCGGGATGAGAAATGGAATGGATGAAGATGAATGAATTTGGGCAAGGATGCGGAAGGAAGCGGCCGTGGCCTGTCAGAAGATACCGTCCCAGGATTTGCCTGGTGTTGAAAATGGGGAAACCACGGAAAACCATTTCAAGGACGGCCTACGGTGGGGCTCGAACCCACGCGCCTACCGAGTCAGCAGAGAGCTTGGCCCCATTACCTAACGCTGCGCTTTAGCGAGCATAGCCACTGCTGTCGGTACCTTGTCTTAAGTTATAAATGAGGGATATGGCTATTGCAAAACAAAGACTTGGAGCTGATGTTGCCGAGTACAGTAAAGCATGCGGGTCAGTAGCGACGCGAGTCTCCTGATCCCCTGTCATAAAAGTATGGTCTAGCAAATCCTTACGACAGGCCTGCCTGAAATAATAATTGCGGTGCTAAAGAAAAAGGGGCACGCAGTTTTGGTTAGCGCTGACATTTGCCCTTTTTGCAATTCACTTTTCTTGTAAAGTTTTATAGTATCATAAACATTTCATTCTTAGATCTCTTTTGACACTCGCATTTAATTTTACACTCGCAGTGCTGGTACTTTAAACTACAAATTTGTGTAAACTGGGCTTCCTGACATTGCCTCAACTAAAATATCAAAGAGGGACAGACTCAAATCCATAGATGAAGAAATGATACTTGCAAAACTAACCAATGATTCCAGCGGGGGTAAGCCGTCTGAATGCAGGTAATCAAGTGAAAGTATCAAATTGCATTTTTATTTTATTTTTTTACCCTCCAGGTTGGTGGAACCCACGGACTCAGCGAGGGAACTCACCACTACCGCCTCTACGGGCAATGTCCTAGAGCGGGGAACATCGAATCGGAAGGGATACAACTGGTGAGGTGGGATTGGCACCTCGCCCAGGCGGCCTCACCTGCAAAGCGAACAGGGGCATCATGAGGGAAGGTAAGGGATGGTGAGGATGGATAGGCAAGGAAGAGGGAAGGAGGCGGCCGTGGCCTTGAAGAAGGTACCATCCCGGCATTTGCCCGAAGACGAAGTGGGAAACCACGGAAAACCACTTCGAGGATGGCTGAGGGGGAATCGAACCCCCTCTACTCATTTGGGCCACCCGAGGCTGAGTGGACCCCTTTCCAGTCCTCGTACCACTTTTCAAATTTCGTGGCGGAGGCGACTCTTATAAAGTTTATAAAGTCGCCTCCGTAGCGTAGCGGTCAGCATAGTTAGCTGCCGTCCCGGAGGTCCTGAGTTCGATTCCCGGCTCTGCCACGAAATTTCAAAAGTGGTATGAGGACTGGAACGGGGTCTACTCAGCCTCGGGTGGCCCAAATGAGTAGAGGGGGTTCGATTTCCACCTCAGCCATCCTCGAAGTGGTTTTCCGTGGTTTCCCACTTCGTCTTCGGGAAAATGCCGGGATGGTACTGTACCCGATATCCGGATAGTAGGCTGTCAGATATCCGCCCCCTCAATCGGATTGCCAATAATCAAACGCGTCGGCATAGCTACATCAATGAAATGGCACTGACAGATACTATCGAGATTAGAGCACAATAGTTAACAAGAAAATTATTGTGGAACACACCAAAATATACGGGGGTTCATACTTACCTTGACTTACCTCTTAAATATATCTCGGGGACTGGGTTGTCAACTGGATCACTTAAAAGTATGTCCTCACAATAACCTCCACCATGATATTTAAAATGAACCAAAAACGAAGACGAGAAACTTTAAACTGCACAATAATTTATTTCACATAAAGAATGATTTTTAACAAAAAGAAACAACAAAATATACGTGGCAATCAGAAGCCATTTACCACATAACCATGTCCTCCTGTAGGACCTGTATTCTCTACATATAATGTTTTAGCTTTCTCAAGCTTATAGCAACGAAAATATAACAATGCAATGGGAATGGAAACGGGATTTGGGATGAGACACACATATCAATTGCTTTGCGTGTTTATATACTGCACATTTATTTATAGCCACAAGGCTATTATGAAACGCCCTTGGTCTCAGTAACACAGTTGTCCGGACCAGCTGCAAAACACCTGTGTCGTCAAAGCGGACACCCGTTCGTTCAACCCTACCATAAGCGTGCTACCTCAGAGCTCGGCTCTCTCTTTTAAACACGTAAATGTTCACATCTCAACTGAAATATTATCACGCAAATGTCTTACATGCTTCCTTCAAACACCATTGGATTCCTCCAACAATCCCAAATCATGATTATTTGTTCAAACCACTTGCTTAACTTGCATTGTTTAGAGTATAAAAAAAAACTCTAAATGTTAATAACAAAAGTTCATTAATTATTTATACAATAACAAATTGTTTATAACAATGTCAAATGACCATTGAAAATTTAATACACGCTTCTATTAATCACTATCATTTCAAATTATTTAACAAAGATATTTACAAACTTATTTTACAATATTAAATTGTTTATATTATTTATACAAGGAATACATTGAACCACACGTTTATCCGGTTGATAATTACTCAAATCGTGTTGATATAATCGAGCAATGAAGGTTAGTTATATTAAACTGTCAAATCCAGGTTTAATAATGTTTAATAATAATTATTAATATTTGTGACTGTAACCTCCATTCAAAATCTTTATCTCAAATTATTTAACACTCTTGTTAATTTTAACAGTATCTTCATATGAATAATCTTTCAAAGAACAAGAACAACATTCAGCGGGAAAATACTTCGTTCATAACGCACAAAAATGGCACACCAATAGGCCCAAAATTCATCATATATCTATATATATATGGCATAAAAATCCTCCAAACTACACACAAAACCCTCCATTATTAATTCATCAACTTCATTAATTATTGTGGGAACCTCCTTCATTATTCAAGGGCATTACTCAACAGCGACTTTTACACGTCCACTGAACTATCGATTATACATCCATTGTTCCTCTTTAAAAATTCTTATATTCATCAATTGTAATAATGACTGTTATTATTTAACCTTCGTGGGTTTCATTCATGAATCGATATGAAGTAAAAATTTGCCAATCACAAATAAATTTAATAGCAAATACGGTTAGACACTCCTGCCTGGTCTATCAAAATTGAGATTAACATCTTCAAAGTAACGTAGTATAAAAATACTATCTTCAAACAAAGATCAACTAAACTGCAAAATAGTCGAATAGAATACAATTAGATTGTGGAATGCAAACATTATTGTTCCAATCTAGAATTGAGAAAAACTCCTATCTTCATTACTATAGTGTATTCAATAAATTGTAATCAACGTTCGAATTTCATAAAATTGTCTATAATGCAATGATAAATGTCTATGTTGCAATCATGTTCATAAGACGACTAGTATTTCAAAGATCGTCGATATCGAAAAAGATTTTAACGCTCTAAAATCTTTTAATTATTCTTCTTTCTTGAGGATGACAGAAAATTGGTCAAAGTAATTTACTGAATAGAATTACTTTAATAAAATGACACGCTGTCTGAATTCAAATCTGCCATAGCAAATCGTTAACTTTACAGTTAAATCGTGACTACAACAATATGTAAATTACTGAAAGAATCTAATATCATCAGTCTCAACTGATCCAAAATTATTTAAGTATGCCAATGACATAGCAATGTCTCAAAAGTCGAAGAAAAAGGCATAAATCATCGAAGTGTACTGAGTACAAAAATATCAATCAAGAAAATGGGGCAAAAGGTAGGACAGAAAATATGGGAAGAATGTTTGCTCAAATATCGCTACAATACTCAAATAATACAAGAAACGTTCACGACTACCTTATCTGCCGATAGAAGTTCCAGAGGAAAATTCCCCAAAGAAGACTGCTGATGGATCCATTTCACCAACTTAAAGATGAGCTCCATCCTCGAAACGAGAATCAGCGTCCTCGGAGAATCGAACTGCTTCCTCCTCCGAAATTGCACTGCTCCGTGGATACGAGAAACATCCTTCCGGCAAAATTCTTCATTGTGCGCCGGGATAACCCTGGCCTCTCTTGAAAGTTCTCTGAAGTTCTTGCAGGAATTCGTCATGAAGTTTAATGTAGCTATTTCCGCAGAAATATTCATAGTTGTGGAGTATGAAAATATTTCCATTGTTATCTGGTATAATTCAGCGATGGATTAACGATGCATGAGTGTAGTTGGATGTTCACTACATGCTCGCTTTTGTAGAAAGACGATTAACGAAGTTCCATGCTGTTACTTTACTCCAATGACATATGTCCCAATTGCATCAAAGCCTTAGCCCTTCATCTCAACTGCAGTTATAATGATCAAAAGCACTGCAATATTATAGTGTTCCATAGTCGAATGTATCGTTGTAATACCAAACTGTTGCACTCCACGTGTCAGCCGTAGTGTATAATGTGGAATATAAAAGTGTTTCTCCTGTGGCGAGAAAATCACTTTTGTTGGCAGCCTAAAAATTCCAATATCTTTCGAAGTATCACTGTGAAATCGTTGAAATCTTGTATACACCTTAATGTTATACTGCCTAATAGAATTATCGTAAAGGCTGAAGTTAGCGCTTGATATCTTGACTGGTGGAAACGTTAATGTGCGCGTTTCAACTTCACCTAGTTTTGAGCAGCGTGAAATGGAACTGCTCCGAGTTCGTTCGATGCGGCAAGGCTTTCTCCTCCCGCTAAAGACACCTTACTTCACTGAACCACTTGAAAATAACTCTATATCACCAGAAATATATATATATGCGATCACAAGTATGAGATCTGAGCGTATGAGATCTGAGTATCAGTATGAAATCTGAGTATGAGAGCTCCTCTCTCCTGTGCACGACCTTTTATCAACTTCTTAAGGGGCGTATCTATCCCTTCCATAGCCTGTTGCTGCGTCATTGCTGGAAGTTTTAACTTTGGCTATTCTTGACGGATTTTCAAAATTCAAAAACTCAAAATTAATTTCTTCAAAATTCCAAATCAATGTCATAACTGAAAATAGATTTCCACAAATCTGCATGCCAAAAGTAATCGAATATAGTAGTTTCAGCAATTTCCGTCTTCCTTCCAAACTATCGTTCATTGGTTCTCGTCTCTCCTCCAATAGCGTAGCTTCTTCCTTAGCACAATACCTTGTTTCCTGCGACTGCGTCGTAAATCTCGGATCTTTCTCGAATAAAATCATGACGTCACCAAGAATCTCAGCTCGATCAGCCTACTGGCATGAATTCTACGTCATCCGTGCCTACGTCATGAATATCCACGTCATGACTATGACATCCATAACTTTACTGATATTTTCCAATACAGCCATCGTGGTCTCAATATAATTCAATTTCCGGGGGCATTCTCCCTTCACCACGTTTTAAAAACAGTTGCAAATTGTTTTTAAACTCTGTGTTATACATATCTCAATTCACTTGAACACGAATTTGAATTATTATTGGCTTACTCTTCTATAATATTTCTACTATGTTCCTTAATCATAAATCTCTTCTTCTCTGGGTTTGTGTGTGGCTAATGTATTCTCCTCTCTACTGTCTCTTCTGTCCTGAATTTCTGTTTTCCGAATTATCCTGGCTCGTAGAAGGCCCAGGATCGATCACAACATCCTGCCTTTTCTTTTGATTTTCGGCTTCTTTTTCCCGTAACTCCTTCAGGTATTGCTGGCTTTCCTTCTCTCTTTCCTGATACTGATCGGGTGTCATAACCTGACCTTGAGAATCCTGATTTCTATTTTGGTTCTGGTTATTTCTATTATAATTTCTGTTATAACCATTATTGTTGTAATATCTGCCTCTTCCATTGTATTAATTGCCTCGATTATAGTTCCAGCCTCTTCTCTGTTGATACGGACGGTAACCTTGCGATCTGTTATTCCTAAACTGATTATTCCTGTGAGGACCTACATTGTCAGTTTTCTCTTCGTCTGGCTTGTCAGTTTGCTGAACTTGGTCCATGTATACAGTATTTATTTCTTTGAAGTCATGCCTTTGACCTTTCTGTACCACGTTAGGCATTGGACTTGTGTAGTCTAACCTCCTCAGTAATTCGTCCATGCTGGTCAAATCCCTGATGTTTGACGAAATGATTAGTCTCCTCACTTCCACAGGCAGCATACGAGAAATCGCATCAATTAATTGCTCCGTTGACAATGGGGGTTGCAAAAATCTCAAGCGGGACAATTGACTCGTAAAGAAATCAGCGTACCGTGTTGGAAGAGTACCTGAGTATTTTCTTGAATAAACCTCCGCTCTTAACGAATTCTGCGCTTCTATGGACCAAAATCGCTTGATTAATGCCTCTGCAAACTCGTCAAAGTTACTGAATGTGTATCTAAAAGCTCTAAACCATTCAAGGGGTCCTCCAATCAAAAATCTTTCCACTATCTTCATCTCTCTCTCTCTGGGAATGTGAGCTTCGATGAAATAATCTTTGAGGTTCCTGACATATTATATAGGCGTCAAACTATCAGTGTTGCTGAATTTTTGCGGTTTGTCTTCGAAATTCCTGATGACCGTTACATTCCTCGGATATGAATCCGGGTAGTTTTTCCCACTATCTCGATAGTTCCACTCAGGTTCCCTATTTCTCTCGTCATCTTCCTCCCTGAATCTGGTTATACGTTCTTCAGGCGTCACGTCTCTCTCTTCTGGATCTAGGTTATATCTTCTGGCATAATTCCTATTGGTTTCGCAAGCCAAGCCTTCTGTATCCTTGTCAGTGATTTCCGTTAAGACTTTCCTGATTAACTCTTCTTTGTAGGTCTCCATTAAACTAGCTTCTCCTAGCTTCAAATTCTGCAGTTTGCTCGTCGTTTCATTTACATCAGAGACAACTTTATGAATCTGATCCTCTAACGCAGATTTTAATGCTTGCACATCCTGACCTATTTGTGTTCTATCTTCTACTTGTCTCTCGGATAGCAAATCCATCCTTACGCTTAAATCTTTCCTAATCTGTACTACTTCATTGTTAATATCTATTTGGGTACTGGCAAGTTTTCTTTCAATACGTTCCTGAATTTGGGTTACATGTTCCCCACTTGACCTATTCCACTCGTCTTTCCATACTGCTACATTTGCCGTTAACATTTCGGCTATGTCTCCTTCGATATCTTCTTTGAGTAATCTATTATGGTCTAATACTTGGGTTCTCATGACCTCTACATCATACTTTAAACCTGCTAAAGACGCTGTCGTTCGAACTGACTCATCAACTAGCCTAGTCGTTAATGCACTCATATTACGCGTACAAAGTGTTTTCGAATTTTCTATTTCTTCCCTGACTTTATTTACATCAGTTTGGACTTTAGCAATATCTACGAAAACTGTGTTGACTTCTACTTGAATCTTATTTATGTCACTTTGCATCTCATTTACATCCGAATGAATGTTATTAATATCAACCTGAACATTGGACATATCAGTTCTAACATTTTGGACTTCTCTTTGGACTTCCTCAACCTTGTCTTGGACAGTCGCAACATCATTTTTAACAACAACTACTTCAGCCCTAGCACAAGAAATATCACTCCGGACATTAGCAACATCAAGATTCAACATAGTAAGATCTTTTTGTACCTTAGACACATCAATTTTAACAACAGACACATCTTTATGCACATTGGACACGTCTGTGCGCATGTCAGTTACAGCATTCTCTATTCCTTGGGTATTAATCTGTAAACGCGACATATTATCCTCTAGGTTTGCAGAACTGGTCTGAAGAACTTTCAAACTTTCATCCATCCTAGTAGACAAATTAGCAGACAAGTTACTAGCATTCTCCTCCATCATCTGCTTCATACTGCTATTCATGCTAGCTTTCAAGTTAGCAGACATATTACTAGCATTCTCCTCCATCATCTCCTGCATTCGACTAGTATTCCTAGCTTCCATCTCCCTCACACTTTCATTCATGCTAGCTTTCATTTCCCTAGCACTTTCATTCATGCTAGCTTTCAAATTAGCAGACATCTCCTCTAACATTTTCCTCATAGTCTCATCTGCTATTTCAACAATATTCAAAAATAAACTGCTTTAGGGACATACATCAAACAGAGTAAAATAACAACATCTGAGCAACATTCTTCACCATATATAAAATTTGAGCAATTTTCTGTCTTAAATCTAACTTATAATTACCTTATAATTAACCTTCGTAGACATTTCATGTTGAAATAAACTCAAGCACATGTTCAAGTTTCCTTGGTTCATTTTAAAATATCCTAACACAAATAATTTACATTTATAATCCAAATAGTTTAATTTTATCTTTAATATGACTATACATGTCATAAGCCGGTCAAATAAAATAAGATTCCAGATCACAGGCGATTTTTCTAAGTTTCCTGCCTATTTAACCTCTCTCAAGTCGTATAAGATCTGATCTTTTCTGAGTGTAATTTTCCTAATACAACGCAACATTTATTCCTATATAATCACACTCTCAAATTCTACAATTGGCTAAGACATCTAACAAAGAATCAACCTCTTTATTTGAGTCTTTACAATCCCTTTGACATCGATAACTTGGTAATCCAATGTTATTCGAACACTCCACAAAAATTGCGGTGTCAATTCTACTGCAATGACTTGGTAATCCAATGTTTTGCTGATCGTGCCAATCGAGACAATCGAGCCCCACCGAATTGCGGCGCCAATCCTACTGTACCCGATATCCGGATAGTAGGCTGTCAGATATCCGCCCCCTCAATCGGATTGCCAATAATCAAACGCGCCGGCATAGCTACATCAATGAAAATGGCACTGACAGATACTATCGAGATTAGAGCACAATAGTTAACAAGAAAATTATTGTGGAACACACCAAAATATACGGGGGTTCATACTTACCTTGACTTACCTCTTAAATATATCTCGGGGACTGGGTTGTCAACTGGATCACTTAAAAGTATGTCCTCACAATAACCTCCACCATGATATTTAAAATGAACCAAATACGAAGACGAGAAACTTTGAACTGCACAATAATTTATTTCACATAAAGAATGATTTTTAACAAAAAGAAACAACAAAATATACGTGGCAATCAGAAGCCATTTACCACATAACCATGTCCTCCTGTAGGACCTGTATTCTCTACATATAATGTTTTAGCTTTCTCAAGCTTATAGCAACGAAAATATAACAATGCAATGGGAATGGAAACGGGATTTGGGATGAGACACACATATCAATTGCTTTGCGTGTTTATATACTGCACATTTATTTATAGCCACAAGGCTATTATGAAACGCCCTTGGTCTCAGTAACACAGTTGTCCGGACCAGCTGCAAAACACCTGTGTCGTCAAAGCGGACACCCGTTCGTTCAACCCTACCATAAGCGTGCTACCTCAGAGCTCGGCTCTCTCTTTTAAACACGTAAATGTTCACATCTCAACTGAAATATTATCACGCAAATGTCTTACATGCTTCCTTCAAACACCATTGGATTCCTCCAACAATCCCAAATCATGATTATTTGTTCAAACCACTTGCTTAACTTACATTGTTTAGAGTATAAAAAAAACTCTAAATGTTAATAACAAAAGTTCATTAATTATTTATACAATAACAAATTGTTTATAACAATGTCAAATGACCATTGAAAATTTAATACACGTTTCTATTAATCACTATCATTTCAAATTATTTAACAAAGATATTTACAAACTTATTTTACAATATTAAATTGTTTATATTATTTATACAAGGAATACATTGAACCACACGTTTATCCGGTTGATAATTACTCAAATCGTGTTGATATAATCGAGCAATGAAGGTTAGTTATATTAAACTGTCAAATCCAGGTTTAATAATGTTTAATAATAATTATTAATATTTGTGACTGTAACCTCCATTCAAAATCTTTATCTCAAATTATTTAACACTCTTGTTAATTTTAACAGTATCTTCATATGAATAATCTTTCAAAGAACAAGAACAACATTCAGCGGGAAAATACTTCGTTCATAACGCACAAAAATGGCACACCAATAGGCCCAAAATTCATCATATATCTATATATATGGCATAAAAATCCTCCAAACTACACACAAAACCCTCCATTATTAATTCATCAACTTCATTAATTATTGTGGGAACCTCCTTCATTATTCAAGGGCATTACTCAACAGCGACTTTTACACGTCCACTGAACTATCGATTATACATCCATTGTTCCTCTTTAAAAATTCTTATATTCATCAATTGTAATAATGACTGTTATTATTTAACCTTCGTGGGTTTCATTCATGAATCGATATGAAGTAAAAATTTGCCAATCACAAATAAATTTAATAGCAAATACGGTTAGACACTCCTGCCTGGTCTATCAAAATTGAGATTAACATCTTCAAAGTAACGTAGTATAAAAATACTATCTTCAAACAAAGATCAACTAAACTGCAAAATAGTCGAATAGAATACAATTAGATTGTGGAATGCAAACATTATTGTTCCAATCTAGAATTGAGAAAAACTCCTATCTTCATTACTATAGTGTATTCAATAAATTGTAATCAACGTTCGAATTTCATAAAATTGTCTATAATGCAATGATAAATGTCTATGTTGCAATCATGTTCATAAGACGACTAGTATTTCAAAGATCGTCGATATCGAAAAAGATTTTAACGCTCTAAAATCTTTTAATTATTCTTCTTTCTTGAGGATGACAGAAAATTGGTCAAAGTAATTTACTGAATAGAATTACTTTAATAAAATGACACGCTGTCTGAATTCAAATCTGCCATAGCAAATCGTTAACTTTACAGTTAAATCGTGACTACAACAATATGTAAATTACTGAAAGAATCTAATATCATCAGTCTCAACTGATCCAAAATTATTTAAGTATGCCAATGACATAGCAATGTCTCAAAAGTCGAAGAAAAAGGCATAAATCATCGAAGTGTACTGAGTACAAAAATATCAATCAAGAAAATGGGGCAAAAGGTAGGACAGAAAATATGGGAAGAATGTTTGCTCAAATATCGCTACAATACTCAAATAATACAAGAAACGTTCACGACTACCTTATCTGCCGATAGAAGTTCCAGAGGAAAATTCCCCAAAGAAGACTGCTGATGGATCCATTTCACCAACTTAAAGATGAGCTCCATCCTCGAAACGAGAATCAGCGTCCTCGGAGAATGGAACTGCTTCCTCCTCCGAAATTGCACTGCTCCGTGGATACGAGAAACATCCTTCCGGCAAAATTCTTCATTGTGCGCCGGGATAACCCTGGCCTCTCTTGAAAGTTCTCTGAAGTTCTTGCAGGAATTCGTCATGAAGTTTAATGTAGCTATTTCCGCAGAAATATTCATAGTTGTGGAGTATGAAAATATTTCCATTGTTATCTGGTATAATTCAGCGATGGATTAACGATGCATGAGTGTAGTTGGATGTTCACTACATGCTCGCTTTTGTAGAAAGACGATTAACGAAGTTCCATGCTGTTACTTTACTCCAATGACATATGTCCCAATTGCATCAAAGCCTTAGCCCTTCATCTCAACTGCAGTTATAATGATCAAAAGCACTGCAATATTATAGTGTTCCATAGTCGAATGTATCGTTGTAATACCAAACTGTTGCACTCCACGTGTCAGCCGTAGTGTATAATGTGGAATATAAAAGTGTTTCTCCTGTGGCGAGAAAATCACTTTTGTTGGCAGCCTAAAAATTCCAATATCTTTCGAAGTATCACTGTGAAATCGTTGAAATCTTGTATACACCTTAATGTTATACTGCCTAATAGAATTATCGTAAAGGCTGAAGTTAGCGCTTGATATCTTGACTGGTGGAAACGTTAATGTGCGCGTTTCAACTTCACCTAGTTTTGAGCAGCGTGAAATGGAACTGCTCCGAGTTCGTTCGATGCGGCAAGGCTTTCTCCTCCCGCTAAAGACACCTTACTTCACTGAACCACTTGAAATATATATATATGCGATCACAAGTATGAGATCTGAGCGTATGAGATCTGAGTATCAGTATGAAATCTGAGTATGAGAGCTCCTCTCTCCTGTGCACGACCTTTTATCAACTTCTTAAGGGGCGTATCTATCCCTTCCATAGCCTGTTGCTGCGTCATTGCTGGAAGTTTTAACTTTGGCTATTCTTGACGGATTTTCAAAATTCAAAAACTCAAAATTAATTTCTTCAAAATTCCAAATCAATGCCATAACTGAAAATAGATTTCTACAAATCTGCATGCCAAAAGTAATCGAATATCGTAGTTTCAGCAATTTCCGTCTTCCTTCCAAACTATCGTTCATTGGTTCTCGTCTCTCCTCCAATAGCGTAGCTTCTTCCTTAGCACAATACCTTGTTTCCTGCGACTGCGTCGTAAATCTCGGATCTTTCTCGAATAAAATCATGACGTCACCAAGAATCTCAGCTCGATCAGCCTACTGGCATGAATTCTACGTCATCCGTGCCTACGTCATGAATATCCACGTCATGACTATGACATCCATAACTTAACTGATATTTTCCAATACAGCCATCGTGGTCTCAATATAATTCAATTTCCGGGGGCAGTACCTACTGTAAGGCCACGGCCACCTCCTTCCCTCTTCCTAGCCTATCCATCCCTATCTTCCATCCCTTCCCCTCCCTCATGAGGCCCCTGTTCGCTTTACAGGTGAGGCCGCCTGGGCGAAGTGCTGATCACACCTCCCCAGTTGTATCCATCGCGACCAGATGTTCCAAGCTCCAGGACACTGCCCATAGAGGCGGTAGTGGTGAGTTTCCTCGCTGAGTCTGTGGGAACCACCAACCTAGTGGGTAAATTGACTAAATAAAAATTAAAAATAAAAAGATAGAAATATTGTTTATAATTTGTCAATAAACGGACCAAACTATCACTGTAACAATCATAATAATAATAATATCGTATGGCCTCGGGTTCCGGGTGCAAGCTTTGTTATTTGCGCCCAGAGGGTAGCTTGCATGTCGAATTTTGTTGTTCCTTGGAGCGCTATGAAAGTCAAGGTGGTTAGATATCTAGGCTCCTTGACACTATAGCGCTTTCTAGTAGAGAAAGGAGGAACTTTTTGTGTTGGCGGAAAATCCCAAGATTAATTTTACCATTATAAACACGACCTACTGAATTCAAATGGACTCTTTAACATGCCAACAACGCATGACATGTGTGTCGTGATTTTTGTCGCCTTTCAAAAATCACTTACCACAGCCAGGAGCGAACTTGCAAGCTTGGGGTTGTAGCCCGACACGATAACCACTCACCCACCGTGTCAAGCCACTGTTACTGTTAAAGGGTTATAATAATAATAATAATAATAATAATAATAATAATAATAATAGCTTCATACAACATGTTAATAATGTCATTCCCCTTTCAGAAACATTAATATTTAGGAACAGATGGCCTTGATGTTATGCCCTCTTAAGCAACAATCGCAATCATCATCACTAATCGTTCATATCAATACTAATAATAATAACCCCTGGCACTACAGCCCATTAAGAGCCCAGGCCTACCAAGCGACCGCTGCCCAGCCATTTGGCCTGTGGATATTGGGGTGACGCGTGTCAGAGCATCGGGTCCCCTCGTCCGTTAATCTTGGTTTTCGTGACCGGGGTTATAATAATAATGTGCTCACTGTCAGACAGCTACTCAATTGTCCTTACGAGGCTGAGTGCACCCCGTTTCAGCCCTCACGTCAGTTTCTAAAACCCCTGACGGAGCCTGCAATCGAACCCGGGGCCTCTGGGTGAGAGGCAGACGTCCTACCCAACTCCACGAAGCCGGCTCATATCAGAATAATCAGAAACATTTTAATATAACGTTATTAATGTGCTAAGTTGAAACACCATGACCGCAATGCGTAGCTGCAAAAGTCCGGAGATCCGAGGTTTGAATCCCGGAACTTTATTTTTATTTGTCGTGTGGCCTTCTGAGAGACCGAGTGCAGGTCTTTCTAGTCGACGCCCGTGGGCGACTTGCGCGTCGGGATGAGAGATGGAATGGGTGAAGATGAATGAAACTGGTCAAGGATGAGGAAGGAAGCGGCCGTGGCCTGTCAGAAGGTACCGTCCCAGCATTTGCCTGGTGTTGAAAATGGGAAACCACGGAAAACCATTTCAAGGACGGCCGACGGTGGGGCCAGAACCCACGCGTCTACCGAGTCAGCTGAGAGCTTGGCCCCATGACCTAACGCTGCGCTTTAGCCAGCGTAGCCACTGCTGTCGGTTCTCGGAACTGACAGCGGCTGTTCAAAGTGTGTGTGTCCCCGGAATTTTCCACACTTCCTCCAGGCAAATGCGGGAATGGCATCTTACATCCCTCTCCCTAATGCAGCTACACACACTACTACAGTCATCACAGAAATACAGCAGGCTGTCAGGTGTGCAATGAACGTAGAACGCACCGTACTATAGGGAACGTGGAGGCTCCTCCTGTGACCTTCGGGTGTACCGATGATCACATGTGACGTACAGCGGATATACACACATCAAAAAAAGTTTTGCATCACCTCGGTTCCCAGATCTCCGGCATATAGACGTTGACTGTGTATATTGTATCAAATATACAGTCCCTTTGACTGTTCATAGATGTCACTAAAACTGCTCAAAGATGTAAACAACCATGCATGAGCAGGGCCTATTAGACGGAGGGGGTACGACAGCCGATCAGTTCCAGTCATTCCACCAGGACGAAGGTACGCTGCTCATGTTGTCTGTAGTTCTACCATGCCTAGAAGGTCAATACCGCAGTTCGATCGCGTCCGCATTGTTACTTTGTGTCAAGAAGGGCTCTCAACAAGGGAAGTTTCCAGGCGTCTCAGAGTGAACCAAAGCGATGTTGTTCGGACATGGAGGAGGTACAGAGATACAGGAACTGTCGATGACAGGCCTCGCTCAGGCCGCCCAAGGGCTACTACTGTAGTGGATGACCGCTACTTACGGATTGCCGCTCGGAGGAACCCTGACAGCAATGCCACCATGTTGAATAATGCGTTTCGTTCAGCCACAGGACGTCGTGTTTCAACTCAAACTGTGCGCAATAGGCTGCATGATGCGCAACTTCACTCCCGACGTCCATGGCGAGGTCCAGCTTTGCAACCCCGACACCATGCAGCGCGGTACAGATGGGCCCAACAACATGCTGAATGGACCCCACAGAATTGGCGTCACGTTCTCTTCACCGATGAGTGTCGCATATGCCTTCAACCAGACAATCGTCGGAGACGTGTTTGGAGGCACCCTGGTCAGGCTGAACGTCTTAGACACACTGTCCAGCGAGTGCAGCAAGGTGGTGGTTCCCTGATGTTTTGGGGTGGCATTATGTGGGGCCGACGTACGCCACTGGTGGTCATGGAAGGCTCCGAAACGGCTTTACGATACCTGAATGACATCCTCCGACCCATAGTGCACCCATATCGGCAGAATATTGGAGAGGCATTTGTCTTCATGGACGACAATTCTCGACCTCATCGTGCACATCTTGTGAATGCGTTCCTTCAAGATAACGACATCGCTCGACTACAGTGGCCAGCATGTTCGCCAGACATGAACCCTATCGAACATGCCTGGGATATGTTGAAAAGGGCTGTTTATGGACGTCTTGACCCACCAACCACTCTGAGAGATTTACGCCGAATTGTCGTTGAGGAGTGGGACAATTTGGACCAACAGTGTCTTGATGAACTTGTGGATAGTATGCCACGACGAATACAGGCATGCATCAATGCAAGAGGACGTGCTACTGGGTATTAGAGGTAGTGGTGTGTACTGCAATCTGGACCACAAATGCTGAAAGTCTAGCTGTATGATGGTACAACATGCAATGTGTGGGTCTGAAATGTTGTTTGTGTTGATCTCTATTCCCTTTGTATTTAAAGGTTCCGGAACTCTTGGAACCGAGGTGATGCAAAACTTTTTTTGATGTGTGTATATTTTTTTTTTTGTCGTGTGGCCTCCTCAGAGGCCGAGTGCAGGTCTTTCTATTCGACGCCCGTGGGCGACCTGCGCGTCGGGATGAGAGATGGACTGGAGGAAGGTGAATTAATGAAACTGGTTAAGGATGTGGAAGGAATCGGCCGTGGCCTATCAGAAGGTACCGTCCCAGCATTTGCCTGGTGTTGAAAATGGGAAACCACGGAAAACCATTTCAAGAACGGCCGACGGTGGGGCTCGAACCCACGCGTCTACCGAGTCAGCAGAGAGCTTGGTCCCATGACCTAATGCTGCGCTTTAGCCAGCTGAGCCACTACTGTCGGTAGCGGCTAAATGGACTGATCGCATGGTTCGTCGTCTGTTGAGGACGGGCTCATAGGGCGTGCGTCATCTCAACTCCGTGCGATACTAATCTGATAGCACTGTTGACGTACTAAAACCCCGTAGCCTGGTTATCAGACAACTTTAACACGGGTCAAAGTACTGAGAAGTAAGATGTTTCAAGCCCCTAGTAGACTATTAATTACAGTAACAGCTGAGTTGGATGCTAATAAGATCGTAAACAGACACAAATAACGTACCCTGCACCAACTCAGAAAATACTGATTGTTGTTATTGTAAATTGGTTTCAGTGGCTCGAGACATCTTTGGTGTTATCAGCCCCGTGTGTTGAACTTGTCTGATAACCAATGTTCCTGTGGTGACAGTAGTAGGGTATGTAGCTATAATTATTAGAGTCGGGAATGGCGTAGGTGTCCCGGTTTTTGAAACAAGGAACTATATTCCTGAAGGGAATGTGGAAACACCTGGAGAAAAAACACACTCAGGATAGCTGGTATCAGTGCAAGGATTCAAGACTCCGGTCTCCAGACTTGCTGCAGCTTCTCGTCGCAGTTGTGTTGTAGGAATTAATGCGCACGGCTACGCTACGGGATGAGATAAATGAAACTAACAGCACCCGTGCTACTATAATAATAATAACCCCTGGCACTACAGCCCATGAAGGGCCTAGGCCTACCAAGCGACCGCTGCCCAGCCATTTGGCCTGCAGATATTGGGGTGACGCGTGATCAGCGCATCGGGTCCCTCGGCCCTGAATCTTGGTTTTCTCATCCGGAGGCCCCGGGTTCAATTCCCGGCTCCGTCAGGGATTTTAGAAATTGACGTGAAGGCTGGAACGGGGAGCACTCAGCCTCGTGAGGACAATTGAGTAGCTGACAGTGAGGCAGTGCCCCGATCACGAAAACCCATGCTACTGGTTTAGAAGAAAAACTTGTTGTGCCAACAACCTATAAAGCACACACGACTAGGAAACTATATATTCCGTAATTCAAAATTAAATTACTGCTACAAAGGCCGTCTACTTTAATAATGATGAAAATGTTTGATCATGTTCGGCTGTTCCTAACGCTGCTCGTGTTTGTCCATCTGGTTAATGGAGCAATGATTTACATAATTGTCCCCTGAATACTTCCTTATTCACTTCATAACCTGTTTCTCATTCTTGCTCCGTGTGAACAGGTTGCGGGCGAGGACGTTTTTAAGAACTAATTTAGGCTATATATACTGTATATCGTCATTTGATATATTGCGGTACATAATTATTGAGAAGACCGACCGAGGCTGGGTGCCAGGGTATCTCAGGACTCTGAAAACGACTCAGTTCGAACTCCTTTTTACCCGTCCTTGAAATAGTTACCCATTTTCAACTCCAAATAAATGTCGGGATTTTACGAAGGTCGTCCGGAATATGAGTTTCGTCAATTGTCTCCTTTCGAATTTCATATATCAAACTAACTATACCCGGCATGGGCTGCAATGCCAATCAAAGACAGATAGATAGGAATATGATATAGGCTAGTACATAATGCAAGAAGCCCATAATGGCAATAATTTAGACACGAGTATGGTCATAAAAACAGCGAAGCGAGTTTTAAAATTTCCATACGAGTGTCTTAATTACCATTACAGGAGCGTTACATACGAGTGTTTTTGTTCGGCGATAATTATAACTATAAGGTGCGTTCAAAAAGAAACGAGCCGGAGGCTGTAATGCGCAAACCGGCGACGACATCGGATAATCGTGGCGTGTGTAACGAGGTGTGGTTCCGACCAGAGCGTGAAAGGTCACAGCCCGTCGCTAGAGGCCACGCGTAAACGTCACGTGACGACACAAAGCGAGCAGCAACATTCATCAATCGTCCAACCAAGACCAAGACTGTCGGCCATTCGACATGCTTCCTGGTGTGGTTGAAGACTGTGGCGCACCCATTGGGCACACACGTTCCGCAATTGCAGTCGTTCCTTCATGATCGTGTGCACACTTCCGACGATCAATCCGACCACGGCGGCTATGGCGTTCACTGTCACTCGGCGGTAATGAGTGCATCAACCAGCTGGACGTTGTCATCGGTAATGCAGGGGGGTGCCCCAGACCGGGCATCATCGGCTAACGACACCCGTCCTTCCCTGAAGCGCTTGTGCCACGCCTTGACCCTTGCAAGGAACATGCAATGTTCGCTGTACACTTGTGACATTCGGCGATGAATGTCCGTTCCCCCTACTCCTTTCGCTGTCAGAAACTGAACAACACCTCTTTGCTCTTCGTTTGACACCTCCATGTCACTGTTTGCAATGCGACTGGCAGCGTTGGACGATTGATGCATGCTGCTGCTCGCTTTGTATCGTCACATGACGTGCACGCGTGCCCTCTAGCGACGGGCTGTGACCTTCCACGCTCTGCTTGGAACCACATCTCGTTACACACGCCACGATTAGCCGATGTCGTCACCGGTTTGCGCATTACAGCCTCCGGCTCGTTACTTTTTGAACGCACCTTATATTTTACGATCGAATATAAATATTCATAAATATCTATCGAGATTTCGCCAGTTTTATGTACTGAACAGAGCGCATATGACGCGGAGAATACCATGGCCTCCTGGAATACACCACTATGACACTAGAAGCCACGCAGTGAAATTTAAAATGGAAGGCCGTGGAAGTCAGCGCAGGTGCGATGCTATCTTTACCTAATTGGTCACACAACTGTTTCTTGAGCTGTGATTGGTGGGAGAAACTGTTTCATAATGAAGAATAGTAGTATAATGACCCTCATTATGATACAGTTTTCTGACATATAATATTTACATTTCGACATCGTCGAACATAAATAATGTTATTAGTTTTAAGTCTCTTTTAACAACTGCGGCTTTTAGAGACGCCGGGGTGACGGAATTTTGGCCCGAAGGGGATCTCATAACGTGCCAGTAAATCTACTGACATTGTCCCCTCGCATTTGCGCATCCTCCAATGCCAACTGGCTGCGCCAGGATTCGATCCTTCAATCTTGGTCACAGAAGGCGAGAACGTTACCGCTGAGTCACTCAGCCAGCCACAGAAAGAATAAAAAAGGTGTTTGAATTGTAATTTCGTTTACTGAAATGCCTTTGGATAAACAATATTCTTTGTTTTCGTTCTGGTGCGTATATAAATAAATTCGAAGGCTTTCCTACGCGTGACCACGCCACATACAGCTGACCACGCGAGAATTTTTTGAAACTACTCGTGCGCCATCTAATGTAAACTGGATTTACTTATTCAGAAACAATGGTGGGAGTGTGCACAACAACTCACCAGCAAGCATGCGCATCTCTTTACGTTTCCTATCTCTCTGTCACTCGTTCTGAAATAGCTCGGGATTCACCGCCCACCAGGTATGCTGCAACTGCTTTCATGACTCATGTAGATGAGAAACATGTACGTGTGGACAGTGCTACTCATAAAACAGGGTTGCCCAATTCTATACTGTAGATTGATATATAATATTCCACAAAATGATAATATGTCTGACTGTCAACACTTGCAATGGAAGTATTACACCGTCTCGTACAACATTATTTGTATTGAAGAATGACTCTCAGGGGAGCTTGTGCTTGCGAGCACTATTTTGGCCTGTATGATGAGAGGACCGATTTTCGTTTAAAGAGCACCAGATTGAGAACGCCTGGTTCATCATCATCATTATCTTCAATTCCCCTTTTCCAGCTGACACTGGGTGGGGGCAAATATGGTTCCTCTCCACTTTGTTCTGTCGTTCCTCCATTCCTCTTCCGACACGGTGTTCCAATCCAGGTTCCGTTTTCTAATGCTTTACTTCACCGAGTCCATCCAACGCATTCTTGGTCTTCCTCGTCCTCTCTTCCCTGTCATCCGTCGTTCCAATGCTCGTCTTGGTAGCCTTACTTCATCCATCCGTTTGACATGTCCAAACCATCTCAATCTGTTTTGCTCCAGTTTATCATTTACTGTAGTTTCTGTACTCCCAGTTCTTTCCGTTTAACTTCATTTCTCACTCTGTCTCTCCTCGTTTTCTGGACCAGGAATCTCATCTCGGCTGCCTGTACTCTGCTCTCATCCCTCTTAGTCATTGTCCAAGTTTCTGCTGCATATGCCATTATAGGAACATAATATGCTTTGTAAATAACTTCTTTAGCCTTAATTGGTTTATCCATGTTTCACAGCAAATATGGTTCAGAATGCCTGGTTAATAGACTACTTCTAAAATTGAATTGTGTCATTCCGGGTCAGTGTAAATGTTACCGACAGCAGTGGCTACGCTGGCTAAAGAGCAGCGTTAGTTCATGGGGCCAAGCTCTCTGCTGACTCGGTAGACGCGTGGGTTCGAGCCCCACCGTTGGCCGTCCTTGAAATGGTTTTCCGTGGTTTCCCATTTTAAACACCAGGCAAATGCTGGGACGGTACCTTCTGACAGGCCATGGCCGCTTCCTTACAAATCCTTGCCCAGTTTCATTCACCTTCATCCATTCCGTCTCTCATCCCGACGAGCAGGTCGCCCACGGGCGTCGACTAGAAAGACCTGCACTCGGCCTCTCAGGAGGCCACACGACAAAAAAAAGTGTAAATGTTGAAGAGAATACGTTGGTGTGTGGAAATGATCAGAAGGTAAGGTTTCAATTGTCTAGGTTGTGATGCGGCTTCGGTGGCGTAGTTGGTAACATGCTGAACTGCTGTGCCCAAGATAGCGGGTTCAAACTCAGCCGAAGTCGTCGAATTTTTTGGGAGCGTTAAAATCCTTCAGTGTGCCTTCCTTCGGTGCTCAAGTAAAGCCGGCGATCCTATATCATAGATTTATGGCATGTAAAAAATCCTTCCACAGACTAAACTTGCGTGAAGCTAAATTTCTATGTTAGATTTCGTTGGGAAGCTCTATCAAAGTTCCATCGTTCACCACTATATATCATTGGCATCTGGTAGTGAAAGTTGGAACTACTTTAAATTGAACGGAACTTTTAGCTCACCCTATGGGTGTCCGCTGGAACCAGCTACAGCCTCTCGCAAGACGAACATGTTCTCGGACTCTCCCGGTACTAACAGCCATACGATAAATAAATAAATAAATAAATAAATCAATCTAGGTTGTGAGACTCCATGATCACTATGTATAACATACCGTAGACTACTTAGATTACAAGGTAACAAAGGGTAATTAGCTATCTGATTGGATTTATCTAATGCGATATCTGAAGTTGCGCGCGATAGCTACCTGGAAATTCTACCACATGGTGCTGGCTGGGATAAGGAGAAGAATTCACCCTACTGCAAATAAACTCTGTCACACATACAGTAATACCACTCTGTATGGAAGAAATGTTTTTCTATTCTTGCTCTAAATATCGGTGGCTTTGGTGGCGTAGTTGGTAGTTTGATGAGCTTCTATGCCCAAGATCGCGGGTTCAAAGCCGGGCGAAGTCGTCGAATATTTTAAGAGCGTTAAAACCCCTCAGTAGGCCTATGCCTTCCTTCGGAGAGGAAGTAAAGCCGGCGGGCCCCACGTCATTGATTTATGGCATGTAATAGAACCTTCCACTAATTACAATTGTGTTGAGCTAAATTTGTAGGTTAGATTTGATTATCACTCTATTAAGATCCAACGCTCGGCATCAGGTGCGGATTATGGTGGCATCTAGTAGCCAAGTTCACAGCTATGTGTTGTTGATGGTAGCATTTGGTAGCAAACGTAGGAACATGAACAGACTGCTGCCAGTCGACCGACCGGGTCAGGGAATGGAATGAATAAAGCCCCAATCTAGCGGCGAGGATATAAACTGTGCCGGCTGCCGAAGCCTGTCGCTCTCCCCTGGCGCAATGAGTAAATGAATGACAGATGAAATGAAATAATAGTGGAGAGTGTTCCTTGAATGAAATTGTGACAGAAAAAACCGGAGTACCCGGAGAGAAACCTGGCTGCCTCCGCTTTGTCCAGCTCAAATCTCACATGGAGTGACCGGGATTTGAACCTCAGACCAAGCGGTGAGAGACCGGCTTGCTGCCGCCTAAGCCACGGAGGCTCTAGCAAACGTAGGAACTACTTGAAATTGATCGTCCGCACTCCTTACCTGAATTACAGATAACACATCACAATTAACACCGGTTATCAGACAGATTCTACACACACCCAAAGTACACGGGGCTACATGACCGCGTTGTGGCAGCCCCCAAACTGAGGAACCAACCAAGCGCTCTAAATATCACGACACTTCACTGTTTAAATTTGGGTATTATCTTCGAAGTGGCTTTTCTTGGTGGTGTTGTATTATATAAAATTCCCTATTGCCAGGAAAAAAATACTCTTGAGTTATATGTGAGTTTCTCAAGAAGGCCATTCACGTACGGTGTTTTGAACAAAGCTAAGTACTGTAATATTCACTCTAGGCCACACTACCTTCTCCTTAGTGCAGAGCCTAGGACAAGGATGTCAACAATGGGACGCATAGCCTACAAGTACTTGTGGCAAGCCATCTGAATATATTATTTTGCAGCTCGACTCGATGCTTTTCCACAAAAAGGGCCTCAGACAAAGATATCAAGAATGAGATGTATGGTCTGCATGTACCGTAACTGTAGCAAGTCATTGAAATGTGCTTTAAAACAGCCATATTCTGAACTCTCCTACAAGCAGGGTCTAGGACAAGGATGGCAAGGACACATACACGTATCTGTAGCAAACCACTCGACTTTCTACAGGTGTGCCCGCTGGAGGCGAGTCTAATGTTGGAATCTGAGCCAAACTAGGCTGTAAAATAATTTTACATTGATTAGAATTAATGTTCCTGTGTTAAGCAAGGACTATCCGTAAATACTAATTTTGTCAATGTGCAGCAATATTATCGTCTGCGGTGGCTGCGAGTGCTTAGGTGCAAGCCAATGGGACCCAGCTTCTCCAGACCGTCAGCCATCACTGAAATGGGTTTCCATAGTTTCTCAATTAAAATTCTAGAAAGAATACTTGAACAGAATTTTCTAATGCGCTTTATTCCTACTCCTTGCCTACATTGATTTCATATCCCATGAACTCCTCAGACGAGATTGGAGTCAGGATGGGTATCTGAACATAGAAACCACACGTCTCATAGAAGTGTATCGCACCTCATTCCTGACGGGAGTTTAAATTAAGAAAAGGCAAATGCACGGCTTCTATGATTTACGAAAGGTAAGCTACATAATTTAATAAAATTAGGATATGATTATTATAATTAGGGTTAGGTTTTTAGGTAAATAAATATTCTTCTATGTAAATACATATTTTAAGCATTTTTTCTATAAAGACATAAATTCCTGCTTTTCACTTATTAGCACATAAAAAGACATAATATTTACATTTTTTAAAATAAGTATGCTAGATCATTCAGTATATTGCATTTTTGTTCTGTGTTACTTCAACGGGGCAGAACCTGTGAGCTATCTAATCTTCATGCAGAGCGTATGTCAGCTTGCAAATGTGTTATTCTTAACTTGTCGCCCCGTGCCACTCGCTGTGGAAGCCGGGGATTTCCTTGTCCATAGCCATATTGCACCTCGTGCTAGACCTTCCCCAGCTACCTGGAACCAGTGTCACTCACATGCAGTTCATTTCAGTGTAAGGCAGTTCTGCGATGCCTAAATTAAAATCAACTACAAGATATCATCTGTTGCAGAATTTAAAGATAATTTTACTCCTGATGGGGGCGATCTGTTCTGCCAACCATGTGGGAATGCAATCAAGGCTGAACAGCGATCTCAAGTTACACAATACATCAAGGGCAAGAAACTTATAGTCGCAGTTTTGCGCCTTCAGAATAAGTGTTTCGCGATAATCATCGGTCATTTGTGATGGACAAACTGAAGATGTATCTCGTTGTGTATTGTAACGCTTCAGCAGTCAGTGAGACATAGAATAAATTGCATTCATGGGTACTGCATATTGTTTATAATCACATTAATAAATTACATTATAATTAAATATTTTTACTTTTTGTCACATATTTCAGGTATTTTTAATACATTAAAAATCCCGATTTTTAGCACCTAAAAATCCGAGCCCTAATTATAATAACATACCGTATATACCCGAATGTAAGACGACCCTGAATTTAAGACGAGGCCTAGTTATCAACTGCCTCTTACAGATTTTTCAAAAAAGTACTCGCTAACTCATAACTTACACAATATATGCCCTTAAGGTCGTGCTTTCATTTTTATAACGTCTCGTGTTATCGGAAATCCCTCTGCCCGCTTTTCCAAGACGTACTCTATAATTTCTTTGTTCAAGAATGGGAGACGTTGTTAAACTAAGATACGTTGATCACTCAATTACTGCTCGTAAAACTGACTGGTTGTTCTTGTAAAGATTGTTTTAAAACATATTTCCGTATGCTTTCGAACATATAATTTATCTGCTTAAAATGACGTGTATGCGTAGATCCTAACCTTAAAATGTACGCTATTCGTATATGCATGGTAATTAAACATAACAAACCATATTTTAATCTTCATTAATACATTGATTTGTTGTGAGTTACAAGATGCCAACACCACATACTACTTTGCAAATAATAATAACAATTTTTTTTTAATACCCTGAATATAAGACGACCCCAAATTTTTATAACACAAAAAGTGGGGAAAAACCTCGTCTTACATTCGGGTATATACGGTAACATACGAATCCTCTCTGCAATCGCTTGAATAGCGTACGTGAAATAAAATAAAAGCACAATGTTTTAAAATTCCGAACTGATGCCATCTTTAATTTTTGAAAACAATTGAACATTAGATGTCTCTGTACTAAGCTCTGAGAGGGCGTGGTGGCTCAGCGGTCTAGCTGTATGCCTCTCACCAAGGCGGACCGGGTTCGATTCCCGGTCAATGCATGTGAGATTTTCGATGTGAAATGCCATGTCCTGTGGTTCGGATTCCACGTAAAAAGGAGGTCCCGTGGCTCATGATCTCCCGATTAACGGTCACGTTAAACTACAAGCTTCCTTTTTTACTAAGCTCTGAATAAAGATCCGTTGTTCTTAGTATCACTGCTCTCTGGTGATTAAATCGCTAGAGAAATCATTTTAAATATTAGAAAATTACTGGTCCGCCGTGTTGCTTTTGAGTTTCTGATGATTTGGAAAGTCACATATAAGTTATGTACTTAGTAATTCTATAACACCATACAAAATTCAGTTTGATTGCTTTTAGTCTCCGAAATATTGTGAACCATTTGAATATATTGTATGGATGCCATGTTGGATTGTTTCATATATAGGCTATTGAACTTTATGCCAGCAGATGAATATTCTAATGATAGTTCACTACACCAACTTACATTTCTAATGCTTGATTAGGACAGGAGAAATAAAATAAAACAGATTTTAAAAAATCATAGCCGCCATTTTTAAGTTCTCATAAAATTCAATTAAATTAGACGTCAGTATTCTAAGACTTGTGTGAAGATATATATGGTGCGTTCAAAAAGTAACGAGCCGGAGGATATCTCTCCTGCACTCGTGTGGATGGCCTTGCCTTTTTTTTGGGTGGTGGTGACCCTGGATGCTTCCACTGGAGGCTTTGTCGTTTGGATTCTGGTTCGAAGTGATGACACCATGACTCATCTCCAGCCACCACTCGTGCCAGGAACCCATTCCCTTGGACCCTCGCATAGCGCTGTAGATGAACAAGACAGTGGGCCATCCGACATGCTTCCTGGTGTGGTTGAAGACTGTGGGGCACCCATTGGGCACACACTTTGCGCAAGTA
Source organism: Meconema thalassinum (assembly GCA_946902985.2). Taxonomy (NCBI): domain Eukaryota; kingdom Metazoa; phylum Arthropoda; class Insecta; order Orthoptera; family Tettigoniidae; genus Meconema; species Meconema thalassinum. The sequence goes on from OX336389.2 coordinate 130,393,621, forward strand.
CAGTCGTTCCTTCATGATGGTGTGCACACTTTCGACGCTCAATCCGACCACGGCGGCTATGGCGTTCACTGTCACTCGGCGGTCCTGGGTAATGAGTGCATCAACCAGCTGGACGTTGTCATCGGTAATTCAGGGGGGTTCCCCAGATCGGGCATCATCGACTAACGATACCCGTCCTTCCCTGAAGCGCTTGTGCCACGCTTTGACACTTGCAAGGGGCATGCAGTGTTCGCCGCACTCTTGTGACATTCTGCGATGAATGACCGTTCCCCCTACTCCTTCCGCTGTCAGAAACCGAACAACACCTCTTGGTTCTTCGTTTGACGCCTTCATGTCACTGTTTGCAATGCGACTGGCAGTGTTGGACGATGGATGCATGCTGTTGCTCGCTTTGTATCGTCACGTGACGTGCACGCGTGCCCTCTAGCGACGGGCTGTGACCTTCCACGCTCTGGTCGGAACCACACCTCGTTACACACGCCACGATTAGCCGTTGTCGTCACCGGTTTGCGCATTCCAGCCTCTGGCTCGTTACTTTTTAACGCACCTTATACCATGCAAAGTTTCAGTGCGCTCTGATACAATTCTAAAAAAAAATCCATTGAAATATTTTAATTTCGCTTTGCGCCATGTTGGTTGTTTGCTCACCAGGATATTCAAAAATCCATCGATGAACTTATGTTACTAGCCCATATCACAATACAAAATTTCATTTTGATTGCTGTTGTAGTTTTTTAGAAATTGAGAAACGTCTATAAACGGATGTTGGATTGTTCTATATGTTGGCCATAAAAGTATGTACCATTAGATGAAGATTATTGCTTAGGTTCATTATTCAAACGTTCACTTCGATTCCATGATTTGGATAACAGAAATAAAAATATAATTTTAAAATTTCGCACAGCTGTCATCATGAGATTATAAATACAATTTAATTCACTGTGAACAGAAAAATAAATCGCGAGGTAATTCCATTTAAATGTTTTAAATTCGTTTGGCTGCCATGTTAGTTTTGAGATCATCAGGTTATTGTAAGTCCCACAGGTGAACTTATGTCAATAGCCTCTATCAACATACAACATTTCAATTTGATTGCTGGAATAGATTCAAACATATTGAGAACCGCCTAAATATTTCTGATGGGCGCCATGTTGGATTGATATATGTGTAGGCCATACAGTTATGTACTATTATATGAAGATTATTGCGTTGGTTCAGTATTCAAACGTTGAATTCAATCGCATGATTAGGACACAGGAAATATGAACTTAATTTTCAAATTTTGTACCGACGCCATCTTGAGGTTAAAACAATTGAATTATACAGTATTAGATGCCAGTAGATCATGTTTTGGACAAACATTTACCGTACCAAGTTTCTTTGCGCTCGGATGATGAAATCGTGACAAAATTCTATTTTAATGTTTTAACTTCGCTAGGCCACCATGTTGGTTTTGTATTTAACAGGTGTTTGAAAGTCATATAGGTGAACGTTTATTAGTGCCCTTTATCACAGTACAACATTTCAGAGTGATATCCATTACTGTTGCGGAGATAAAGAATGCCGGTTAAATATCTCGCGCGGCCGCCATTATCGATTGGTGAAACGAATTAAAATTTGAAATGCTCAGTCGAGGTCGGATGGGGTATCAGTATGTACGTACCGAGTTTCATAAAAATCTCTCCGGCCGCTTAGATTTTAATCGGAGGACCCACACACACACATTCAAATTTTAATACGTTTCACAAATCAAACTTTGTGGCCGCGCGAAATATTTGTCTGATATTCTATATTGTGCCCAATTGGACACGGCTGACTAGCATTGAACTGGGGTCTGTATAAAAGAAAGACCAGGCCCATGGTTCTTCTGAGAATCGAACCATTGATATCTGAGGGGGAACAGCCACAGTGAACCCAAGGAGCAATGAGTTATAACTGTATATAATTATAACAGCATGATTTCACGTCCAGAACGAGAATATTATAGCATTAAAGTGGGAATATTGTAGAAACTTCAAGCCAGTATACGTATAAGCTACTAAGAGCTGAAGAAAACGGGCCACCTTGACAGTTGGCTAATCCTAGCTAGCAAAGGGACGTTACGAGTTGACGCCAGCGAACTACTTATCGGCGGCACTGGGGGAGTGAACAGAGATTAATGACTATGGGAACCCCAGTCTCACAAGGAGGAGAAGCAGAGTGGGGATGGTCACCCACAGAAATGAATCAATTACGGCCAAATGGAGCAATGAATTGAGATGAAACTTACATCCAGACGCATATATTCTAGGAAAGGTAATTTAGGAGTGTTCGCACACCTAAATTAAAGCCTGCATCTAAAAAGGAGCTTATGCACAGACCAAATCCGCGGCAGAGCTAGGATTTGTCTTGTAGCAGCAGGGGAATAACCGAGGTAGCGTCCCAACGCCATGGAAGAAAGCAATTAATTCTAATTAATTGGACGAAGCAATTGCCAGCACGCAAGTGAATTTGGAACCTCCATGAATGGACGAGCAAGAATCACACTTCATTTTGTCAGAGAACGCATTATTTAAGAAGAGAGTCGCTATTGGAAATCCAGTGGACTACTTTTCGTCACAAAGCTTTATATGGGAGAAGGTGGAGGAGACGGTCAGTTCTTCTTGACTCAACTCGTGGGGCGACATGCTGTTCGATCACGCAGGAAAGTGCGCGAAATTTATAAGTAGCGACGATCAGTATTTTAGTAATGAACAATGAAAGGCGCATCATGCAGCATAATAAAAGTAATTCTGCATTATATGATAATTAGTCTACAGCAGACAGTATACGCGACTAAATAATCAGTACAGCGTAGAGATATTTTAGGATGATGTTTACAGACAATGAACCTATCCACAGGGAGTGTTATAATAGTTAAAATAACACATACAATTGTAATGAACACTACAGTATTACGGGAACCTGGAAAGCATCACAAGTATTTGTGATCTGTGTTTGAGCAACTTTGCAGTAGAGAAGATAGAAGCTGTAGGAGATGGGAGATGAGCACACACACGCGAGATAGACTTTCGAAGGAGACAGGCGGTTGTCAAGGATTTAGCTGAATCGCATCTCTGAAGTCAGGCAATAGCGGGAATCCAAGCAAGGATCCGTGTGAAAAATTGTGTATAAAGTTATGTTACAGTGATCATTAAAAGTGTTTATGTTTATATGTTAAAAGAATGTGTGTTGTTTAAAAAGTGTAAAATGTTACTAGTGCAAGATATAATTACCATGTGCAAATCCTATGCAATGTGTCGTATGGAAAGTGTAATGATGGCTTAAAGCAAGCATGATGGTGCGCGAATTGCTGTCATGTTGGACTAACCCAGCAAGAATGAAAGTGAGTACCATTCCAATATGTTGATATGATTTAATAGCTCACCATACAACAAATCATTTCCTCAAATATTAAGAATTAACAGTCATTTGTGTACGAGTTCACATCCCTCGTATTTTTATAAATACGAGGATGACAAGCTTACGACCATTTAGGCGTAAGATGTTGATGAAAGTAACGATAACGTTAACTAATAATAATAATAATATAATTTGGGGTCGGTAACGATAATAAATATATAAATCGGCGTATTCATGCCTATAGAACGTGCAAAGTGTGTCATATCTATTTTAAAAATACTGTGTTATTGTGAAAAGTAAGAAAGATAGATAAATAGCGAGATAAAGAGAGTTTTTCAGTGTCATTGAAATTATAGATAAATGTGTTATTATGTTATATTCTACATGGTTGTATTTGAGAGCCATTAAGATAGTCAATGTAAATGCCAGTAAATTAATACTTGTTTTGGAGCTACGTAAAGCTTTGGCTTATAAGTAAATGTATGAAGGACATGAGTGCTTTAGAAATTGAGTCATCTGTAAGAAATGTTATTTTTAGCCGCTATCAGCGAGCATGTAACGTAGAATCAAGAGATTTACGTCAATAAATTGCAGGGACCATCCGAGAATAGTTCGCGCGTTGACGAATCTAGTAGGCTAATCTTTGAAGCTACGATATGGTGTCGCCTTAGAGCATACATGTGTATTCGCAACAGAGTTGGGACCGAGTCTGTCTGTATCCACTGTTAGAGCACGCGCACACTGGGGACACTTTGTCGCGGGACAGTTTTGTCCCTGCCTACCGCTGCCTGCGCGCGACAGCTCAGGGACAAGACTGTTTTATCGTAGTACCTGCGCACACCGTAAACAACTACAGTGCTTTTTTGGATTATCTTGTGTAGCACTCTCACTTCACACGTTTTATTTGAGAAGATGGATTTAGTGGAAACTGCTGTTGTTTGTGCGCTTGTTATTCGGTCACGAAGGAAGAAGGAAATAAGGATACGGTACTGGGTCCATCCAATTTACAGTTCAAGATTACTAAAAGGAACGTTTTATATTTTATACAAAGACCTTCGTGAGCACCCATCAAAATTTTGGTCATACTTTCGTATGAGTGTGCAAACCTTTGATGAGTTGTTAACAACAGTTGGACCACAAGTATGTTATCAAAACACAAACCTTCGCTTATCCATACCTCCAGAAGAGAGAATAGCAGTAACCATTAGGTAAGTATAAACTAAAGACTATTGTTTGATTTAAGATTATATTACCATTACAGGTACAAATTACAAACAATACAATTACGTCAAGACAAAAAATAATTGTCTTGAAAATGACCCCTATTGACAAGTTTGAGATACCGTAATGGCGTAATAAAATACCATAAGTCAGTAAATATTGTTATTATTCTAAAGAACTGATTTCGGTCACATTATGTATGACCTTCATCAGCAATGTATAATGAGTATTTTACAAAAGGAAACAAGTATAAAGTTTCAAGTCAAAGAAATTACCAAGTATGAAGTATGAATTACACATTACAAGGACAGTAATTCGGGTTCAGAATCACCAATGAAAGTGTTTATGTACGATTCGATTGTTTCATCACTTTCATAAGTCAGTTCGGAACCAGGTCGTTTCGTAAGCGATTGTCTGTAGATTTCAGTCCGCGTAAAATCTTCCTTGGATGTGGATCCCGCCAAACATTGAGCTCTAGCTTCAGATGGTCCCGCGTGATTCCGAGACGTAGATGGCCCCTCTAAATATGGAGCCACTGACGATGGTCTAGGTAGGTATTGTATATTGTTTCTTTCAGTCCTGTTGGATGTGAAAGCAGGGGACTGATGGACGTCTGGCCATTTCAACGATTTAAGGACGTTCATTATCTGAATTTTTGCTTCCATCTTCTGAAAATCTGGTAGTGATTTTAAAGTAGGAACTAGAGATAATGCAAAATTGACATCCTCGTCCATATGGTCATTTCTTTTGTTTTCTAATACCTCCAAGAGGGATTGTTCAAAGCCTTTTTTCGGGAAGCGTTGGTTCGCCTGGGAGGTCTTGCAGGTCTATGAGATTCGTTGCGTTCCTCTTCTTCCAAGCCTGTTGTTCCCTGGTCATCCAGATTGCTACATGTGTCCCTGTTCTCCATAGAAGGAAGGAGGAACAGCAACTTCTGGAAGTATATGTAGTTTCTTCGCTTTTTGGCTCCATCTCCCGACTTTCCTTGCTTTTGCAACCTCAGCTCCCTTGCAAAGCAGCTTCTGAGACTATGCCATTTCTTTTGAACTTCCATACCTGAAACAGAAAACAAAACTCCAAATAATTGTCATGACATCATTAACAATGCAGATTATTACACTAAGTCTATTCCATCAGGGAGAAAACCACCACTCTTTCGTTAGTTTGTGTATGCTTGTGATTATTGTTGCACATTGTAGACTATTACTTGCACTGTACTGTACTTATCATGAAATATATAAAAAAAAGGTTTCAATTTCTTTACAGGTATTTATCTACAGGAATAAGCTTCAATGCTTTGTCATTGGAGTACTTGATTGCTCCATCCACCCTTCGAAAGATTGTGAAAAATTGCTGTTCAAAAATTTGGGAAGGACTGCAGCCAATCTTCATGCCACCAAAACTGGAAGAAGATTGGATCAAAATCGCAGATAAATTCTTTGAGCATACTAACTTTCCAAACGTCATTGGGGCCATCGATGGTAAACATGTCAGGGTAGTTAAACCGGACAATTCCGGTTCAAGATACTGGAATTACAAGAAATATTTCTCTGTAGTGCTAATGGTGTGGGTGGATGCGGAAATACAATTTTGTGTTCATAGATGTCGGGTCACTAGGGGCTATGAATGACTCTGTTATTTTCAAAGAGTCCAAAATGGGACAAATGTTGGAAAACAACACATTGAACATTCCGGAAGGAAGGCGTCTACCAGGTGATGAAAATGATAGAGAAATGCCGTTTTTCGTGGTGGCTGACGAAGCTTTTGGTTAATCAAAGAGTATATTACGCCCGTATGCAAAAAAAGAATTCGTCAGTTTCTAAAAGAATATTCAACTACAGACACACACGAGCACGCAGAGTGGTGTAATGCACGTTCGGCATACTGGCCAATAAGTGGCGAATACTTCACAGGCCTATTGATGTCAATGAATTCTTTTGTGATAAGATATTGAAATGCTGCTGTATTTTATACAATTTCATACGCGCAAAAGATGGCATACGCTTTGATGACACTGTTTATGCTTCTCCGCTGGACGATGTTTCCTTTGACCCATCTCAAAACAGAGGCACTGACGTGCGGCAGTATCTATCTAGTTATTTTACTAGCCCAGAAGGATCTCTACCATGGCAGTACAATAAAATGTACAAGTGATCTTCGTGCATCAATACACCAAAATAAATGGAAAACGTATAAACTCCCGATGAACGTGTCTATTTTAAAAGCCGTGGAGCACAATAAAATTGATGAAATTAACTTACCTGCTTTGGTTTTAAGGTTCCCTTCCAAGTCCTTCCAGTTGGAGACAACTGCTGAACACACTTCCTCCCAGAGTTGTTGTTTAATATTTGTGTTAGCGTATTCTGTCAGGGTCTTGTCATAGATTGCAGGCCGCTTCTCCACCTCTTCTATTAATGTTTCCACATTTTCATCCATTATGGCGAGGGAAATTGAAAATGAAAAGTGCACGTCAACAGCTGTTTTTCTGGAGTCACTATGATATCTACTGTGCACCGCATGCATAGAAAGGGCATATGGACCCTGATCATGGCCTTCTTAATAGATCTACCCTACCTGAAATACATATTGCACATTCAGATCTGTAGTTTAGAAAGCCGTGCACGAAAACTAACAAAAATCTAAACGAAATAGTACCTTTATTTTGATTGGCAAGATCTAGCATTCAGTTGGTTAAAGCAAGGGTGAATCTATTAAGGAGGCCATGTATTGGGTCCAGGTTCGTCCATGTCCTGACTTTGCATTTTAGTCCAGTAGCTTTGGCGTTGTCAACTTAAACAATTAATAGGATCGTGTAACTACTTCAAAACGTTAGTATAATTCATAGTGGGATCATACATATATTTATAAATTATGCCTATTTTGGACATCCGCTATTTTAGTTGACTGGGAATTCTACGTAGTCCTTTATTTAGACCAGATAGTTTAGTTACAAGCCACCACACGAATCAAAATAAAGAAATACGAGGTATTGTCTGTACATTTAAAAGTGGAAGTCGTTGTCATCGTCGTCTTAACCAGAGGGAGTTTATGTTTAAGGCCGCCAGTAGACCTACGTCTGAGTTGGGGTGAAATGTTTGCACGAATCTCTGCTGCTCTCGCTTTGTATAGTATGCAAACATCCATTCACTGTTGAAGTCACAAGCCTATCCCCATGTTTAAATTCGACAAGAATCGTCTTATTGCATAACCTCTCGCAGTCGGCATCAAAATGTGCCAATGTCAATACTCAAAGAGTGAATTCTGGTAATGCTGACAATTCCCCATCATCAAGCTTTACTACCGTACGCAATGTTCCCCAAACCTCGGATATCGAGTTCCAAAACGGTTAGAATTAAAATAAGGTACGAAGTGACGAGGATCGTATAATGTGCGTACGATCTTACTGATAGATTGTGCATCGTACTAAGAACGAAATTATCCTGCTTGTACGATCGAGTAGCTTATAATGATAATACTGGAAACTCTGTCGTCAAAGAATGCGCTTGCCGGAGGGCAGCGATTACCGTGCCATCTCTTGGTTCAAGTTGCAAACTACCCTCCCCTCGTAATTCGCACACGCACACACCAACCAATCAAAATTGCATTGTACGTGGTCAGGGGTGCTCAACTTAATTCTCAGAATAGAATAGAAACTATGACGGCAAGAAGTTATGCTTCTTTGCATAGTGGGTACAGTTGGGAATAATAAATGTGGGCGGTAGCATATAAAGAAAATGTCATTTGTATTTTTCGCAGAGTACCGTACATATCCTGGTTATTGACACTGGTTTTTGGATTATTTCGTATAACAGGACTGTATTATAGGCATGGATTTGTTTCTTGGGCGAAAGGCAGATGACCTCGCTATTCTGCCCCTTAAATCAATTCAAAATTGAACTTCTTTCTTTGAACTCTAATATCTTTTATTATTATACTTGCTATAACATAGGTGATTCTTATATATTTCCTTTCATTTACACTATTGTTTGAATTTAACCATGGATACAGTATTTCATTGTCACATACGGTAATCTGAAAACCTCTCAAGAAATAACTGCTTTTATAAAAGCTACTCAAATCTAAAGCATTCAGAGTAATAGTGCATTACATAGTAACAGTTTATTACATCAAAAAGGGATTTGCTGAGCAGTTTGTAGACATTCCACAATTTTAGATCTTTCAACTAATTAATAGTCTAGTAGACAAACATTGTTTCGTATGTTGTGGTCACAGTATAGGCTAACTTTTTACCATCATCACAACAGAGTACTCGTAGTTCATTTCCTCATATTAGTCTACAATTCTACTGTAGTTTAGGGCTTATATTGATTAAGTGTATCACAGCAACAGTAGCTAACCTTCAAAGATTTGGTTCGGGAAGGGGGGGACTGGTTTGTTGATAGGATAGTCATTTCTAAGTTTTACAACATTAAAATAAATAGTTATTTTTTATCTGACAGTTATTTGGGAGGACAGTGATTGTCTGTGGGTGTCACTGTAGGTAGTTAAAAGTGTCCTCCATCGTCGTGCTCATGTTCTTTTTTTAAATTTATAATTTGAAATTTTATACCGTAGTTTTATTTATTTATTGTCACGTGTGTATGTTTATGTCTGACAAAGAATACATATATAGCCTACATGTCTCACTCTATTGTGTAGAGTCTCCATGGAAAACGAGAGGTATGCGACACTTTTGTCCCCAGTGTGCGCACTTGAATGCTATAACACAGGAGACTGACAGTCCCGCAACAAATATGGCGCCAGCTGTTGCGACAGCCCGGATACATTTTTGTCTCGTCCGTGTTGTGTCCCCAGTGTGCGCATCCCAATACAGTGTAATAGCCCTTCACCTTGCGACAAAACAGTCCCGCGACAAAGTGTCCCCAGTGTGCGCGTGCTCTTAGCAGAGTCTTCGCTGCCAGGGAAAACCACTAGACACCCTAGGTAGGCCAGTATAGTAATTGATCTGCCCTTAGAAGTAAGACAAAAAGTTCTTCGAGTAGGAAACGTGGATTTCCTCTAGTTATATTCGTGCCCGTCCAGTGAGATAACAGTTTGAAACTCAGCTGGGACGCGCAAAAAGCCACTGATTACGTCCATAGAACGGCGAAGCTATTTTGTGATCCATCCCTCGCTATGAATACTAATTAGGAGCCGATATGAGCCAATTAAATACTCTAAGTGTAGGTATTAAATAATTAGATCGACTCAATTCGTAATGACACAATCCTATCATGGACCCCTAGCAGAGCTGCACCATTGAGTGAGCACATGGCCATTGCAGGAAGTCGGTCAGGGTAGCAGGTAGAATCCACAGACCCGGCAGCCAGCTTGCCTAGGACGATCCGTGACGAATCTCTTTTTCACGCTAAAGGGAGTCAATAAGACCGGATCCTTTTCGTTTAAGATTGTAGTGGGACACTGAAGGATCTCGATATTTCGAAAAGTAATTAAGATGTGCTTGATATGATGGTATCAAATGAATTATATGTACTGTTTCCATACATATGGAATGTTGGAATTAAGTAATTGGATAAGATTTTGCCAAGTTATTGTCCGAGGACAAATTAACTGCACCAAATAAATAGATGCATTTTTGTAAAGAATAATTACCCAGTTCATGCTAATTTATTCATACGGGTAGAGTAATTTAATGATATGACACGTGTGTAACGATAATGATATGACCAGACCCAGAAGAGTGTTGTATGGTGAAGCTATAAAATGTCTACAACTATGTGTATTTTGGATGGGAAGGTGTACCACTTCAGCGTTTGAAACTTATGGGAAAAGAAGACGATACGCGCGGAAAAGCAACACATGCTAAGCAAGGCATTAGCTAATGAATCAATGTCATTTAAAGTAAATGTTCCGTGTCAAAACGGATAAATATTTAATAATTGCATATTTAATGTTATTTAAATGTAATTTGTGTTTGTTGTTTTGTGATATGCAAATTTGTGTTAAATTGTGCCTCGTGAAGAACACTATGGACACTCGCAAATGTCAAAGAGCATCAACGATAGGATATCTAGGATAGATATGAGTGTAGTGGAGCACCAAACTGTATAAGAAGAGACTCACATGTAAATTTGATTTGTGTTGTGGGAAGTAATTGTAAAATATTTTTGTGTTTTGTGTTGTGTTTTGCCATGAATTAGTACCATTAAATGTGATATTTAGGACTATGTTGTTTCTTTCAAATAGAGTAGTTACCTGATAGACTCAAATCCTGAATATGTGCTCGTATAGTGGGTTGAACGCCCCATGCCTCGAAAGACCGTGCACTAGCTGGGATACGAACACATGTTCCATATGATAACGAAAGGGTACAATATCTCCGCCAGAGTAACAGATATCACCCTGAAATTTTTACGGTGATAAGAAGTACTACTAGATGTTTATCTATATGACTTTCATAAACCTGTTAAATACAAAGCTAACATGGTGGCCATGCGAAGTTGAAATATTTTTATAGACTTTTTTCACGATTTAACCATCCGAGTGCAGTGAAGCTTGGTACAGCAAATATTTATACACATCGTAATGCACGGTCATCTAATTTAGATCAATTGTTTACAATACCTCAAGAATGTGGCAGTGCGAAATGTTAAAATTAAGTTTTTTCATGTGTCCTAATCATGCGATGGTAGTGAAAATTTCAATAACGAACCAACGCAATAATTTTCATCTAATGGTACATAACTCTATGGCCCACATATGTAATAATCCAACATGGTGACCATCCGAAATATTTAGGTTGCACACAATATCCACGAATCTATTTCAGCAATCAAAATGACATTTTGTGTGTTGATAGAGATAATTAATATAAGTTCACCTATGGATAATTCATTAACTTGGAAATCACAAAACCAACATGGCGGCCAAGCGAAATTGAAACATTTAAATTGAATTTTCTCGCGATTTTTTTTTTCCGAGCGCAGTGAAACATGGTACGGTAAATGTTCATCTAAACTTTAATCTACTGACATCCAATAAAACCCACTTGTTTTAATTACTCCATGATGACGTCTGTGCGAAATTTAAGAATTAAGTTGTTATTTCTTGTGTTCTAATCATGTGATCAAAGAGAACGTTTGAATAATAGCCTAAGCAAAAATCTTCGTCTAATGGTGCATAACTCTATGGACTACACATATAACAATCGAACATGGTGACTAATAGTAATATTTAGACGGTTCGCAATATCTACGAATCAATTACGGCAATCAAACTGAATATTGTATATTGATAGAGGCTATTAAAATAAGTTCACTTATGGATCAATCAATAACCTGGTGAGCACAAAACCAACATGGCGGCGAAGCGAAATTTAAATATTCAAATAATCATGCAAGTATGAGCCACGGAACCTCCATTCTGCGTGGAATCCGAACCACAGGACTTCGAAAATCTTACATGCATTGACCGGGAATCGATCCCGGTCCACCTTGGTGAAAGGCCAACAGCTTGACCGCTGCACCACCACCAGTAGGCTGAATCGATCGATTCACAAGAGCCTTAAAAGGCTGTCGTCTAATTTGCTGTAATTCCATTTTACATCTTACATGCATTGACCGGGAATCGATCGATTCACAAGAGCCTTAAAAGACTGTCGTCTAATTTACTGTAATTCAATTTTATGAGAACTTAAATATGGCAGCTGTGCAATTTTTTTAAAATCTCGATTTCATTTTTCCTATCCTAAGTAAGACCAAGGAAGCTTTTAGTTTTACGTGACCGTTAATCATGCGAGCATGAGCCACGGAACCTCCATTCTGCGTGGAATCCGAACCACAGGACTTCGAAAATCTTACATGTATTGACCGGGAATCGATCCCGGTCCACCTTGGTGAAAGGCCAACAGCTTGACCGCTGCACCACCACCAGTAGGATATATGAAAATAGGCTATTTATTTATATACGGAACTACTTGTTATCTTTTGTATCTCAATCAAGTGATCCAAGAGAAGCTTCGTATAATGAACCCCCATAATAATCTTCATTTATTAATACTGGATTATCTAGTTAACTTTTCGTAGATAATGGAAGACGTGCATTTGGCTCTTCTTAAAATGAATATTGCTGTGGCCCATTGCAGAAAGTTGTAATTACACGGGAGCAGTCATAACCACCCGATACTAAACGTTGTTATTGTTAATTCATTTAGCGGCTTTGGGGCATCGTGGTCATGTAGCCCCATGTACATGGGTGCGTGTGGAATGTGTCTGATAACCTGTCTTATTGTGATGGCTGTATTACTATGTGTATTGGTAATTCAGATGAGGATTGGGAAGGAGGCGGCCTTGGCCTTAATTTAGGAACCCTCCCGGTAATCGTCAGGAGTAGGCTATACGTGGGAAACCACGAAAAACCACTTCCAGAGTGGCTGAGGTGGTAATCGAACCCGTTTCTTCACACTTTAGCCTCGTGAGGCTGAGTCTACCCCGTTCCAGCCCTTAGACCTGAATTAAATTTCTTGGCAGAGCCGGGAATCTAACCCGGGCATCCGCGGTGACAGCCAAGTGTGCTAGCTACTACGCAACGAGGCGGGCCCGATACTAAAAGGTATGTATTCTAGCATGTAATTTTTCACTATAGTGGTGGTTGTGGTATTAATGAGTGGAACACTGAGATTATCTGGTATAGCTATTGTTAATTACAGATTATACGTTTGTTAATTTCTGAAATGGAACACATTTTACTGATGTTCTCTTGAACCGATCTTCCGGTAAACCATTATCTATATATTCTTGTGCACAGTTCCTTAGTGTTCTATTCATGAATTGTAGATAATGCCGCGTAGTGTGACTTTGGACACATATTGACGTGTTGAAGTTTGTTATCCTGAGCAACGATGAAAGTTTTGGTTTAAGACGGTGCAAGCACTAGTACCGTGGTAAGACCATTCTGTCTGTCTGTCTGTTCGGCAGTCAGCCCGGAGCTGGTTCGATCTTCAAAAATCACCCCGTAGGTTATGTGTGTAGAAACTCCCAACAATTCAAGGCAGCACTATAATCTTAAACTAATAGTGTTCACGTTAATTGTGTAACATAAATATTTATTGAGTTTTGAGTTAGAATTTGGTGTCATATATTTAATCATAATGCAGATCATGTCCCAAAAGCTATTTATTCCATCACATGGAAAATAGTTTTAAGGGCGGGAGAGATTTTAAATTGAAAAGAACAGTAGGCTATTATAGATGAGAATAGGCTATTTAGTTCTTCATGGAACTACTTGTCTGTATGAAAAATTGAAGTAGGATTTAGTCACGAGATTATACAATAAATGCATGTTCGTCACATATTCAGAAAGCCCCATCTTAGTACTGTATTTTTGTGTAGTTGAGTGTGGCAAATTCATGGCCACTATGGCCAGTGCTTAAATGGATTGGGCAATAATGGCAGGCACATGCACGTATTTGGAAGCATCGACAACATACTAGGTCTGTCACCAACTCTTGATTTATGCAGTATATTTCCATTAGCCTGTTGGCGCAGGTTAGTAAAAATGTGACTTTTCACAGAGATGTCTCAGTCTGGGGTGTGGATGGTGAGCTGACTGAGTGATAGCATTTGGGTCACAATGCATGTCCATTCTTTGGATCAAACGGTCCGCGCTACTGCATTGGCTCTGTGAAGTAAACAATGGACAACTACCAAACTTCTTGTCTTGCTTCATTAGAGCACTTTCTTTGGATTTTGGGTTCTCTATTCTCATAACGTACAGCGGTCTAGTCTTAATTACAAATACACACACTACCATAGCCATCACAATGACACAGTTTATCTCTCAAATACCACACACTCACAGATATACTAAGTGGAGCTACATAGCCACGTTGAATAAAAAACAACAACAAAGTTTACTAACGGGCGGATGCCCTTCCTGACACCAACGTTATAAGAATAAATAGTGAGTGATGTAGGGAATGATGATTAATGCATCTGGAGTTAGAAACCGTAGTCTATTAGAATGTTTGCCCGGATGGGAAACCATGGGATACAATAGGACTGTCCATTTTGCCTTTTGAAACCATTCATATACTATGTCTGGAAAGCCTAGGCTCATGGTTTGCAGTCGTAGTTACACGTCCATTGTAACAGAAAGAGAGACAGTAACTTACTGTATTTCTCTTATTATTTGTATCTGAATAAACCTAATAAACACATGAGAAATCACTTAGCGAACTTGTGGTTCTATCACAATAAAACTAATATGTTCTGACATGTAATGTGTCCATTTATATAGCAAAAAGATTATTGCTCTAACGCTAAGGTTCAAGGAAGAACAAATTACTATTCCTCTAACTAATCGATCATAATACAGTTTATCTGTCGTGATGTGGAATTGGACATATGAATTCGCTTCATGGCGATGACATCAATCACGTTTGATGGCAGTCACCAGGTTGTAAAAATAATTTAAATTCTCGCTATTGAAATGTACCACTCGAGCCCGACCGGAGGGCCTTCTTAGATTCTGGGTTCCCTGTCATTATTCAATGTGTCAGAATAGATATGTGGGGGAGTTCATCGGGCCTCTTCCATGGCTTCATTTCACAGTCTTGCTTTTCAGTTCCAAATGTTGTATCAAGAATGTGTTGTGAATAAATGCACACGTCACTCGTTCGAAAGTCTGATTTTAAAATGTATTTACAGTATGCATTAAACAATATTAACAATAATCCACGCTAATACCTTTGCTTTGCGTGTCGTTTGCGATATATTCCGCAGGCTATTGTAGGTTTACATTTAATTTAAGTAGGTGGCAGGATGGTACAAGACAACCTTTACGAATGACGCACCTGAAACGGGGAATGATTACATGAATCTTTTCATTTGGATTTTACAGTATTGGTTAGATAGATACTTCAGTTTAACATTATCAGCTGATATAAACAGTGAAATGGCGGGCTCGTACGATAACAATGTGTCCACAGCGATTTCAGTAATTTTGTAGAGATTGAGGGTTTATCATCATGTGACAATGAAGCAGAAAGAGCTAAGATCAGTAATGACGCAGATTGAAGTGTAATAAATCTATGCCTACTTTCAGCGATGGAAATTCCATGGTTTCCATGAACTGATTCATATTTTGTACAGTTTTCCTATTTTCAAATGTTTTTCTAAACGATATAAGGAAGTAAAAAATCAGCATGTCATCAAAATGTTCTTTAAAAAAATCACTCAAAGAAATTTACACAATATTTTAGTGACACTGGAAGGGTTAAGAAGCATACAAAATAGCGTAGGGTTAGTATCCTGTTACAGAACGGTTGATACCAATACGAGAGAAATGTATATTACACTTCTTCACTAAGCTTTTTTCCAGATAATATTTCAATACGATCCTGAGTTGCCCATGCTTCATGAATTTAATAATAATCATGATCTTGTGACCTACGCTCATGTGCCATATCGGAAAGGTCTGTTTATTAACTGCAGCAATTCTACGTGTTGAAGTCTGAGTTTTTAAATTGCCTTTGGTAATACACACAGCACTATAGCCATCAAACAAATTCCACACATACCCACGTACATTATACAGTACTACGTGGAGCTATATAATCAAGATGAATAAACAACATGGTGGTCGCATGAAGTATTTTACCTCTACTCAACCTAAAGAACTATTACAGCAATCAATATAAAAGCTTATATTATGTTATCGGACTATTAAAAATACATATACAGTTTGTGCCTTTCAAGAATCTGGTACACAGAAAGCAATATGTCGGCCATGCGAATTTCAAATAGTTATGAAAAATTATTTTTCTGTGATCTTATCAACCGAAATCTTAACACGGAGTTACACATATTGGCACTGATGTTGTTCAATTCCTTCCAAAAATATAAGAATGGCGGAATTTTGAAATTCGTAAAGTATATTTTTATTTTTCGCATCACTATGAAGCGATCAAATAGAATCTCCGTTTAGTGAACCACCATAATAATCTTCATGTACTGCACTGAATTCTCTAGCTTACTTTTCGTAAATTATGGAAGACATGCATTTGACTTTTCCCAAAATTAACAGCATTTGTCTGTAGTTGAGATTTCTTATAATTTTCTATTTTATTACTACATTTTGTTATTATATATTTGGGATACAAAAGATTCTAAATTTGTTTTGATATTTGAAAATGGCCGCTGTGCGCTATATTCAGTGTCGTAATCTTATAAATAACGCAAGTGATAGCTCAAATATGATACTCACCTCTTAGTAACATTCGTCTTAATTGACCAATTTTGTTCTGAGTTGTCGATTTTATTGTAGGCCTACTAATAGTTCGCGCAACCCCCACCTTGAATGTATAGATAGTGTGGACCGGGTTTGATTCCCGGTCAATGCATGTGAGATTTTCGAAGTGAAATGCCATGTCCTGTGGTTAGGATTCCACGTAAAAAGGAGGTCCCGTGGCTCATGATCGCATGATTAACGCTCAGTCATACATGGCGACATATTATTTCCTACCTTGTCACTAATTTTCGTCACTGTAGCTTCTAAATGTTGAGAGTTATTTATTTTTATATAATCTAATTTCAAGATGACGGCTGCGCGTATTATTTATGTTAGTATAGTCATCAAGTTGGTAACAGATGGTCCTTACACAAAAATATCCTAAAGCTACGAACTGTGAACATTAATTTCTTGGATCGTAAGTTATGGATTATAATGCTTGCATGATTCGCACGGCCACCATCTTGAAATTGTTCGGCTGATGGCCTTGTAGTTTAAGCATAAGGCTCTTCCCACATGATGATGTGTTTTTATCAAAATTTGGTAGAGCTCTGAAGGTTAGTTTAGTCGTGATATGATTTAAGGTTTGAAGATTTCGGTTGCCACAATTTTGTTTTCGTTAAGAAGGTGGCAATATAGAACATGACACTGAGGTACCATTTGCTAGTGCTACCTCTGAACCAAATTTGGTTTATTTCTGTATCGTCGTGTTTGAATGAATAAGGGGACAGACATACACACACACAGACACTGTTATTTCGTCCGTATAGATCTAATAAGTCTACTTTCATTTCATACAAAATTCGTTAGTAGGCTATAACTTCACACCACAAGCATGCCAGTACACTTCATGTTGTTTACATAAAAATAATACTCCATGAAAATTCATTCAGCATTTTCTCGTTCTATCGCTGGCTTTCTTACAATTTTCTACTTCCTTCGTTGGTGAAAGAAGTCATGTCAATATGGGATTTCTCATAACTGGATAAAATAATAATGTTTTTATATTTGTTGATCCTCGAGGGGCTCACGACTAGTGGGACGTGGGTTGACAACCAAGGGACACCATCCTAGTTCGGCATTGCTTCCACTTACTTGTGCCGGGCTCCTCTCTGTGTTTTTCGTGTCGACGTCTCTTGGTCAACTCTTGTTCTCTTCTGACCTTGGTGGTATTGGTGTATCCAAGGCCTAGGGTGTATTTATCTTTCCCGCCTAAATTGGCTTTTGTCTCATCTTTCTTGATACCTTTATATTTTGAGGGGTCAAACCTCTTCTTTCTCATTTCATGATATCTCCTGCCTTCAGCTCAAGACCCTCGACGAGGCAGGATGTGTGTAGCCCCACCAATGCATTTGTGCCCTGGATAGTGCAAAACCCTCAAGGGCTCAGTTCGGGAGTTGCCGACTTCACAGGATTCCTGATCTGGGCCCGGTGTTGCCCCTTTTCTCCATTGCATCAGGGGAGGACCATCACCTTTTTCCCTTTCCTACCTGCCTTTGATGGCTCTACTTCCTTTCAAGACTATCAATGCTCATTCTTCGAGGGTTGAGGCATTTCTTTTCCCCGTCTATTATTTCCCTTATTCTTTTGTTTTTCATTTCTTCTTCTAGTGTGTAAGTCAGTAGTTAGTATTAGTTACAGTTTCCATTTCATTTCCACTCTAACAATTAGGGGCCAATAACCTTGATGTTAGGCCCCTTAAGCCAACAATTATCATCCTCATCATCATCATCATCATCATCATATATTTGTCGAACGTATGAATGAAGCATGGTTTATGTTCGACCCTCACTATTATGTGTCAGAAAACTGTATCATAATGATGGTCATTATAACACTCTTTTTCATTATGATACAGTTTCTCCAGCCAATCAGAGCTCGTTCATTGACCAATTAGGTAACGATACCTTCACGCGTGCGCTCAAAATCCAACATGTTGGACATAAACACAACATCGAACTATAATAAATTACCGACATGGAATACGCACCGTCCATATGTTCGCGTAAATAAACTGGCGAATATGAGACAACAAATAGCACTGTACCTTAATATAATTTCTACACAGCGCATTGTCTTGAAACAACTCCAGTGACAATATTACTGAGGGGCGGCAGATGTAAAAATATGGCCTGCATATGGCATTGCAAGCACACAGAGCGCATGCGTCGGTCGTCCAGAGATCTTGAAAGACAGAGATATAACACCCAACGCTCACTCTGCGACAATTCAAGTAGCTGACTCTCAACAGATATTTATGAATATTTATGTTAAACATATAATAAAGTTATAATTATCGTCGAACATAAACAGTCGTATGCAACTCGCCTATAATGGTAATTAAGACACTCGTATGGAAATTATAAAACTCGCATACGCTTGTTTTATAAAAATACTCGTGTCTTAATTATAGCCATTATAGGCTCGTTGCATAATGTACTATCATATTACGGTTTACAGAGGGCTTTGACTTTATATATCCAGCGTCTTAAATGGCCCTGGGTGTTTCATTTACAGTATATCAACACCACCGACAACTCCGAGCTATAAATCAACATTGGTGACAACGCCAAAAATAAAGAGTTCTGGTATTATCGACATTTTAGATTCTCATTTCGCGGAGGGACTTGACCTTGAGTGCCCTTGATGGTCATAATGAAGCTTGCTCTACCGGGTGGAACTAGAGCTGATCTTTCCGGTTCTATTGCTCACTCCACCTCTTGGGGCTCATGACAACGATACCCCGAAGGCCGTACACAAATCGAGAGCAATAACAACACCATTGGCTGAAGTATGGAGTTAATCATGAATTGGTAAGTGCATGAGATCACTTGATAATATTGTGGATATCTTTAACACAGCTTTGATCACTTCGTGTGATTGAAATGTGCTTGACACGATTGAAAGAAGCAACTTCATTTTTATGCAGAGCGAATAGCAACGAGTTTTAAAATGTGTGAACTAAAGTAATGGTGGGTGACCTAATCCATCACTTGTGACAAGCAGTGACACATGGCTCTGTTCATATTGGCCTTCACAGCCACGTCACATCCTGATCCAGTGCTGGCTGGCTTGTTGAAAATATTCATGTGCACACTAACTTGCTGTTGATGATGATGCATAGGTTTGGTATCCTCCCAGTCTGACGTCCAGCGTGACTTGCAATTTAATCAGGAATCCTCACCACACAGATGTTATTGTTTTGCTGTGGAGAGCATGGTCTCCAATCTTAAGAGATCAAGTAGTACCAATTACTACAGTAGTAGCACAGGCGGTTGAGAACTTGCCTCCTAAAACAAAGACCATGAGTTCGATGCCTGCTCAGGTGGAAAGGACGTAGAGTAGGAACGTTTGAACTCCTGCTGCACATGGAAAATTATACCGACCCGTGTTTGGGACTTCTTCTCTGGAAGGGACTGGAGCTCTTATTGTTGCTATATTTTAAAACACTACTACAATCTTCAAAGAAACACAGGTCATCAGATACGTTCAGCACACACACAAGTAGGCTATACGGAGCTGATGACCAAGATGTCACAAGCCCTAAAATTAATTAACAACAGCTTGTAAATATATACCTAATTTTTATAACCCATGTTTTGGGTAGTTGTAGTTACCCAGTTGCCACCTCTCTGAAGTGTTGAGCCCAGCTGCACTTTCACTCAAGCGCTAATGTGTCAGCTCAAAGCATAAGCTGTTATTTTACGAGTATCAGTCGTTTATGAACAGCCAACTGCAGGCATGAGGGCCATCACCAAAGAAAAGTTTAGAAAGCACTGCAGGCTAGCCACTCATCAATTGCAGCTTGCACTATCTTTGAAGAAATTATGCCTCTATTTAACAATCATTATGGAAAAAATAATTCGAATTCCAGTGCACCTCAAGGATTCCTACGCTCCACGGAGCCCTTTATTTGATTTTTATTGTAGTTTGGTGCGATGTGAGTTACGAAGGGGTATCCATGTCCCATTTCATTAAGATAAAGTAAATAGTAGATAGCTCTGCGCTTTATTGAAGGATTTTTAACTGAAAGGATTACAAAGCGAGAACAGGATTATTCACTGGGAAATTTACCTGAAAAGAAAGTCAAGGCAGGATAAGTAAGAATAGCATTACTGACCTGAAACTCCTGGACTGTAAGAATATCACCCCTTGGAGGAAAGACTGGAGAATTTTCGTCTTCGGACGTGCGTGCCATAAAAGTCGCAGGAATAGACAGAATTAGCGTTTGTTTCGAAGCAGGAAGTGACTATTTCTATTACTTGCGGGTGATATTGTATACAGTATGTGTATAAAATAAGTAAGTCTAAAACGCCATAAAGAAATGTACCTTTTCAGAACATTATGACAGTACATGAGCTTCAAAACAGACCAAAATTAGTCTTTATTTTACTGTTCCGTATTGACTTACAGTATATCCATTGACTATGTGGAATATTGGACGTTAAGTTTAACTACTAATTATGACAGTAGCTAATGACATTACTGATATGAGTGCTGTACTGTACCAATGTGCTATTTACCAGGGAGAATACCAACATAATACTATAACGATTGTAAAACAATAGGAAAGAGCTGTCTTTGGGAGGGTTTGTGGGCCAGAGAATGAATGAATCTCTTGACTTCATCTTTCTAGACACGCAGCTTCTGTGGGAAGCACTCCCCAAGCGCCAGTGATTGAAGAGTCTGTCCTCAAGAGCTCGACGCTGTTCGACTCAACTTAGATTCTACAAAAGAGAGGGCAATAGAAATCATCGCTATGAGAATTTTGGCAACGCCTTAGGAGATTTATAACTCGCTGTAATTAAACGCGAATTTCTTTAAGATATAACGAAGTCAAATAGCAGAGACAACACTATGCCGCCCTATGATAACATATCAAGCAAAGGGTAGTGTTTCATTTTCATTAATCTGAGTTACGAAGCGCATGGGTCTTATTATTACTGTTGATCTCACAGGTTCTGTGAGTTATACTATGATGCATATCAAATTTCGATGAACTCGTTGGTTGGTTCCTTAGTTTAGGGGCTGCGACAACGCGGTCATGTAGCCCCGTGTACTTTGGGTGTGTGTAGAATCTGTCTGATAACCGGTGTTAATTGTGATGGCTGTATTAGTGTGTGTTATCTGTTTTTAATTCAAGTAAAGACTGCAGACATAGCATTTTAAGTAGTTTCTACTTAAGCTGCCAAACGCCACCGTCAAAGACTGCAAGTTCTGAACTTGGTTACTAGATGCCCCCGCAGTCGTTTCCTGGCGATTAATGTTGGAGCCTAAGAGCGTAAGTCAATCTTTTAACCTATAATTTAGCTTCAAACAGGTGTAATTAGTGGAAGGTTCTTTAACATGTCATAAATCTATGACATGGAACCGCCGGCTTTACTTCCCCTCCGAAGGAAGGCACACTGAGGGATTTTTAACCCTCTTAAAAATCTGACGACTTCGACCGGGTTTGAACCCGCGATCATGGGCATAGAAGCACAGCATGCTACCAACTACGCCACCGAAGCCGCTTGAATGAACTCGTTGATAATATAACTTAGAAACCGTGCATTTTGCTGCATTTTTCTACATGACCTGTATTTCAATGACCAGTGCTGAATCTAGGAAGTGAAGAAAATCATAATAGCATATATAAATATCTTCAGGGTGACAACGTAAGGACATAGAAACCCACAGACAAACGTTTTACCACCTGCTCCTTATCGAACCTTATAAAGGAAAATATCAGTTAATAGTTGATATTGTATCCTATTTCTGAAACCAAAAGTTGATTTGTTACCATAACTTAAAATAGCTACTAGGGCCTATATCGAAATAGTACATTATGCAACGAGCCTATAATGGCATTAATTAAGACACGAGTATGTTTATAAAATGAGCGTATGCGAGTTTTATAATTTTCATACGAGTGTCTTAATTACCATTTTAGGCGAGTTGCATACAACTGTTCATGTTCGACGATAATTATTATAACTATTTTATGTTCGAACACAAATATTCATAAATATCTGTCGAGATTTCGCCAGTTTTATGTACTGAACAGAGCGCATGGGACGCACTGAGTACCTTGTATTTGACCATGGCCTCCTCGATTGCTCCACTATGACACTAGGCCAGGCAGTGAAATTTAAATTAGAAGGCCTTGGAACTCAGTGCAGGTGCGTTGCTATCCTCGCCTAAATGGTGAAACAACTCTTTCCTGAGCTCTGATCGGTGGGAGAAACTGTTGCATAATGAAAAATAGTGTTATAATGACCATCATTATGATACAGTTTTCTGACATATAATAGTCAGGGTCAAACATAAAAGAAATATAAAAATTGGACCTATCATTTTGAATCATTTTGTGTCCCACATTGAAGATCCAAAGGCCGATCACAATCTTGAATTGCATATCGAAACCTTCCATTCTAAAATTCGAAGTCGGCCAAGAATGTCCTTGGATTTTTGAAACAATGTGGCAGTCAAAATGGACGCCCCCCCCCCCACTCAGAGGGTTTCTTATTATAGTACAGTAATAGTCTGTTGAGGATGATGTCCATGTTATAAGGTGGATCCGAACGCCAAGCTTAGCTTGGGCTAGTGTTTCCAAGCATCAACATTTTGTCGTGTAGTTTTACAAGTAATTCCGTGAAGAACTAAGCAGCCTATTTTCATATATCCTAGAAGTCTTTTCCATTAAGAATTCTCCTACAGTTTACAAGAGTTTTCCATTATGTACTAAATAGCCTTTGGTACACGACCTATTTTTCCACCAACACCATTACTCAGGATCCACGAAACTTCGTAAAAAAGGCGTATCATACTAGAGACCTGGATTGCATTAGTCATACGAATATCACACTGCATATAACACATTAATTATTAATTATTTATAAAACATTAATATCGATGATCCACTATTCATATCAGTTACAATGACTAAACGCAGAAAGTTTGTAGTCTCATATAAGAGGCTTTCTCTGCAGAAGGTACAAGAACAATGAGTCCATACATTCAACATGGACGTAATTTTCAAATGTAGGAATCAATTCCTCAGGCTGCAATGCCAGAAATACGAAGAAATTTAGCAAAATTGAGTCTTACATATGGTACAACTCTTAACGTTTATCACAAGGACATTACCCAGTATATTATATTGCTTGACGTGCACAAAGAGTTATAACTAAACCCATACATGTTAGAGAAAGTGGGCTACATGTTCTTTCCGGAACATATTGTTGTATTTGTTTGTTATCCGGCTTCGGTGGCGTAGTTGCTAGCATGCTGAACTGCTGTTCCCAAGATAGCGGGTTCAAACCCGGCCGAAGTCGTCGGATTTTTTGAGAGCATTAAAATCCTTCAGTATGCCTTCCTTCGGAGGGTAAGTAAAGCCGGCGGTCCCATGTCATAGATTTACGGCATGCAAAAGATCCTTCCACAGACTAAACTTGTGTGATGCTAAATTTCTAGGTTAGATTTCGGTGGAACGCTCTATCAAAGTTCCAACGTTCACCACTATGTATCAGTGAGATCTGGTAGTGAAAGTTGGAACTACTTGAAATTGAACGAAACTTGTAGCTCACCCTATGAGTGTCCGCTTGAAGCAGCTACAGCCCCTGCCGAGCCAAACTTGTCCTAGGACACTCCCGGCAATAAAAGCCATACGATAAATTAAATAATAATTTGTTTGTTGATACTAGAGTAAAATGAGACTGTTCAGCGATGTCTCAGTTTCATTCATGGCTGTGATTACATGGAAGCCACTGAGGTATGGGTAAGATATCCGATGCTGTATGGATGCTGTGAAAAATTCTACTCATAGGGTCAGTGTAATTTTACTGGCCCATTGAGGGAGGCATTGGCAAACTGCCTCGATTTTCACCCTACCTAATACGTCTCAATAAAGAACTGTCTTGGGGTTTTAGGGTTTCTATCAACATAACCTTCGACAGTGCTTATTGAGAATACAAATAACCTCCGGGATGATTGCCTGACACACAGGAGCAATGGTAAGCGTGTGTGACCTCTGGAGAGAGAGACTTGATTCAAGTTGACAACTGTACGTCGTGCTGAATATGAAATTACAGTGTAAATGTCAAAAACACCCGATCCCCATGCTTAAAGAATTAACCTATGAGGCTAGAATGTCATTTTCCACTTCAGGTGCGTTGGCGGAAGCCTACGAATCAACACGTAGTGTACTAACCACTTAGCTACAGGGTCCGCAAAGTTTTTGCTGCAGAAGGTAAAAGAGTGTGAACATCAGGAACAGTATGAATACCTAACAGGGATATGATCTCAGATCACCCATTCTAGGTTTGAACCAGTGACTTCGCTTCAATGATTGCTTGCTATTACTCACGTGATTCCCTGCTCATTATACCCTCGCCTAAGTGTTGAAGTAAATTATTGGACTAGAATAGTAATCTTATGAATATACATAAGAACCTGTTCATTTAACATGCATACTGAAAAAGTGTACCAAGCCCAAGTGGTATCATGGAGACTTGCTTAATAACCCATACCGTGCGTGGACCTTGGCTTCTGGACCAGGTTCAATGGTCTTATAATATTTTCAGTGAGGTATAACCAAGTCAATTAACTTTAACTCATATACACTACCACTCATAAGTATTCGATCACCTATCAAATCAGAAATACATTTTATGAACAAATTTGCAAAGCAACATACAAATTAAACAAGTAGTTCCGTGAAGAACTATACAGACTATTTCCATATATCCCACTCATGTTAATTGCCTCTATCAACATACAAAATTTCAGTTTTTATTGTTGTGATAGATTCGTAGATATTGAGAACCGTCTAAATATTTCAGATGGTCACCAGGTTGGATTTTTATTTATGCACTATTACATGAAGATTATTGTGTACGTGTGGTATTCAAACCTCAATCGCATGATTAGGACACAAGAAGTAAAAACGAGATGTTAAAGTTTCGCACAGCTGCCATCTTGTGGTTATGAAAACAATTGAAATAAATTATATGACAGTGGATTAGCATTTGTATAAGAATTTAACGTGCAAAGTTTCACTGCATTCGGATGGTTAAATCGCGAGAAACTTCCATTTAAATATTTATAATTCGCGTCGCTGCCATGTTGGATTTGGGCTCACCAGGTTACTGAAAGTCCTATAGGTGAACTTATGTTCATAGCCTCTATGAACATAAAAAATATCAGTTTGATTGCTGTAAAAGATTCGTAGATATTGAGAACCGTCAAAATATTTCGGATGCTCGCCATTTTGGATTGTTATATGTATAGGCCATACAGTTATGTACCATTAATGGAAAATTATTGCGTAGCTTCATTATTCAAACTTTCACTTCGATCGCATGATTACGACACAAGAAATAAAAACTTAATTTTAAAATTTCGCACAGCCTCCATCTTGAGGTTATGTAAACAATTGAACTAAATTAGTTGCCAGTGCATTACAATATGGATAATCATTTACTGTACCACATTTCACTGCACTCAGATGGTTAAATCACGAGAAAAGTCTATTAAAATGTTTCAACTTCGCTTTGCCGCCATGATCGTTTTGTACTTTACAGATGTTTGAATGTTACATAGATAAACTTGTAGCAGTGCCCTTTATCACTGTACAAAGGTTCACGGTAATATCTGTAATAGTTTCGGAGATATAGAATGCCAGTGAGATATTTCGCATAGCCGCCATTTTGATGTTATGTAAACATTTGAACTAAATCAGACGCCAGTGCATTACAATGCGTATAAACATTTACTGTGCCAAGTTTTATTACGTTTGGATGGTTAAATCGCGAGAAAAGTGTATTTAAAAGTCTCAACTTCGCTTGGCAGCCATGTTGGTTTTGTATTTACCAAGTTTTTGAAAGTCTCCTAGGTGAACTTCTAGTAGTGCCCTTTATCACCGTACAAAATTGCAGGATGATATCTGTAATAGTTTCGGAGATACTGAATGCTGGTGAAATATTTCGCACAGCCGCCATGTTGGATTGGTTAGACACAATAAAATTTGAAGGGCACGGTCGGGGTCGGCCAGAATGGTGCTATGATCTTACCGAGTTTCATTGAAATCTCTCCAGCCGTTTAGAAGTTATTAGGGGGGACATACACACGAATCACACACACACGCACACACACACAGACACACGCACAAAAGGTGACCTCATAAGCCTATTTTTTTCATAAAATGAAAATAGGCTAAAAATCTCTCAAAAATGACCATTCTCTTTAGTAAGTATTGATATTAAGCACCATATGTTTTATAAATTTGCCTCTTCAATATCCTCTGAATAGCTGCACATATTTTGGGTATTCAGTTCTCAATTTTCTGTTATTCCAACACACCTGTAAATAGCCCTATAGTTGTTCTTGATTAGTTGGCCTAATTTTTCTGAGCTCCTTGTTGAGTTCATCCCATAAGACTTCTATGGGATTTACAGTATATCGTGTATGACTTGGAATGATCATAGTCTGAAGTTTCCCACACCTTTATTAGTTATTTGCACACAGTGCTTAGGATCGTTGTCAAATTCGAGGACTTGCTAGATGGAATTGTGTGTTTGATCAATATCCTGTGATATCCCTGCTTGATCAATATTCCGTCCTTTTCTTACTAGATCACCTACTTTAGGACCACCAAAACACCACCTCACTATGACAGGCCTTTCACCATGTTGCAAGTTGATGTCACTCACTGTCTCTTCTTGCGTTCTCAAAGAAGTCAACGAACAAAAAACCATTGCCTCAAAACGTTCAAATGGAGATTCATCAGTAAACATCACCTTCAACCATTTCTCACATTCCAATTCGTACGTATTTTAGATTGCAATCTTTTTACCTTGTTTTCCTTGCGTAAGAATGGTTTCTTAGCTGGTATGGACCCTCGTAGTCCTTATTCACGAAGATGACGTTGCACTGTTCAGAAAGAGATGGAAGCTTCTCGCTTACTGTTAACTTTCTTGCAAATGTTGGGTGCATTACCATATCACTGACCCTGCAACCAAATGAACTGATATTTACTGTTGAATGTTAATTAACTGTTGAAGGTTAATTTTCCAAATATTGTACGATTCACATTGCCACATTTGCAAATTCGGCTTCCCCAAATTTTATTGCTATTTTCCTAAGGATCACCTATTTTAGGACCACCAAAACACCACCTCACTATGTTGCAAGTTGATGTCACTCACTGTCTCTTCTTGCGTTCTCAAAGAAGTCAACGAGGGAAGTCATTGAGGGAAGCTATAATTACATCATTCTTCCCCAGGTCAGATCTCCGCTTTCCATCCCATTAGAACAGTGGTTCTGAATCCGCACACATCTGCGGACCACTCAGCCTGAAACTGAATCATCCACGGACCACCCCTCCCCCCAATACACCCTATCAGTTGTAACCCTTCCTCAATAACACTTATTTTAAAGATATTTCAATTCTAAACCTGATAGTCATCGCTGCGAATACATTCGGACGATTCTTGTTCAACGCACATCTTTTTCGAAATCCCCATTTATTGGCCACTTTTATATACGTGCTGGGGGACCCTTTTCTCGCGCGGACAACTGCCGAAGCACTCGCGGACCAACTGTGGTCCGTGGACCACCGGTTAAGAACCACTGCATTAGAAGCATGGAGCAGGTAAAATAATAGAGAACACGCATACAGACACAATGTTTGTTGTGCACGATGTGGTGTGCGCAAATACCAACGTACTACTACACACACTGGTGAAGGAATGAAGCCAGCCACCCAAGTTTATAGTTCACCAGGACTCTCCAGGTTCGTAACGACTCTAATACCCAACACATATGCGTCGTATGTATATGTTATTAAACGGGGAAGAATGACCTTGAGGTCATCCGAATCACCTTGTTTCATTAAAATACTCTTTCCCTCAGAACCACTATATGCAATTGTAATGCAAATTTGCACAAACAGATAACTAAGTTTACTGTACATGATTTATAAGTTAAAAGCATGAAATAAAGCCTATTTCACTGTTACCAACTTTATATTCAAATCATATGTCATAAATATTAACTAAACATTCATTTTATGAGCTAAGTATATTTCAAATTTGGCACATTTATAGAAGGGTCAGTAAGTTACTATTCAACGAAGAATTATGGGTCTAGTGTATCAAATTTTCCTAACATATATACAGTATATATATTTTAAATCAAGAAACAATTAAGTGTTGATATATTTTTCTCAAGTTCTATAAACTGTACAACAATTATTGTTCGTCAAATTATTGCAAATTAACCAATAACAGACCCTGAAGATTTCAATTGACACATTGATGCAGTAGTTTCTGAAATGAAAGTAGGCTACCTAATTCTTTGAAAATTGAAGTTGCGAGAAATGGCCAACAAACAAATTCTACAATTTGTGAACAACAATTCAGTGCAGGTCACCAAATCAGTCCACATCCATAATTTCGTGCACATTTCTCTTTCAGCTTACCTATATTTTTCTCACTTCGCAGTCTAACATGTTTTCTCTTTCTATTGATTGCCACATTACACTTAATTTCATTGTGTTTCACCCGAATCAGATCAAGGTATTCTAGAGTAGCGCAGCACAGCAAACCTGCTTTCAGACCCAAATGCTCCAAGATATTTTTTGATGTTAGATATCCATCATTGAAGGCTGCAACTCAATCTAGGATAGCTGCAAACAGAGTTTAATTTCTCATAATCTTCTTCATCTTCTTCTTCTTCTTCTTCTTCCTCCTCTTCATCATCATAATCTTCTTCTTATTTTTGCACTGTTCTCATATTACATCATTTAGGGCCCTGTCCATCCTCACATTCACTACACAAAGCGTAGCACTGAAGTACAGAGTTCATTAATGTGATATAAACAAATCTATAGCCACATGTCCACAACAGCATTCTATTCCATGTCAGTCAAGATACTCGTACCTACAATTTTCTGTTCACTTGCATTGAAACTACTTAGGTCATGTGGTTGTGTAACAGTAAATGCATTCTCCTATCCAGAATTAGACCAAAATGTGTTCTTCTGCTAGTTTCTGGTAAAACGATGTTTCTTATACCGTCTAGGACTAAGACACGGCATAATTCACTATTTTCTTTTGAAATTATAACTAGCAGAAGGTAAACACACATAGGAAACAGATGTATACCAACAATAAATGCATTATCCTTGAATACCAAACAATG
Source organism: Meconema thalassinum (assembly GCA_946902985.2). Lineage (NCBI taxonomy): Eukaryota > Metazoa > Arthropoda > Insecta > Orthoptera > Tettigoniidae > Meconema > Meconema thalassinum. The sequence continues at coordinate 130,423,654 of OX336389.2, forward strand.
AATACTCTTGCAGGGTATGTTAGTAATTAAAATGCATTGCTCTACCATCTGACATAGTGAATATGAATTAAATTCTTCTTAAAAGACCGCAGATGCAAGTAAAAAGCCGAATAAGAACTGAAGCGTGTCGGGCTGAACTGTTAAAAGGACATGGATGTCACGCCCATCTTATGACTTGAACTTTAAATGTCCAAATCTCTTGTAAATATTGAAATTTATTCCCCAACTAACTTTCAGTGATATTTTAAAAGTGTTTAGGGTACAAATTATCAACATAGTGCATCTCGAATTTTTTCACCGAAAGGAAGCTAGTGCCACCTTAAGGTACTGTAGGCTCTACCCGTTACCGCGACGAAAAGAAGAGCAATGACCCAGCTAAAAATCACTTCACATCGTCGAGAACAGAATGCAATTTCAATTTCTTAAAGGGACAGATGACCTCGTATTTCCGCCCCTTAAAACAACAATAACTAACTAACTAACCAATTTCTTAAAACTCATTTATGCTGTGGAAATTACTTTGAAATTATTAAAATTTAGCACTGTAGATCGAGATCTTCGAATCTGCATATCGGGATATTTGGGTTATTCAACAAACCAAATTGACTCAAGCATAAAAATGTTCTTCCAGAGAAACATAAATGAGGTTATTCAAAAAAACAACTTCATTTTATTAAAAATGATCAGAACACTCATCCTCTCTTACTTCCTCCATGGAAAATGATGAAAATAGGTACCTTATTCAATGTTATCCTAAATGCTCATCGAAGATGAGCAAATAATGTCTGTATTAAAGTTTTCAATAATGACGAAAAATAAAACCAACGGTTTAATTAGGAGCATTTTCGTAATCAAGTCGAATTCAAAGCACTTTTAAACAAAAGTAGATAATGAACTGAACTAAAGGATTTGTTTGTCACCGAAAATATTCTATCGCCTAAAAGAAAACATAAAACTTGTCACTGCAATGAAATAAATAAATAGTATAATTATTCCTCATCTGGTGACCCATTCTTCTAAACCACATGTTTAAATTTAAGTTGTACAAGTTATCCCCTTACCCTAATCATCAATATACCTAGCTAATCTATCTACATTTAATATTTATCTAACTCAGCTAGGTATTTAATCACTTCGAATTCAACATCAATAACTTTTATTATAATAAAATTGTATTTACACTTATTTTATGGTTGGAAACCCCATGAACAGTTATCATTAATAATGTTTACACTTAGTTACACTGATGTTTTTGTTTTATAGTGTTTGACATCACTGCTCATGTTACTGAGTTCATATTCATTAAACTACAATTCACTCATTTGTAATGTACTGCTGTCAAGCTATTTAAGTAATCAATATCTGGCTAAATCTCCGATACAACAAAGATGAGAGATTGTATTTATCTTAATTTGTGTTAAAACATCATGTTCAACATTTCTCTATTTTACCATAATAATATCAGCTGTTTATAAACCTTCCATCATCATTGAAAAATACTTCAAATTCTGTCACATTTATTAAAAGCATTCTCTGATAGTCGTAGCATCCCAGACCTTTGTACTTCCAAGAACTATCAATAATACACAATCTGTTATTGTTCGACGACATGACTTCATTAATACATAGCTCTATATTTGTAGATACTCAATGAACCTTGTAACATATTTTCCTTGTGCAGATCAAACTTCGTACAACAACTTTACCTCATTTGTCATAAATAATCCCCAAATTAGCCAAGGACAATAATTTATAAAAGTTGTTCAACAATGACAGTAACATCTGCAATACTTTGTTACCATAATACCATAATCGTGCTTGCCGAAATATTTCCGCAATATAATATTTACCATAATATTTTATAGTCTGACCATTCTCTCATAAAACAATGTGACTTCCTTTCCATAAAAATCGTTAACAAATGCTGATCCATATTTCAGCTTACTTGTAGTAAAATAAATCTTTAGTTGCTTTGTTACTTCATTTCAATGCCATATTAAGTTTCCGTCGCTCTACCAAAATATTTCAAAAAATTCTCAATGTTATATCATCTCAACAAATTATCAACATCATGTCACATAAACTAATCAATTTTAATACCTGACCTCGCCATATTTTTTTCTGTCCTTTAATAATTTCCATCATGAAAAGATCAATAGAGCATTGTTATCGCTGTCACTTGACAGGAATTTTTAATGACTTTACTAAATTTCAACTTACCTCAAAATTCAGCCGTCAAATCCAAAAGTCCTAAATACTAAAAGTCCAAAAATCAATATTCCTGACTTTAAAATACCGATTTAAAAATCCTATATTCCAGAGATTTAGAAGTGAAAATTCGCAGTTGTAAAGAATATTCGTGTAATCATTTCATAAATTAATAAATGATTGTTCGTCTACTGGTTAACATGCCAGCAAGAATACATAAAGGAGTTCTGTCTACCTTGGTGAAATTCTGCTTTGGTTTCCCTGGTTCCCAGTCCTAGTTATTCTTACTGGATAGCCTTCTCCTTCTCCGTGATGTCTCGCAAGCTGTTCTGCTCCAGGTTCCTCCTCTGTTGAATCTGCTCCATAGGTCGGCATCGCCCCTTTACTGTCGAGTTTCCATCGTCTTCTGCTGGATCAAGTTCGAAGTTTGTGTGTAGATCTCTTCTTTACCAGTCATTCCCTTCATGATGTTCAAGTCAAATCGCTTAAGTCACTCGCGTTCCAAAACAACACATAACTAGAACTTACTAGAATTTACTGATGCATATTGCTCATCAAGTTGCCCATATCGTGACACATTCCTTTAACTGAACTTTCATAATCATGGTTGAAGTTTTTGATTACCTCACGTAGTTATAATTGATCGTATAATTGTTTATAATTAATTCGAACAGTTCCACTGTTTTTAAAATCGTTGTTTCACTTTCGCAGAAATTTAAGAAATATTCTACATTTCTGAACAACTCTTTGGGATATTAATTGTTATACCTGATATAACAACTTAAGCTCTCAGGCATTCTTAACTATGTGAACGTTGTCCTGGCTTGTACAGTACATAATTATTGCTATAACTGTTGAAGTATTTTTAAGTCCATTCATAAAATGACGTCGATAAAATATTTCGTTGAAAAATTACAAGTTCAAACACTTGTAGAATACTGTTTTAAATGTGTCACACTTAAATGTATCACAGAATGATAATGTGAGAATAGTTTTATCTGGGTGCGTTCAGCTCGTCGAATATAAAACTTTTCCGTACATATCACCCTGGATCAAGTTAAGACTGGCGAAAAATAAACAGTCCCTCGCCGTATCGTAATTCTCTGATGCTCTAACTTCAGTATCATTGAAAATGTATTAAGTCCAAACTCACATATAATATACTTTGTCGGGCTCACAAAACTACTCGGGCGCAGTCAGCTGGCATTTGAGGGTGCGCAAATGCGAGGGAGCCATGTCAGTACATTTACTGGCACGTTAAAGATCCCCTTCGGGGCAAAATTCCGGCACCCCGGCGTCTCTAAAAGCCAGGGTAGTTAAAAGGGACGTAAAACCAATAACATTATTATTATTAAACTACTCGGGACTTAACCCGGTCGTCTTCCGCCAAACAAATATCGAACTACCAGACTCCTCATAGGACATCAACGCGCGGACCTGCTCACATCGCAGTCAGAATAGAAGTCTTCGCCTCCCCTCGCTAAAAAATGTACTTGGCGATCTTTTGGCGTCCTTTTAAAATTATTTAGGCGGCAAATTCCCTCCTTCGCTATTTTCACTAATTACTCCGTGATTAGGCTATCTTTAATTAAGGTAAAAACATGTACATTTTTGCTATATTTTTCTCCTCAAGATTTAACGCGTATGTCCTCTTCATAACTTGTAGATGTAATTATCCACAGTGGTTTCATTTGCTGCAAAAAGTACGTAATTATTCCATTGGCTAGTGTCTGTCAGGTGACTCACATGCTTTAGTCGATACGTCAAGACACGATTCCATCGTTTTGTCGGCGATGTGCTGTTCATTATTTTATTTCTTTTGCTCGCGCAGACTCTGTTCAGGCTTAAGAGTCTCTGCATAAAAACTGTCGTGGCTTCCAATAAATACATATTCAGGATCACTTTAAAATTTCCAGTAAATCGACATCCTAATTATGGGTTCAGTACAATCATCTTCATTTTTTCACCCTAACTCTGATGTATTGAACTGTGATCAAAAACTTTTGACTGGAAGTATATCTTATTTACCTTTCAAATTAACTTACATATACTTTGAGCGTCAATCCGTTAGACGTAGCACGTGCTTCCAATTACGATTTGCACTGTGTAGGAATGTGTATAATTCACATTACGACAATAGCAGAAAATGAGACTGCTATGTGACATCATGACCTGAATAACCTCTTGTTATAAGAAACACCAAAGCTATGTCCACTCAGGATCCATTCCGTTGTGTGCATTTTATACAAAGTTTTATACGGCGTGGACAAGGATCTTCACCATGGCATTGAGGGGGTTAGGACGGAGGTCGTTGTATGTGAACATTTCAAACTAAAATGAAGCCTATGTGTGAAGAGCGAAGTTGGTTTCATGAGATAATTGACTGGCGAAGGTGCGATGAAACCATACGTTGTATCCGAAATCTTTGATGCAGATTGAAAGGTTTGGAATACATTCGAGATGGCAGTTGTGCAAAATGTTCAATTTAACAATTGCGACTCAGATACACGTGGTCCATTGTTTGTTACTCCACACTTGCGAGTTTTTATGAAGAGTTGTCACATTCTGAGTTTTCGAGTTTTAATGTTTAAATAGCACGCTTGACTAGCATCTACTGCATTAAGACAGTTTGATCCATATGCATAGCAAATATTCGATACTTCTCTACAAAATTGGAAGTATTCTAGATGAGCCATTAATTTTTATAAATTATATTGAAGATGGTAGAGCCTCCGTGGCTTAGGCGGCAGAACGCCGGCCTCTCACCGCTGGATCCGTGGTTCAAATCCCGGTCACTCCATGTGAGATCTGTGCTGGACAAAACGGAGGCAGACAGGTTTTTCTCCGGGTACTCCGGTTTTCCCTGTCAAAATTTCATTCCAGCAACACTCTCCACTATCATTTCATTTCATCTGTCATTCATTTAATCATTGCCCCAGAGGAGTGCGTCAGGCCTCGGCAGCCGGCACAGTTCATATCCTCGCCGCTCGATGGGGGCTTCATTCATTCCATTCCTGACCCGGTCGGAGACTGGAAGCAGGCTGTGGATTTTCATTTTCATTGAAGATGGTCGTTGTGCGCTATGGTCAATCTGAACATTTTCTGAACAAAGTACAGTTAGTGTCCTATACGATACATTTTTCTTCGAAATTTTCTGCATTAAAATTCTATATTGTTATTGTTATTAATACCTTATGCTCTGTAGGATTGTACTTCTTCTATGCAAGAGATACTCAAAAACTCCAACGTCAAATTTGGTTTGTTACATATAGACGAATTGTGAACAGACGCCTTCCTCATCTTTGGGGGATTATTTTGAAGGTTGTTAGGAGTAATACATGCGTCATTCAATTTTATTTTCGCGTTGGTTCCTGCACTCGGACCCGATTTGGTATATCATTGCGAAGCACATATTAGTGATATTAAATCGCTCGTAGTGAATTCATGTTCGTCTTGCCCTTTTGGCTGATGAAATGTCATTGCCATTACCTTTCAAATGATCCTCATATAAATGACGTAAGTTAGGAGTCCGTCTAAGAGTCATTCATCAGAAGTAAATTAAGCGTATGGCAATGACCTGCCCAAGAGTGACTGATGCTCGTAAGAGTTCATACCTTGAGCTTTCAGCCATTTTCTGCTGAAAGAGTCAACGTCCAGCAGAGTTCAACAAGCTGTTGAATTAGCAATGTATTACCCCAGTTGCAGTGCTATTTACAACTCGCAAACACCAATTAAATCAAAATCTAGTCTGAATGTTGCTCCAAACTTTCGACGAAAGTCAATGACCGAATGATCAGCTGACATTAATTCAGTAACAGATTTGGAAAACACATTTGTTGATTTCCAGAAAAGGACTATGGCAGCGCAAGACAAGCCACTGAGTAGTGATTTGTGAACGTGTTAGAGTTAGATCAAAGTAACTTGCAGGGAGAGCCAGGCTTGTGTGATTGAGAGGAGGCATATTGCTGTATAAGTTACTAAGTTTTCGCTGTCAATGCTATAGGGAGTATTTCAGTCATCCTTGATCATCGAGCGATAACAGACATTTGCGTACAAATGCATTTTTAATATTTTAAGTACACCATTGCACTCATTATGATGGGCCGTGATCACTGGACTTGAGTCCGGCAAACTGCTCTCCAATTCCGATTGGTCTCGCAAGCTAGAATGAAGAACGGATGTGCCGGTTTCGGAACTGCTATTCCTTGTACTGTGATATCGATAACAATCATTATCGACATTCTGGTTTGGCCAGCTCGACGTGGTCATATGGTACTGTGGCATGTTGTGTAAGGGTACAACACTACAAGTTGCGGGGAAATCGTTCATCCATTTATTTAATCAGCTCATATTGGCATCAAGGAAATGATAACGATTAATAAATCAATGCCGCAAACATGCCAGTACATTAAACGTTGTACGTGACATGATTAGACTGTTGAAATATTGTCTTCTACAACACATAAAATATTATAAATCTGCAAAAGTGAGAAAATGAGGTTCAGATTGATTGTTAAAAACTGTGTATGTAGGTATATTTATGCAATAATGGATTACGTTCATTCATAAAAAAACATGCTCGTTCCTGTCGTTGTATTTTGCCACGCCACAAGTCTAAATTGAGAGTCTGCATAACTGCTCAACATGCAGGTTGAGCTAGAACCAACTCGCAAGAGTCGAATATGCTGGTCATAATTGAATCCTATCGTTAACTTTCGATGAAGATATCAGACTGAACGGTCATTTATGAACCCGAATCAAATATAAAACGGCAGAAGTTACTGTATGAAGTGTCTTGTAGAAGAATACACACTTCATTACAAATAAACTGTCATGCTCAATTAATTTCTGTAGGCTGCTCCACTTAATGACACTGCGTAAGAGGCATGTCATATGCTAGTTCCCATATCTACTGTTTAGAGTTAAACTGGAAGTGGCGCTTCTGAAATGGTCTTCCGCACACCAATACATCTCTGGCGTCAAACTGAACGAGTAGAACGTGACTGGAAATTCAGTGCAGTATTCTTTACGATAGCTTTGCCCCACTCAATGTACTAGTATCTCTGCTAAAATAATTCTGCTCATGAATTCAGTGGAAGCGTATGGAAACACGGTATTATTACTATCATATGTATACCTATTGTTTAGGGCATGGGTAGCTAACCGGCGGCACGCGTGTCACTAATGGCACGCATTAAGTCACTATATGTAGTTTTAGGGATCTCTTTTTGATTCAGAAATACAGTTTGAAAGCAACATAAATTGTACAAAGGATAGATAAGTTAGTTGCAGCATACATAGAAAACAGAACAATCAGATAAAAAAAAACACGATTCAAAGTTGAGTTACATCACATGCAAGGAATAATCACTACAATTTACTGAAGATGAATTCACCCAATATTTTACCTTTGGGGGGGGGGGGGGGGGGGGGGTCGTTCATGGTGCATCTTGATAGATACAAGTTACAAGAAGAAAGATTTCAAGTTCCATACATCCCACGATAGTCACATAACGCTGTATCAGCAAGAAAGCACAACTTCCGTTGATAAACCTTGGATCTCCCAACTTCAGTTCGTCATCAACAATGACTTCCAGGTCAACCAGACCTCAAGAGTATAACCAGGGTAATTTCATCACCTGGCAAATGCCAGGATGGTTCCTTTCAATAGGTCCACGGCTGATTTCCTTCCAAAATCCCTTCCCTGATCTCTCCCAAATAGAAAAATATATGGCCATTGGCTGCATTAATAAAATTAAAGAGTGAACATGAGAAAGCGATTCTTTGGGTACCATCCCATTTAACAGGTGCTGATAATATATACTAGTTTATATTTTAATGGTAAGAGCATTGTCTTGTTTCCAATGAAGGACTAATTTTTCATACAATTTTACTTGAAATATACATTTATCTCCTGTATCTTTCGGGAAAAATACAGGGGAGGGGCTAAACGTAGAGTGGCACGTTTGAGATTATCTACACATCAAGTGGCACATGGTGTGTCGTGGATTAGCCATCCCTGGTTTAGGGTCCGTACATTCTAAAACATAAGGTGGCAAGAAAGAACTACAGGAGATGTTGGAACATAATGAGGGATGAGTTCTTTAAAGGCCCTAGCAAAAGCTACATCTCACAAGCAAATCTTCTGTACAGGGCAGAAGAAACTTGTAATTTTTTTTCTCTCTCATCTCTGCTTACGCGCAAACCTCTCAAATTCTCCAAACAAAAATCTATAGTATTATGAAAAAAGAATGTGTTTGTTTCAGTTAATACATACACACAGAAGAACGTGCTTAATGGGCGGAGAAAGGAATTGCTGGAATGCTAGAGACTGCAGTTTTAGGATGTTATCCCACTGCTGCAAGATAACAGGTGACTGCGACTCGTCGTGTGTGAGAGCTTGCTTTTCATCTACTGTATTTACACATTCGGAACAAGAATCAACGAAGTGTATGCAGTTCATACATTGTGTTGTCTAGTATTTTGTTTTTTCTAGGATATTTCTGCCATTTGCAGAGTCCTTGTGAACGTCGTGCGACTCTAAAAGGAGCAGGTTTCTTGCACTAGAAAATGGCAGGAGAGCGTCTTTAAAGACGTAGTGAACAACTGCTTTGTAATATTTCCTGGCGAGGTACATTGCACAATTAAATTGTCTGACTTGAACATTTTTTCCCAAATTCCGTTATTACTAATGGTTTGTATTAAATCATAAATAATTTTGGCATTAGCGTTCCGGCTGAAGACACTGTAAGCATGACTGTGTTATTGCCCCTTTACATTGCACTGCTCCGTTTATGTCACACGTACCTTTGCACTCTAAACTTATCATGACTGCATGATTACTTCCCTGTCATTTTTAGCCTATTTTCATTTAATGAAATGAAATGTGGGCCTGTGTGGATGTGTGTGTGTCCCCCTCTAATAACTTCTAAATGGATGGATCGATTTCAATGAAACTCAGTAAGGTCATAAGGCCATTTTGGCCGACCCTGACTGTGCCCTTCAAATTGTCTTACGTCTCACCAATCCAACATGCCGGCTGTGCGAAATATTTCACCAGCATTCAATATCTCCGTAACTATTACCAATATCACCCTGAAATTTTATACGGTGATAAAGGGAACTATTAGAAGTTCACCTATGAGACATTCAGAAACCTGTTAACTACTAAACCAACATGGCGGCCAAGCGATGTTGCGATTCTCGTGATTTAACCAACCAAACGCAATGACGTAATATTAAGCTATGGACGTGAGATGTCCTGGCATGAATCTTTACTCACACCAAATTTGGTTTCGATAGCTGCAGCAATTTAGGAGGAGATAGGGGAGGACACACACGCAGACAGAAGGACAGACACCACCACCTCAGCCATCAATGAAGTCTATTTCCGTCGTTTCCCACTTCTACTCCAGGCAAATACCAGGATAGTTCTTAACTTAGTGCCACGGCCACCACCTTCCGAATCCTCACCTGAATTACAAATACACACAAACTACTACAGACACCACATTAACACAGGCTGCCAGACACTCTTTACACACACAAGGGCTTGGGAATAAATGACCACAATGTCCTAACGCCTCAAATGAAAAACAAGAAATCAGTGTGATATGTAACCTTAATATCGTCCAGCTTATGTCTCACTTTTGCTCATATACGCAACTGCAATAAGTACAATGGTGCCCACACTGGTTTGTTCAATTTTAATAAGTATATTTATAAACATACAGAGCTTCCGTGGCTTAGGCGGCAGCACGCCGGCCTCTCACCGCTGGGTCCGTGGATCAAATCCCGGTCACTCCATGTGAGATCTGTGCTGGACAAAACGGAGGCAGACAGGTTTTTCTCCGGGTACTCCGGTTTTCCCTGTCAAAATTTCATTCCAGCAACACTCTCCACTATCATTTCATTGCATCTGTCATTCATTTAATCATTGCCTCAGAGGAGTGCGTCAGGCCTCGGCAGCCGGCACAGTTCATATCCTCGCCGCTAGATGGGGGCTTCATTCATTCCATTCCTGACCCGGTCGGAGACTGGAAGCAGGCTGTGGATTTTCATTTTCATTTTCATTTACAAACATCAGCATCACTAGTACGATTTCTTGTAAGATGCCCTATTCAGATGCACGAAATGTTGTATTTGATTAAAAATTCAGATACACAATAACTTGCTAGCCTTACACTTATCTCTATATCTACAGCTGCCGTGATCGAACTTGAGTCTTTCTATCAGGTTAAGTATAAACTCTGGTAGGGGATATGTACATTTACGTCGTCTGTAGTCCACGAAATGTTTTTCTCAACACAAGGGCAGTAAATAATTGTCACCTACTATAATAAATTCGCCGAACCCAGTTAGTAAAATGTACATATGGTGGCTATTGCTTGGCCCGCCATCTCGCGTTATTGTAATACACTACATCAGCTCGTGCTGGGTTATTGTTAATTTCACATCTACTCTTTAAGTACTGCACCTCATACTGGCCATCCTGAGTGTGAGGTTACCGGAGGATTTTCCAGTCACTGCAGACAAATGCTGGGATGGTATCAGACTTCAATTCTGATCATCTGCTCCAGTCATAGACTCCAATAACCACAGTTCCTCACATTAATAGCCTAGAGCTATCGCAATAACAGGGGTGTATTGGCGCAGCGGTCAAACTGCTTGCCCATCTTCAAAGTGATCTGGATTTGATCCCCGTTTAATGCATGTGATAATTACGAGATTAAATATCCCTTCAAGTGGTTCGGTCTCCACTTACAAGTAGGTCCCGCGCCTTATGATCGTAAGATTAAAAATGAATTAAAACTCCAAGTTTTAACGTCTGTTAACATAATAATTTTGGTTATCGGGCAAATGCCATGCACATGCTAGCACCCCGAGCTGATGATTGGGATGGATCTAGCCCCTAATTGAAACACTATTGGAAACTAATATTGGATATAAGAATGTCTGAGAAACTGATATTTAAACGTTTCACTTGGGGACTTGCGCCATCGTGGGCTTCAGTCCCGTCCACTCGAGCGTCTGATTACTGAAAAGAGGTGCGTTCGATTCCCAACTTCGCCACCCCAGAAGAGGTTCACTGTGGTTTCCTACTTCAATGCTACTACTCACACTACAATAACACAGGTTATCAGAAAAATCCTACACTTACTGAAGTACACGGGGACGAATGACCACAAAGTCGCAAGCCCCTAATTGAATCGACACGATTTAGTCAGTTTCACTGCGACCGATTCAATCGAGTAAAGTTACAATAATTGCTAGTCTTCCCCTTATTATTCCCGTGTCAATGGGGTCAGGGATTAGGTGCGATGAATTTCTATATAGCGTGTAATTTTTAAAACAGGATGCCCTTCATTACGCTGGGCTCATGGAAGGAGTTAATGAGAGATGAAAGGGATGAAGATAAATGAATCTAGACAAGGATTTGGAAGGAAGAGCCCGTGACCGGTTAGAAGGTACTGGCGCAGTAATTGCCCTGAGTTGAAAATGGTAAACCATGGAAAACCATTCCAAGGACGGCCAAAGCTGGGGTTTGAAGCTGTCAAGTCTGCAGATAACTTGGCCCCATGGCCTAGCGCCACCTTCTCTTTCACTGGGTCTGTATGCACTCTTTTGTTCATAATTTTCTATTATATGTAACCTATTTTCATCTTATAAAAAAAAGCTTATGAGATCACCCTTTGTCTGTGTGTGCGTATATGTGTGTGTTCCCACCCTAACAACTTCTAAACGGCTGGAGCGATTTGAATGAAATTCGGTAAGGTCATAGCACCATTTTGACCGACCACGAACATGCCCTTCAAATTGTTTTACGTCTCACCAATGCAACATGGCAACTGTGCGAAATATTTCACCCGCATTCAGTATCTCCGCCACTATTAGACTACCGATATCACCCTGAAATTGTGAACGGTGATAAATGGAACTATTAGACGTTCACCTATCAGACTTTCAAAAACCTGGCAACTACAAAACCAACATGGCGGCCAAGCGAAGTTGCGACTTTTAAATAGACTTTTCTCGCGATTTAACCAACCAAACGCAATGACACTTGGTACAGTATATATTTATACACATTGTAATCCACTGTCATCTAATTTAGTTCAATTGTTACATAACCTCAAGACGGCGGCTGTGCGAAATATTTAACTGGCATCCTATATCTCCGTAACTATTACTGATATCACCCTAAACTTTTGTACGAAGATAAAGGGCACTACTTGAAAGTCAACTATTATACTTTTAAAAACATGTTAACTGTGAAACAAACTCGGCGGCCAAGCGAATGTGAAAGTTTTAAATGGACTTTTCTCGCGATTTAAACACCCAAACGTAAAGAAACTTGGTACAACAAATCTTTATACCCATTGGAATGCAATGGCATCTCATTTAGTTCAATTGTTTACATAACCTCAAGATGGTGGCTGTGCGAATTTTAAAATTAAGTTTTCATTTCTGGTGTGATAATCATGCGATCGAAATGAAAGTTTGAATAATGAACCTACGCAATAATCTTCCTTTAATGGTACATAACTCTATGGTATATACATATAACAATCCAACATGGCGACCATCCGAAATATTTAGACGGTTCACATTATCTACGAATCTATTACAGCAATCAAACTGATTCTTTTTTTTTATGTTCATAGGGGCTATGAATATAAGTTCACCTATAGGACTTTCAGTAACCTAGTGATCACAAATCCAACATGGCGGCGATGCGGGGTATTAGTATTTAAATGGACGTTTCTCGCAATTTAACCATCAGAGTGCAGTGAAACTTGGTACAGTAAATACTTATACAAATTTTAATCCACTGGCATCTAATTTATTTCAATTGTTTCCATAACCACAAAATGGCAGCTATGCGAAATTTTAAAATATCTTTTTTACTTTTTGTGTCCTAATCATGCGATTGAAGTTTGAATACTACACGCACACAATAATATTCACGTAAGAGTACACAACCTACATATATGAAAATCCAACATGGAGACCATCCGAAATATTAGACGATCCTCAATATCCACGAATCTATTACAGCAATCAAACTGAAATTTTGTATGTTGATAGAGACAATTAACATACAGTAAGTAGGATATATGTGAATAGGCTATAGTTCTTCCCGGAACTACTTGTTAAAACTTGTATTATCTGCTCTTGTCTGATAGCCTGAATTTATGTCACTAGGTCATCTTGGGTGCATCGTTTTAAAAAACGCTGTAATGTAGTAAGCGGCAAAATAACATCATTTGAAAAACATGGCAAGTTAATGATACATTGCATCAAGAGCAGATATTGTAGTTATTAATTCATTTAGGGTGATTAGGACATCTTCGTCTTTAGATCTGTGCAGTTGGAATCATTAAATCGTGCACCGTGGCCGTTAGGGATGCTGAAGCAAGTCCGGAGTTCGGAGGTTGGAATATCTGCGCTGACAACGGTTATATTCAGTGTGGATTTTCCTGTGTTCTTCCATACTCCTTCCAGTCAAATGCCGGGATAGTACCTTGATTCAAGTCCCGGGGCACCGACCCCTTGCCTGTCGCTTATGCAGTTACACACACTATTACAGTCATCACATAAATGCAGACTATCAGGCAAGAGCATATATATAATACAAGTTTTAACAAGTAGTTCCGTGAAGAACTAAATCCTATTTTCATATATCCTACTTATGTTAATTGTTTCTATCAACATACAAAATTCAATGCATGTGAGATTTTCGAAGTGAAATGCCATGTCCTGTGGTTCGGATTCCACGTAAAACGGAGGTCCCGTAGCTCATGATCGCGAGATTAACAGTCACGTTAAACTACAAGCTTCCTTTTTTAACATACAAAATTTCAGTTCAATTGTAATCGATTCGTAGATATTGAAAACCGTCTAATGTTTCGGATGATCGCCATGTTGGATTTTTATATATGTAGGTCTTAGAGTTGTGTACTATTACATGAAGATTATTGTGTAGGTGTAGTATTCAAGCTTCAATCGCCTGATTAGTACACAAGAAGTAAAAATGAGATTTTTAAACTTTGCACAGCTGCCATCTTCTGGTTATGAAAACAATGGAAATAAATTATATGCCAGTGGATTAACATTTGTATAGCCTAAGCATTTACCATACCGAGTTTCACTGCACTCAGATGATTAAATCGCGAGAAACATCCATTTAAATATGTATATTTCGCGTCGCCACCATGTTGGATTAGAGCTCACCAGGTTATTGAAAATCCTATAGGTGAACTTATGTTCATAGCCTCTATGTACATAAATAATTTCAGTATGATTGCTGTAAAGGATTCGTAGATATTGAGAACCGTCGAAGTATTTCGGATGGTCGCCATGTTGGATTGTTATATGTATAGTCCATAGAGTTATATACCATTAAAGGAAAATTATTATGTAGGTTCATTATTCAATCTTTCACTTCCATAGCATGACTACGACACAAAAAATACAAACATAATTTTAAAATTTTGCACAGCCGCTATCTCGAGGTTATGTGAACAATTGAATTAAATTAGATGCCAGTGCATTAACATATGCACATATATATACTGTACCATATTTCACTCCGCTCAGATGGTTAAATCCCGAGAAAAGTTTATTAAAATGTTTCAAATTCGCTTGGCCGCCATGTTCGTTTTGTACTCTACAGATTTTTGAAACTTACAAATATACACTTTTAGTAGTGCCCTGTATCACCGTACAAAATTTCAGGGTGATATCAGAAATAGTTTCGGAGATATATAGTCTAATGCCGATACAATATTTTGCACAGCCGCCATCTTGAGTTTATGTAAACAATTGAACTAAATTAGATTTTAGTGCATTACAAGCTATATAAACTTTTGCTGTACCAAGTTTCATTGCGTTTGGATGGTTAAATCGCGAGAAAAGTCTATTTAAAAGTCTCAACTTCGCCTGGCCTCCATGTTGGTTTTGTAGTTACCAGGTTTTTGAAAGTCTCATAGGTGACCTTGGAATAGTGCCCTTTATCACCGTACAGAAATTCAGGCTGATATCAGTAATAGTTTCGGAGATATTGAATGCTGGTGAAATATTTCGCACAGCCGCCATGTTGGATTGGTGAGACATAATAAAATTTGAAGGCCACAGTCGGGGTCGGCCATAATGTTGCTATGATCTTACCGAGTTTCATTGAAATCTCCCCTGCCTTTAAAAGTTATTAGGGGGGACACACACACAGACACACAGACACACACATATACGCACACTCACACACACGGACAAAAGGTGATCTCATAAGCCTATTTTTTTCATAAAATGAAAATAGGCTAAAAATGACAGGGAAGTAATCATGCAGTCATGATAAGTTCAGAGTGCAAAGGTACGTGTGATGTAAACGGAGCTGTGCAATGTAAAGGGGCAACAACACAGTCATGCTTATAGTGTTTTCAGTAGGAACGCTAATGCCAAAATAATTTATGACTTTATACGAACCAGTAGTAATAACGAAATTTAGGAAAAAATGTTCAAATCAGACAATTTAATTGTGCAATGGAATTCATCAGGAAAAATTACAAAGCAGTTGTTCACTACGTTTTTAAAAGACGCTTTCCTGCCATTTTCAATTGCAAGAAACCTACTTCTTTAAGAGTATAGAAAATTGTCTGAAATTAGGAAATGTAGACACAGCTTAACGAAAGATTAAGAATACTTTTGGGGAAAAGAAGACTAAGTGCGGTAATATTAAAGACACAGATGGAAAGCCTCTAACAGATAGGGATGAAAAGATTGTGTGATGGAAAACTTACATAGAGTGTTTGTACACACATCAAAAAAAGTTTTGCATCACCTCGGTTCCCAGATCTCCGGCATATAGACGTTGACTGTGTATATTGTATCCAAGATACAGTCCCTTTGACTGTTCATAGATGTCACTAAAACTGCTCAAAGATGTAAACAACCATGCATGAGCAGGGCCTATTAGACGGAGGGGGTACGACAGCCGATCAGTTCCAGTCATTCCACCAGGACGAAGGTACGCTGCTCATGTTGTCTGTAGTTCTACCATGCCTAGAAGGTCAATACCGCAGTTCGATCGCGTCCGCATTGTTACTTTGTGTCAAGAAGGGCTCTCAACAAGGGAAGTTTCCAGGCGTCTCAGAGTGAACCAAAGCGATGTTGTTCGGACATGGAGGAGGTACAGAGATACAGGAACTGTCGATGACAGGCCTCGCTCAGGCCTCCCAAGGGCTACTACTGTAGTGGATGACCGCTACTTACGGATTGCCGCTCAAAGGAACCATGACAGCAATGCCACCATGTTGAATAATGCGTTTCGTTCAGCCACAGGACGTCGTGTTTCAACTCAAACTGTGCGCAATAGGCTGCATGATGCGCAACTTCACTCCCGACGTCCATGGCGAGGTCCAGCTTTGCAACCCCGACACCATGCAGCGCGGTACAGATGGGCCCAACAACATGCTGAATGGACCCCACGGAATTGGCATCACGTTCTCTTCACCGATGAGTGTCGCATATGCCTTCAACCAGACAATCGTCGGAGACGTGTTTGGAGGCACCCTGGTCAGGCTGAACGTCTTAGACACACTGTCCAGCGAGTGCAGCAAGGTGGTGGTTCCCTGATGTTTTGGGGTGGCATTATGTGGGGCCGACGTACGCCACTGGTGGTCATGGAAGGCTCCGAAACGGCTTTACGATACCTGAATGACATCCTCCGACCCATAGTGCAACCATATCGGCAGAATATTGGAGAGGCATTTGTCTTCATGGACGACAATTCTCGACCTCATCGTGCACATCTTGTGAATGCGTTCCTTCAAGATAACGACATCGCTCGACTACAGTGGCCAGCATGTTCGCCAGACATGAACCCTATCGAACATGCCTGGGATATGTTGAAAAGGGCTGTTTATGGACGTCTTGACCCACCAACCACTCTGAGAGATTTACGCCGAATTGTCGTTGAGGAGTGGGACAATTTGGACCAACAGTGTCTTGATGAACTTGTGGATAGTATGCCACGGCGAATACAGGCATGCATCAATGCAAGAGGACGTGCTACTGGGTATTAGAGGTAGTGGTGTGTACTGCAATCTGGACCACAAATGCTGAAAGTCTAGCTGTATGATGGTACAACATGCAATGTGTGGGTCTCATGAGCAATAAAACGAGCTGAAATGTTGTTTGTGTTGATCTCTATTCCCTTTGTATTTAACGGTTCCGGAACTCTTGGAACCGAGGTGATGCAAAACTTTTTTTGATGTGTGTATAAGGGAAAGGAGATTGAGAATCATGAAAAGGGAAGAGGAAATTGATGAGGAAGTGAAAGTATATTTTGTATTGAGATCAGAATTTGCTAGAGCATTGCAAGACTTAAGTAGGAACAAAGCACCAGGCATAGATGATATACCGATTGAGTTGCTACGCTGCATAGGTTATGATGGTCTGATCAGGTTATTTCACATGGTGTGTAGGATTTATGAGACAGGTGAGGTACCCTCTGATTTCAAGAAGAATTTTATCATCCCTATACAGAAAAAAGTAGGAGCTGACGTGAAGATTACCGTACAATCAGCTTGATTACTCATGCTTCAAAGACCCTGTCTAGAATAATTTACAAGAGGATGGAAAACCACATAGAAGCGGAGTTGGGTGAAGACCAGTTTGATTTCAGGAGAATTGTAGGATCAAGGGAAGCTGTACTAAGTCTTAGGTGGGTTTTGGAAGGTAGAATAAGGAAAGATAAGAGAACTTTTATGGCATTTTTAGACTTAGAAGAAGCTTTTGATAACGATGATTGGTCTAAATTGTTTGACATTTTGAAAATGATTGGAATAAAGTACAGGGATAGGAGGGTGATCTACAATCTACACAGAAACCAGACAGCAGTCATTCGAGCTGAAGGACATGAGCGAGAAGCTGTTATTCAGAAAGGTGTAAGGCAAGGCTGTAACTTATCACTAGTGCCCGGATGTTGATGACATGCCATCTTTTTACTGAGTTGTCTAAAACAATGCTGAAGTACATAGAAACGCTGGACGGGCCACCCCGTTTTCAAATATGTCATTTTTATTATGCATCTTTTTGCATTATTTGCTATTTTTCCATTTTAAGAGCATTTTTTAAAAGTTTGGTAGATTTGTTTGGTCATATTTGAGAGAAATCGACCTTTTAAGTTTTTTTCCAATTTAGACATGTCACAGCTTTATATGAGGGAGTTACGTCTCTCAGAGTTAAGAAGAAGCTAGTAGCTGATACGAGATAATTTAAAATATTGAAACAAAGTATTTCGGTATTGCTATTAGTAGAATAATATATATCTTGGATGCAGAAGAACGGTACCGTAGGTATACAGATGCTCTTGTTTTCGTCGCAAATCAGTTATTAGCGGAAAAGAATGTTACCTGCTCTGTTGACCGAGGGCAGCTGTGACGGGGTAGAAAGGGGAAGGGGTGTATATTCTTGTCTCAGTTCATTTTTTCAATTTTTTTGTGCATTTTTCGAATTTTTGAAATATTGGTGAGTTTATTATAAGATAATTTTCTCCATTTTATGGTACATTTTTTCGAATTTTTAGGTCATTTATTACAGTCATTTTTGAAAATTTTAAGTGCATTTTTTAACCTTTTTTACGGCATCAACATCCGGGCCCTACTTATCACCCTTACTTTTCAATCTATACATTGAACAAGCAATGAAGTAAATAGAGAAACATTTAAAGTGGGAGTGAAGATTCAAGGAGAAATAATTTCAACTCGGAGATTTGCTGATGACATCGTCATCTTGGCCGGCACGCCTGAGGATTTGAATGAGATTTTGAATGGTATGGACTCCGTCTTGAGGAAAGAATTCATGATGAAAATTAATAAATATAAAACAAAAATATTGCAATGCAGCCGAAATAAATCAGATACCTCAATGGACATCAAATTGGCAGGTGAAAAACTAAAGGAAGTAGGAAACTTCTGTTACTTAGGAAGCATAATAACCAGTGATGGACGAAGCAAAGGGGATATAAAAAGTAGGTTGGCTCAGGCAAGGAAAGTATTTCTACAGAAAATGAATTTATTGACATCGAATATAGATTTAGGTATTAGGTAGTCATTTTTGAAAGCCTTTGTCTGGAGCGTGTCACTCAATGGAAGTGAAACTTGGACTATTGGTGCAGCAGAAAAGAGGAGAATTGAAGCGTTTGAAATGTGGTGTTATAGGAGAACGATGAAGATCACATGGATAGATAGGATTACAAACGAAGAGGTATTAAGACGAGTGGGAGAGGACAGATTTTTCTGGCGTCTGCTAATGAAGAGAAGAGACAGGTTGGTAGGACACATACTAAGACACCCAGGAATAGCAAACTTAGTTATGGAGAGAAAGGTCGAGAACAAGAACTGTAGGGGTAGACCAAGGTTAGAATATGTTAAACGGGATTGCCTCGGATGTAGGGTGTGGTAGCTATGTAGAGAGGAAACGATTAGCTCAGGACAGGGAGGCATGGAGACTGCATCAAACCAGTCAACATACTGAAGTCTCAAACATCAAGGGACTAGAGACTGAACAAGAAGGAAGCCACCACTCCTAGACCGCCATGTCATCCAGTAGATTTAACGCTGAACCACCTGTAAAAGTGAAGTCGATTTCATGGTAACAATCGAGCGAACAGGATTTATTATCATTGTGATGAACGTATAGAACGAATACAATTGAGTTGTCCAGTAATTTACATAAATTTGCTAAGAAAAATTTAGGAAATGTCACATATCAAGGTCTATGTGCCATATTCATTGTAGCAGTGCAGAAGTTATCTGGAAATTTGAAGTTAATAGCTGACAAGATTACTGCGATATTTGCAGATATGCACAAGGAGAGGTTCAAACTGAACGTGTGTAGCTTGGTACTAGGTATCAGAAAGACAGGGGTGATTGTCATAAAAATGTATCGATGTAACCCATATAATTCACCAGTGCTTGGGGTGAGAAAAGTCAATCTTGCATATTATCTGCCACTATTAAATTCAGTATGTTACTCATCAACATGGGAGAAATGGACTTAAACATTGCAGAATGAGAATAGGAAATGACTTGGTAAGTTCCTTATACGGAGGATGGATTGTGAGAGACGTCAGCATCCGCCAAAAATTCGATCCTAGATGGGAGAAGACGACGGGAGTCGAACAGACGAACCCATGAAAGATGAACATGTAATGTAGAAGGTACAGAACACACTGAATATCTTTGTAGTAGTTGTTTGCGTAAGTCCTTTTCTCTCTTGGGTTAACATATTATAAAACTGTGCAGATTAACGTAGTTAGGACCAGTAACAGTTGTAGTAGTATTTTTTCCATCTACTAGCAGTAGTACCCGGCTTCGCCCGGTGGAATGTTGATAATGTCTCAAAGTATCCTTAGAAATCGAATGGACTTAAAATCTAGGTCATTTGTCCCCAAAGACAATGAGGGCGTAATATCTAGGTCATTTGCCCTTTTGATAAGTATGATAATGAAAACTACTGTTGAATTGACACGTCAAACTTACAAACTACCGTAATAGAAATACATATTTCAAAATTCACAGGCGAGGAAGACTTATTGTGCGTGGTGATCAATGGTGTAATGGGCGTAACATCTAGGTCATTTGCCCTTATGATGAGGATGATAGGGGAAACTACTACCTGTATGGAATTGACACTTCAACTTATAATGTACACAATGTACTGTAATAAAAATAAATATTTTAAAAATCACAGTCGAGAAAGACTTTATGCGGCGGTGATTAGTGGTATGATGCGCGTAACATCTAGGTCATTTGCACTTAAGATGATAATAATAAGGTAATTAAAATTACTACTAAACGAACATGGTGTAATTTTAAAACTGATATAGGTAGTTCAGATGTCTATCTTCGATGTCTTCCAAAGTCTCAACCTTATTTTCTGGCTTTGGCCTGTACTCGATGCGTCTAGTGAAAGAGCTTATGGCGTACTGCTCGGCAAAGAATATGGGTCCAAGCTGCATGAACCTGAGATGATCGCAGATGATGATGAAATATGATGACACACGTTCGGGGTTCCCCGCCGTATCTAGATTGGCCGGGGAATCACTCACTCTTTCGCAACACCACAGTGGCTTGAGCATCAGCATCAGCATAGACAGCAGATAACACGGCGGGCACTGGAAAGTCCTCTCATGTCACCTCGCGATGAATCAGCAAGCTATTCTCACAACTGCCCCCCCAGGGTCTCACAACTTGTGGGACGTGGGTTGGCGACCACGGGACCCCAGCTGAGTCTGACATCGCTTCTACTTCCTGGTACTGGGCTCCTTTCAGTTCTCTTTCCTGTCGACCTCCCTTCTTCAACTCTTGTTCTCTTCCGACCCTGACTGCATTAGGGTATCCGAGGGCTAGGGAGTCTTTCAATTTCCCGCCTTAATTGGCGGTTGTCTCATCTTTCCTGATGCCCTCATTCTTTGAGGGGTCTGCCTTCTTTTCCTTTTCATAATATCTCCTGTCTTCTCTCAAGGCCCTCAAAGAGGCAGGGTGTGTGTAGCCCCACCACTTCTGGTACACCCTCAAGGGCTCATGGCTGGTGAGTTAGGAAGCTGGCAACCCCGAGGGATTCCTGAGCTAAATGCAGGGAATGGAGTGGTACGTCAGAAATTTCAAGTGGACAGTGTTACTCATCGGGTTCCAAAGGGTAAGTATGTCAAATTTGGGTCAAATGAAACGGTGTAGATTTGTGCCAAACGGCCTAAAAGCAGGGGTTGGAGTGGCCTCTCCGCAATTTCAAGCAGACAGTGCTAGTCGCAGTGTTCCAAAGGGTAAATACACAAATTTTGGTTGAGATCGGTGAAACGGTGTTGATTTGGGCCAATGGGCCTAAATGCAGGGAATGGAGTGGTCTGTCCGCAATTTCAAGCAGGCAGTATTACTCGCAGGGTACCAAAGGGTAAGTATCCGAATGTTAGTTCTGATCGGTGAAACGGTGTAGATTTGTGCCAAAGGACCTAAATGCAGGGAATGGGGTGGTCTGTCCGAAATTGTAAGTAGACAGTGTTACTCGCAGGGTTCCAAAGGGTAAGTATACAAATTTTGGTCCAGATAGGTGAAACGGTGTAGATTTGTGAAAAAGGGTCTAAATGCAGGGAGTGGGGTGGTCTGTCTGAAATTTTAAGTGGTTATTGTTACTCGCAAAGTTCCAAAGGGTAAGTATAGAAATTTTGGTTCAGATCGGTGAAACAGGGTAGATTTGTGCCAAAGGGCCTAAATGCAGGGAGTGGGGTGATCTGTCCGAAATTTTAAGTGGACAGTGTTACTCGCAGGGTTACAAAGGGTAAATATACAAATTTTGGTTGAGATCAGTGAAACGGTGTAGATTTGGGCCAAAGGGCCTAAATGCAGGAAATGGAGTGGTCTGTCCGCAATTTCAAGCAGACAGTGTTACTCGCAGGATTCCAAAGGGTACGTATATAAATTTTGGTTCAGATCGGTGAAACGGTGTAGATTTGTGCCAAAGGGCCTAAATGCAGGGAATGGAGTGGTCTGTCCGCAATTTCAAGCAGATAGTGTTACTCGCAGGGTACCAAAGTGTGGGAATACGAATTTTGGTTCTGATCGGTGAAACGCAGTAGATTTGGACCAAAGTGCCTAAATGCAGGGAATGGGGTGGTCTGTCCGAAATGTTAAGCGAACAGTGTTGCCCGCAGGGTTCCATAGGGTAAGTATACAAATTTTGGTTCAGATCGGTGAAACGGTGTAGATTTTAGCAAAAGGGCCTAAATGCAGTGAATGGGGTGGTCTGTCCGAAATTTAAAGTTGACAGCGTTACCCGCAAGGTTCCAAAGGGTAAGTATACAAATTTTGGTTCAGATCGGTGAAACGGTGTAGATTTGTATACATAACAGACAAACAGACAAACAGACAGACAAACTTTGTGCTTTATATATATAGATTTAATACACTAAGGTGATTTTTGCTACTGCGAAATTGAGAGAACTGCTGAACCGATTGACTTCGTAAAGCACTCTGACGAAAGCTCTTGGCCTGCAGATTTGCAGTGTGACTTTAAAAGAAACATATATGGCGTATCTTTTTAAATTATAAAAGATTAATTTAATACTTATGGTACTCGCGCTTGCGCACAAACGCTTTCGCCCATGATAGACATGGTGGATAGAAATTCCACAGCGGTTTACTGTGATCGGTGATTATAAGACTTGTAATAGAAGAGAAATATTGATTATGATATTCCCATGATATTTACTGCAAAGAGTTATAAGAGAAGGTAAATATTGATGAAGTTGAGTGTTCACTCAACTGAATATACACCGGTTTTCACTGCCAGTAAATCTACTGACACGTGTTTAGCGCATTTATATAATTGCAAATACCAAATGATAAAGCTGGGATTTCGTCCCACTTCCTTGAGCGCAACAGTGAGAACCATACCTCTGCTCCTCACAGCCAAACTCGTTTGAATTGGTCGCAATATTGAATAGGGATGTATAGAACTAGCACCGATAGAGCGCACTGCTGTTGTACTGGGTAAGCGCAAGGCGCTCTTCATTTGTCTCCTATGTTCTCATGCCGCTAATATCCACGAATTTAAGTTGTTTAAATTGTTATTTTCGTAAGTATGCCGAGCTATTGCAGTGTTCCTCTTTGTAAAAATCAGGGAAGCCCGTTTTCGTTTCACCAATTTCCACAAAATAAAGAAATGAGGAAGAAAAGGTCACATGCTTTTAGGAAACATTTCGGTGAGAAAAATCTGACCGAATATATTAAAGTGTGTTTCCATCATTTACAACCCGATGACTTCACGAAAACTCTGTTGGATAAGTGTGACTTACAATGGAAAATAATTCCTATTTTGTACCTATAAACTGATTAGACATTTCGATAACATCCACTGAATTTATGCGTTTGTAGGCCTATTTGAAGGTGAAAGAGCAAGATAAAAACCGGGCGCTGTTCTGCCGCTTTTTCCGTGGACCACGAACACAACAGTAGGATAAATAAGCCGGTTCTGGCACAGGGGCTAATGGGCAAAATGGCCGCCGCGCGCAATCACTCTATGTTATTCTTATGGAGGGGTCATTCAGAGCTGGCACAGGGGCTATTGGGCAAAATGGCCGCCACGGCCTGAGACCGTGGATTACGTCACAGGGAGAGGTCGGCCGTGTAGTTGCCAAATGGAATATTTATTATTATTATTATTATTAGGTAATTGTTAATTGATCATGTATAATCAAGACCAGCCTTATATTGTCCACTTTTTGGTGTAGTGGCTAGCATTCTTGGAGGTCATTCCTGAGGTTCGAATCCCGGCTCTGCCAAGAAATTTAATTTCTGGTCTCATGAGTGGAACGGGGTACACTCAGCCTTGTGAGGCAAAACTGACAAGAGCTGGCTTTTGATTCATACCTCAACAATTCTGCCTAACCCAACTTCACCTAACCTAACCTAACCTAACCTAACCTAACCTATCCTAACCTAACTTCAAAGTCAAAGCAAATATAAAAGCAAATGTGAAAGCACACATAATAAACTAAGTTATAACCTAACCTGACTTCACCTAACCTAACCTCACCTAACCTGTCCTAACCTAACCTAACGTAACCTACCTAATTTAAAATTGCAAGCGAAAAAAATTTAGCAAAAAGTATGAGAAAAAAGTGAGAGCAAATGTAAGAGCACAAATAATAAACTTAGTTATAACCTAACCACACCTAACCTAACCTAACCTAACCTAACATAACCAAACTTCAAAGTGAGAGCAAAAATGTAAGAGCAAATGAGAGAGCACAAATAATAAACTTAGTTATAACCTAACCTAACCTAACCCACAGAAACCTCATTTAAAGATTTTAGATTTTATGTTTTAACATTTTAGATTTTTGATTTTTTTCATTTTACATTTTTTAGATTTTACATTTTACATTTTTGATTTTTTGTATTTTAGATGTTAGTTTTTTTTAGATTTTACATTTTAAATTTAAGATTTTTTGATTTTAGATTTTACTTTTTACATTTTCCGAAAAGAGTAAACTACTAGGTCACATACCTAACCTCACCAAACCTAACTTTGCCAAACCTAACTTAAGCTAATTCAAAGGCTAATGCACATACACAAAGTATATAAGGGTACAAGCAACTATCCTTATGCTAGTTTTATAGGTTACTGTACAATATGATAACTACCCCAACCGTTTTTTTTTTCATTTGTTGTTTACACATATGACAATTTTCCAATTCCCCATTTTCATTTTTTTAAATGTTAGTTTTAAGTTTTTCAATTTCATAACATGGAAACATGGATTTTGCATTATGTTGTTTACACATTTATCAATTTCACAATTTCCCATTTACAGTTCTTAAAATGTCAGTTTAAAGTTTTTCAATTTCATGATATAGAAACATGGATTTTCCAATTTGTTGTTTACACATTTGTCAATTTACCAAATTCCCATTTACAGTTTTTAAAATTTCAGTTTAATGGTTTTTTTTTATTTTGTCAATATGGAAACATGGATTTTCCAATTTGTGTTTTACATGTTCATTTTGCATTAGGAGTGGAGAGAGGTGAGTAGTAATAAAAAATGTACAAGCAGTTTCCATACGGTACAATATTTTTTTATTTAAATACATGTACACTATTTACACATAATACATTTTTATATATATTCCTTATTGTTATAAATTGTACACTTGTTTTTATTTTGTTTTCTATTTTATTTATTTTTGATTATGAATGCCATTTCTTATTTTGTTTTATTTTTATTTTTGTAGTGCTATTGTTTTATTTCCTAAATTGTTTTGTTTTATGTATTTGCTAGTTGCAGGCAGAAGATTTTGATATTCATAACTTAACTCTTTAAGCATGGTTAATGATTGAGTAATGACCATAGGCATGTGTACCTATACCATCAGCATCAATCACTCTTTTATCATCACCAGGACACAAAGCAATTTTGTTTAGTCTTATAGATGATATGTCATGTTGTTTAGAAGCGATAATGTTCATTGGTATTCTTTTTACATTGTTTTTCATGACACAATCCTTATAATCTTGAAAGCTTATACAATTTTTGACAACACCTCTGTTAATACCTTTAATCTTTTTGATTTCTTTACCAATTATGTCTAAAGCGTACATTTTAGCTCTAAGTCCAACAAATGCTTTTATAATTTGTCCACAAGCCTCGTCTTTAAATTTCCCCAACGTTTTCTTGTTTGATGTAGAGTAACATATGTGATTAGTAGGATAATCTGATGTGTCCAGGTGTTGTAGGAAATCCAACTTGTCTTGATATACATCTGGGGTGTTAACCAAATATATGAACGAGTCAGTATCCATATACATGAGTTTAAGATTGTCCATGCCATAATAGGGTAGCAGGACATCATAGTGGTGGGAATACATGAGAGTTTTTGAAATATCCAGTATACACATTCCAATATATATAGGCTTATTGAATACAATGTTACGTTTAGCCATGTGGAAAGCAGCTAGGTTAGGGCCATAAATTGTTCTGTCGATAAATGTCGGCTTTGCTATTAGCTTTTCAGCCTTTTTGCTGTCAGTCACAAGACGTATGTCTATTCTTTTACGGATATTTTCCATTGTTTTCCCAAAAATGGCATTGTTGAATAATTTGTACAGATTTTTCTCAAAATCATTTTTGGCTTGTTTTCGAAGGTTGTTATTAAAATCAACGTATGCCTTTAACCAAGGTCTTTGTTTAAACTTTAACACACGATGAAGTTTTATCAATTTTATTCCATGATCTAAAGCCTGTTTTAATGCCATGTAGTGAACAACATATCGCCTTCGATTTCCAAGATGAGGAATTAGTTTTTTCAGAGACGAATCCTTAGGTTGTGTACACTCTGGTAGGAAAGGTAAATCGTTGTGTAGATCATGCAGGTCAGATGGGTAATCAACATCAACGTCTAGAATGTATCCCACAGGATCGTCTTTCTTTAGTTTTTCTAGATCAACAGTATCTGGAGAAACCCACTGAAATCCACCATAAGGAAGGGAGTGGCACATAGCCCACCCGTATTGGTTGTTGGCATCATCATAGGTAATAAACTGCGATGGTTTCTCAGAATCATAGGTTTCCATGTATTTATTGTTAGCTTCAGCATACCGATGAGACACCTGGCATATGCCTCCACGTATTCCAGACTCGATTAAAAGAATCTGATCGTAATCCTGTAGCAATTCCAGTTCAATGCCTGTGTAAAGGAGCATTGCCTCGAAACTTAAACCAGGCGAAGTAAAAAAGTGTGCAGCATCCACTCGGTGTGTTTCTAGTGTTTTGTTTCTAAACGTTTCAAAGCTGTCTGCAAGAAGGAGTACATCTGATGTTAGGTAGAGGTCACTATATTCCCCTAGAGTTTTAATGTTGAACTGATTCCAGACATTTTTGGCATGTTCATAGTCTTCTTGACTAACATCTTCTTGACTTAATTTGTTAAAGAATGCCTCTTTTGGAGGTAAACACGTTTCACTTAACTTTTCCCATGAGTCAATGTAGTCATAACAAAATACCCCTTTACGAGTCATGAGCATTGCATTTTCTTTTCCAAAGTACTTGTCTGTTTCAGGGTATAATGTTAAGTTGGAAACTAAGTTTTCCAAACTACTCGGCATTAACCGAAACGTATCCACAAATCTAAGCTTAACATTTCCTACATATTTGGTAAAGGAAATGTACTTTTCTTTGGAGTTAGCGATAACATCCACTCTCTCAGTAGTACACCCCAATTGCTTTACAATGAAATTTGCGTCGTAGCCACTCATATTATGTAGAAACACAGGAACGGGGTTTCGTGTTTTACACCTCAAATTACAGTTATTGTGAGCACTTCCACGGTATTCCCCTGTAATATGGCAGTGGTCTCGAACTTTCCAGTCCTGTTGGGTAAATGGTTTTTGACACAAATAACAGGTTTCAGAACATTGGAACTCTGCTTCTTGAGCCTGAGTTAAGGCCTTTGGAACATTTAAGCTGTAAAGGCGATCAATTTCATTAGCTATTGAGATCAAACAGTCCATAAACTTTTCTGCAGCGTCAGGCCCACGATAAATAACAGGTTGGCTTGAAAGATTTGTCTTTATGTGTTCCACAGCAGGTGAGGGTTTAACGTATATACCAAAGCTCATAGGAACATGACTCTGGTATGGCACTGTATAACTTGCCTCAGGATTAGGTAGACATGTTTGATAGGGTAAGAGTATACTTTCAAAATCTGCATAGATAACGTAAGGTATTCTCAGCATTTTTTCAACATTTAAGAATTTGACAATGGGGTTTTTAATAGGCATTTCAACCCTAGCAATGTCATGCTGGACACACAAAGCTCTATGTTCTTTCATTTTTTTCCATTCCTTGTTGCCCATACTGATTATCAAAGTGAGTAAAACACCGTTTACACGTATATATCTTATGTCCATGGCGGGTAATCTGATGTCCTACTAGTTTATCAAAATCTTTGATAAAGACGTAGTGGTTCTGGCCGGATGAAGAACTTAGCAGAAGGAGGTCGCGATGGTCTTGCAGCTCTTGATCCACAACCTTTAGAGGGAACAATTTGTTGTCTTGTTCCAATCCAAATACATTAATGGATATATCGTTGGCTTTTTCAAATTTGGGAATGTCAGCTAGCGATGTAGGAAACGATATTACAGAAAAATCATACTTGTTTTCCAGATCCTTGTATTTACTAATGCGATGAGCATTCTTTTTAACCAGTTTTGCTAAAATGGCATACATAAAACACTTTTCATCATTCAAATTTTCAGGATTAATGCAGGCTTTTCTTGCTTGTATAGCTGCTGGTAATGGAATATATGTGCTACCACGCAAGGGATTGTACTTATTTATTTTCAATCGTACTCCTTCCACTGCTAACAAAGCCCAATTACTGCCTTTTAGCTCAGATTCTTCCATTTCCGTAGTTAACTTTGTAAATTGTGTTTCCAAGAAACTACTTAAGTCCGTTTCCAAAAATAGGGCCTGATTTCGTGTTTTAAAAGCACGATCTGTAATGTCATTGGTAGATGTATGAATGAATCTACATTCAGCCACAAGATTAACTTTTATCGACTTGTGCATTGCTAGTTCTTTCTGCATAGCTTGTATTATTTGCTGTTTGGACTCTTTAAGGTATGAATTTAAATCCTTGCACGTATCGCAACGAATGAAATAGGATTTAAGTCGACCTTCAAAAGATGTCTCATATTCAATAAGTCCATTTTTGTCAGGGACCAATGACAGTAGGTAATGTTTTGTAGGCTCTGCCTTTTGTCTTTTAGCTGCCGACACAACATTACAACATTCTTCATGACGACGTCCATTGTAGGCATTGTTGAATGTACTACCACAGGTCTTGCACTCATGAAATTCACCACACGATACTTCATGTCGCTTCCTATGATAGTCTCGAAGAAAAGTCTTTCCACACTCCTTACACATATAGCTAGGAATGGCTTCTTCCATTATGATTGTTGATTTCTGCAAACAGCTGCTTACTGCGTATCACAGGGCTAGAGGTTGGTCAGTGAGACGGTCTTTCACGATGTGAACACCGTGAGAGGTAGTAGTCAACTAGTGATATTCTTGTGAAGGGTCCACTAATATACCCCTAGTCTAGACCAACAGCTCTTTACAGCGTATGACAAGGCTGTATACTGGACAGTGAGACGGTCTTTCACGATGTGAACACTGTAACAAGTAGTAGTCAACTGATTATATACTTGCTAAGGTTCTCTAATATACAATAGTCGAGACCAACAGCTACTTACTGAGTAGTACAAGGCTGTACAATAGTTGTTTTGACAGTCTTTCACGATGTGGTCACTGTGAATGGTAGTAGTCAACTGATGATATTCTTGATAAGGGTCCTCTAATGTACACCTGGTTAAGGGTAACAGCTGTTCACTGCTTATGACAAGGCTAAAGACTGGTTACTTCAACGGTCTTTCACAATGTTAACACTGTGACAGGTAGTAGTCAACTGAAAATATTCTTATGGCCTACTCAAGGTTATCAGGTACTTACTGCATATCAAAAGGCTGTACACTCATGTGTGTTAGGCACTCTTTCTTGCTAAGGACCCCAATATTCCCTACACAAGGCTATACATGTTAGTTCTAAACACTTAGTGGTTAATTGTATATTCAATTTTTGTACAAAGCATATACGAGCACGTTTTTATGAGGTAAAACTTTACCAAATAGTCAAATGCGACACACAAAGTATGTTGCCGCTATCTAGCGGTGACTATGAGAACTACTTGAACGACCAGCATGCTACCTAGCGCTCCATTTCAACACTCGCTCACTGAACGACCAGCATGCTATCTAGCGGTCGATAGCAATACTCCTCAACTACCAGCCTGCTATCTATCGGCCAATATGACAACTCACTCAACTACCAACATGCTACATGGCTTTTTTGGTCAGTTTTTTGTTGGCTTTTTTTTGGTCAGTTTCTGTTGGCTTATGTTGGCTTTTATTGGCTTTTGTTGGCTTTTGTTGGCTTTTGTAGGCTTTTTTGTTGGCTTTTGTTGGCTTTCATATTTGCTCTTGCTTGTGGGGGCTTATTATTTGGTCTTGGAAAGTATGTCAGTCCTTTTTTTATGGCTGCAAAATGCTTACAGCCATGTTTGTAAGCAGCAACAACAACAACAGCAACACACAAAATTCCAAAAAAAAATCCAAAGTACTCTAAGGTTTATCAATGACTCTCAACTCTTACACTTACCTCTATCCCATGCATAGTCAAAAATTAGTGTATTTTTCAAATTTTTCAAAAATATTTGGAAAGTTGGCTATATCATTAATCTAAAAATCCTGAAAAGACATATGTTAACTCCAACACCTACCTCTATACCACTCTCAGTCCAAAAATAGTGTATTTTTCAAATTTTCCAAAACATATTTCCAAAATGGGTTATATTTCCAAAATTAAAAAGTTAACAAAAACGTTTGTTTGACATAAACGAATGGCCTTTGTCCCCTCTACCGTCGTACCAAGTCCCAGGTCTCTAGGACAACAAACATAAAAATTTGAAAATGGGCTTATATTTCCAAAATTAGGAATTTTACAAAAACGTTTGTCTGACGTAAATCAGTGGTCATTACCCCCTCTATCCCCACACTAAGTCTCATGTCTCTAGAACAACAAAAATAAATTTTTGAAAAATGGGCTTATATTTCCAAAATTAGGAATTTTACAAAAACGTTTGTCTGACGTAAATCAGTGGTCATTACCCCCTCTATCCCCATACCAAGTCTCAGGTCTCTAGGTCAACAAAAATAAAATTTTGAAAATGGGCTATATTTCCAAAATTAGGAATTCTACAAAAAAGTTTGTCTAACGTAAATCAATGGTCTTTACCCCCTCTATTCACATACCAAGTCTCAGGTCTCTAGGTCAACAAAAATAAAATTTTGAAAAAATGGTCACTATTTTGGAAACTAGGAATTCTACGAAAAAGTTTGTTTAACATAAATGAAAGGTCTCTATCCCCTCTACCTGTAAACCAAGTCCCAGGTCTGTAGGACAAAAATGAAAAAAGTTCAACTGGGAAAGTAGGCGATTTTTCATAAAACCAAACATTCTAAAAAGTGTTCTATGGGTATAAAAGAATGGTCTCTATGTCCTTTATTTTTCATAATAAAACTTTTTTATTTTTTGAGTTTTTTTGAAAAAGTTCAATTTTGAAATTTTTATATTTTGGAAACTAACAAGTTTACAAAACTGTTTGTTTGACATAAATAAATGGCCCTGGCCCCTCTACCAACAAAATAAATTTCAAGTCTCTAGGACTAAAACTGTACAGTAGTGGAGTAGTGGCGCTTCTAACGCACTCCAAAACCCTCCTTGCCCCACTACTAAGCCTCAGGCATGTAAAATGGGTGGGTTAGAAGCACCACTACTCCACTACTGTACAGTTTTAGTCCTAGAGACTTGAAATTTATTTTGTTGGTAGAGGGGCCAGGGCCATTTATTTATGTCAAACAAACAGTTTTGTAAACTTGTTAGTTTCCAAAATATAAAAATTTCAAAATTGAACTTTTTCAAAAAAACTCAAAAAATAAAAAAGTTTTATTATGAAAAATAAAGGACATAGAGACCATTCTTTTATACCCATAGAACACTTTTTAGAATGTTTGGTTTTATGAAAAATCGCCTACTTTCCCAGTTGAACTTTTTTCATTTTTGTCCTACAGACCTGGGACTTGGTTTACAGGTAGAGGGGATAGAGACCTTTCATTTATGTTAAACAAACTTTTTCGTAGAATTCCTAGTTTCCAAAATAGTGACCATTTTTTCAAAATTTTATTTTTGTTGACCTAGAGACCTGAGACTTGGTATGTGAATAGAGGGGGTAAAGACCATTGATTTACGTTAGACAAACTTTTTTGTAGAATTCCTAATTTTGGAAATATAGCCCATTTTCAAAATTTTATTTTTGTTGACCTAGAGACCTGAGACTTGGTATGGGGATAGAGGGGGTAATGACCACTGATTTACGTCAGACAAACGTTTTTGTAAAATTCCTAATTTTGGAAATATAAGCCCATTTTTCAAAAATTTATTTTTGTTGTTCTAGAGACATGAGACTTAGTGTGGGGATAGAGGGGGTAATGACCACTGATTTACGTCAGACAAACGTTTTTGTAAAATTCCTAATTTTGGAAATATAAGCCCATTTTCAAATTTTTATGTTTGTTGTCCTAGAGACCTGGGACTTGGTACGACGGTAGAGGGGACAAAGGCCATTCGTTTATGTCAAACAAACGTTTTTGTTAACTTTTTAATTTTGGAAATATAACCCATTTTGGAAATATGTTTTGGAAAATTTGAAAAATACACTATTTTTGGACTGAGAGTGGTATAGAGGTAGGTGTTGGAGTTAACATATGTCTTTTCAGGATTTTTAGATTAATGATATAGCCAACTTTCCAAATATTTTTGAAAAATTTGAAAAATACACTAATTTTTGACTATGCATGGGATAGAGGTAAGTGTAAGAGTTGAGAGTCATTGATAAACCTTAGAGTACTTTGGATTTTTTTTTGGAATTTTGTGTGTTGCTGTTGTTGTTGTTGCTGCTTACAAACATGGCTGTAAGCATTTTGCAGCCATAAAAAAAGGACTGACATACTTTCCAAGACCAAATAATAAGCCCCCACAAGCAAGAGCAAATATGAAAGCCAACAAAAGCCAACAAAAAAGCCTACAAAAGCCAACAAAAGCCAACAAAAGCCAATAAAAGCCAACATAAGCCAACAGAAACTGACCAAAAAAAAGCCAACAAAAAACTGACCAAAAAAGCCATGTAGCATGTTGGTAGTTGAGTGAGTTGTCATATTGGCCGATAGATAGCAGGCTGGTAGTTGAGGAGTATTGCTATCGACCGCTAGATAGCATGCTGGTCGTTCAGTGAGCGAGTGTTGAAATGGAGCGCTAGGTAGCATGCTGGTCGTTCAAGTAGTTCTCATAGTCACCGCTAGATAGCGGCAACATACTTTGTGTGTCGCATTTGACTATTTGGTAAAGTTTTACCTCATAAAAACGTGCTCGTATATGCTTTGTACAAAAATTGAATATACAATTAACCACTAAGTGTTTAGAACTAACATGTATAGCCTTGTGTAGGGAATATTGGGGTCCTTAGCAAGAAAGAGTGCCTAACACACATGAGTGTACAGCCTTTTGATATGCAGTAAGTACCTGATAACCTTGAGTAGGCCATAAGAATATTTTCAGTTGACTACTACCTGTCACAGTGTTAACATTGTGAAAGACCGTTGAAGTAACCAGTCTTTAGCCTTGTCATAAGCAGTGAACAGCTGTTACCCTTAACCAGGTGTACATTAGAGGACCCTTATCAAGAATATCATCAGTTGACTACTACCATTCACAGTGACCACATCGTGAAAGACTGTCAAAACAACTATTGTACAGCCTTGTACTACTCAGTAAGTAGCTGTTGGTCTCGACTATTGTATATTAGAGAACCTTAGCAAGTATATAATCAGTTGACTACTACTTGTTACAGTGTTCACATCGTGAAAGACCGTCTCACTGTCCAGTATACAGCCTTGTCATACGCTGTAAAGAGCTGTTGGTCTAGACTAGGGGTATATTAGTGGACCCTTCACAAGAATATCACTAGTTGACTACTACCTCTCACGGTGTTCACATCGTGAAAGACCGTCTCACTGACCAACCTCTAGCCCTGTGATACGCAGTAAGCAGCTGTTTGCAGAAATCAACAATCATAATGGAAGAAGC
The DNA here is from genome assembly GCA_946902985.2 of Meconema thalassinum. Classification (NCBI taxonomy): domain Eukaryota; kingdom Metazoa; phylum Arthropoda; class Insecta; order Orthoptera; family Tettigoniidae; genus Meconema; species Meconema thalassinum. The sequence goes on from OX336389.2 coordinate 130,458,182, forward strand.
CATTCCTAGCTATATGTGTAAGGAGTGTGGAAAGACTTTTCTTCGAGACTATCATAGGAAGCGACATGAAGTATCGTGTGGTGAATTTCATGAGTGCAAGACCTGTGGTAGTACATTCAACAATGCCTACAATGGACGTCGTCATGAAGAATGTTGTAATGTTGTGTCGGCAGCTAAAAGACAAAAGGCAGAGCCTACAAAACATTACCTACTGTCATTGGTCCCTGACAAAAATGGACTTATTGAATATGAGACATCTTTTGAAGGTCGACTTAAATCCTATTTCATTCGTTGCGATACGTGCAAGGATTTAAATTCATACCTTAAAGAGTCCAAACAGCAAATAATACAAGCTATGCAGAAAGAACTAGCAATGCACAAGTCGATAAAAGTTAATCTTGTGGCTGAATGTAGATTCATTCATACATCTACCAATGACATTACAGATCGTGCTTTTAAAACACGAAATCAGGCCCTATTTTTGGAAACGGACTTAAGTAGTTTCTTGGAAACACAATTTACAAAGTTAACTACGGAAATGGAAGAATCTGAGCTAAAAGGCAGTAATTGGGCTTTGTTAGCAGTGGAAGGAGTACGATTGAAAATAAATAAGTACAATCCCTTGCGTGGTAGCACATATATTCCATTACCAGCAGCTATACAAGCAAGAAAAGCCTGCATTAATCCTGAAAATTTGAATGATGAAAAGTGTTTTATGTATGCCATTTTAGCAAAACTGGTTAAAAAGAATGCTCATCGCATTAGTAAATACAAGGATCTGGAAAACAAGTATGATTTTTCTGTAATATCGTTTCCTACATCGCTAGCTGACATTCCCAAATTTGAAAAAGCCAACGATATATCCATTAATGTATTTGGATTGGAACAAGACAACAAATTGTTCCCTCTAAAGGTTGTGGATCAAGAGCTGCAAGACCATCGCGACCTCCTTCTGCTAAGTTCTTCATCCGGCCAGAACCACTACGTCTTTATCAAAGATTTTGATAAACTAGTAGGACATCAGATTACCCGCCATGGACATAAGATATATACGTGTAAACGGTGTTTTACTCACTTTGATAATCAGTATGGGCAACAAGGAATGGAAAAAAATGAAAGAACATAGAGCTTTGTGTGTCCAGCATGACATTGCTAGGGTTGAAATGCCTATTAAAAACCCCATTGTCAAATTCTTAAATGTTGAAAAAATGCTGAGAATACCTTACGTTATCTATGCAGATTTTGAAAGTATACTCTTACCCTATCAAACATGTCTACCTAATCCTGAGGCAAGTTATACAGTGCCATACCAGAGTCATGTTCCTATGAGCTTTGGTATATACGTTAAACCCTCACCTGCTGTGGAACACATAAAGACAAATCTTTCAAGCCAACCTGTTATTTATCGTGGGCCTGACGCTGCAGAAAAGTTTATGGACTGTTTGATCTCAATAGCTAATGAAATTGATCGCCTTTACAGCTTAAATGTTCCAAAGGCCTTAACTCAGGCTCAAGAAGCAGAGTTCCAATGTTCTGAAACCTGTTATTTGTGTCAAAAACCATTTACCCAACAGGACTGGAAAGTTCGAGACCACTGCCATATTACAGGGGAATACCGTGGAAGTGCTCACAATAACTGTAATTTGAGGTGTAAAACACGAAACCCCGTTCCTGTGTTTCTACATAATATGAGTGGCTACGACGCAAATTTCATTGTAAAGCAATTGGGGTGTACTACTGAGAGAGTGGATGTTATCGCTAACTCCAAAGAAAAGTACATTTCCTTTACCAAATATGTAGGAAATGTTAAGCTTAGATTTGTGGATACGTTTCGGTTAATGCCGAGTAGTTTGGAAAACTTAGTTTCCAACTTAACATTATACCCTGAAACAGACAAGTACTTTGGAAAAGAAAATGCAATGCTCATGACTCGTAAAGGGGTATTTTGTTATGACTACATTGACTCATGGGAAAAGTTAAGTGAAACGTGTTTACCTCCAAAAGAGGCATTCTTTAACAAATTAAGTCAAGAAGATGTTAGTCAAGAAGACTATGAACATGCCAAAAATGTCTGGAATCAGTTCAACATTAAAACTCTAGGGGAATATAGTGACCTCTACCTAACATCAGATGTACTCCTTCTTGCAGACAGCTTTGAAACGTTTAGAAACAAAACACTAGAAACACACCGAGTGGATGCTGCACACTTTTTTACTTCGCCTGGTTTAAGTTTCGAGGCAATGCTCCTTTACACAGGCATTGAACTGGAATTGCTACAGGATTACGATCAGATTCTTTTAATCGAGTCTGGAATACGTGGAGGCATATGCCAGGTGTCTCATCGGTATGCTGAAGCTAACAATAAATACATGGAAACCTATGATTCTGAGAAACCATCGCAGTTTATTACCTATGATGATGCCAACAACCAATACGGGTGGGCTATGTGCCACTCCCTTCCTTATGGTGGATTTCAGTGGGTTTCTCCAGATACTGTTGATCTAGAAAAACTAAAGAAAGACGATCCTGTGGGATACATTCTAGACGTTGATGTTGATTACCCATCTGACCTGCATGATCTACACAACGATTTACCTTTCCTACCAGAGTGTACACAACCTAAGGATTCGTCTCTGAAAAAACTAATTCCTCATCTTGGAAATCGAAGGCGATATGTTGTTCACTACATGGCATTAAAACAGGCTTTAGATCATGGAATAAAATTGATAAAACTTCATCGTGTGTTAAAGTTTAAACAAAGACCTTGGTTAAAGGCATACGTTGATTTTAATAACAACCTTCGAAAACAAGCCAAAAATGATTTTGAGAAAAATCTGTACAAATTATTCAACAATGCCATTTTTGGGAAAACAATGGAAAATATCCGTAAAAGAATAGACATACGTCTTGTGACTGACAGCAAAAAGGCTGAAAAGCTAATAGCAAAGCCGACATTTATCGACAGAACAATTTATGGCCCTAACCTAGCTGCTTTCCACATGGCTAAACGTAACATTGTATTCAATAAGCCTATATATATTGGAATGTGTATACTGGATATTTCAAAAACTCTCATGTATTCCCACCACTATGATGTCCTGCTACCCTATTATGGCATGGACAATCTTAAACTCATGTATATGGATACTGACTCGTTCATATATTTGGTTAACACCCCAGATGTATATCAAGACAAGTTGGATTTCCTACAACACCTGGACACATCAGATTATCCTACTAATCACATATGTTACTCTACATCAAACAAGAAAACGTTGGGGAAATTTAAAGACGAGGCTTGTGGACAAATTATAAAAGCATTTGTTGGACTTAGAGCTAAAATGTACGCTTTAGACATAATTGGTAAAGAAATCAAAAAGATTAAAGGTATTAACAGAGGTGTTGTCAAAAATTGTATAAGCTTTCAAGATTATAAGGATTGTGTCATGAAAAACAATGTAAAAAGAATACCAATGAACATTATCGCTTCTAAACAACATGACATATCATCTATAAGACTAAACAAAATTGCTTTGTGTCCTGGTGATGATAAAAGAGTGATTGATGCTGATGGTATAGGTACACATGCCTATGGTCATTACTCAATCATTAACCATGCTTAAAGAGTTAAGTTATGAATATCAAAATCTTCTGCCTGCAACTAGCAAATACATAAAACAAAACAATTTAGGAAATAAAACAATAGCACTACAAAAATAAAAATAAAACAAAATAAGAAATGGCATTCATAATCAAAAATAAATAAAATAGAAAACAAAATAAAAACAAGTGTACAATTTATAACAATAAGGAATATATATAAAAATGTATTATGTGTAAATAGTGTACATGTATTTAAATAAAAAAATATTGTACCGTATGGAAACTGCTTGTACATTTTTTATTACTACTCACCTCTCTCCACTCCTAATGCAAAATGAACATGTAAAACACAAATTGGAAAATCCATGTTTCCATATTGACAAAATAAAAAAAAACCATTAAACTGAAATTTTAAAAACTGTAAATGGGAATTTGGTAAATTGACAAATGTGTAAACAACAAATTGGAAAATCCATGTTTCTATATCATGAAATTGAAAAACTTTAAACTGACATTTTAAGAACTGTAAATGGGAAATTGTGAAATTGATAAATGTGTAAACAACATAATGCAAAATCCATGTTTCCATGTTATGAAATTGAAAAACTTAAAACTAACATTTAAAAAAATGAAAATGGGGAATTGGAAAATTGTCATATGTGTAAACAACAAATGAAAAAAAAAACGGTTGGGGTAGTTATCATATTGTACAGTAACCTATAAAACTAGCATAAGGATAGTTGCTTGTACCCTTATATACTTTGTGTATGTGCATTAGCCTTTGAATTAGCTTAAGTTAGGTTTGGCAAAGTTAGGTTTGGTGAGGTTAGGTATGTGACCTAGTAGTTTACTCTTTTCGGAAAATGTAAAAAGTAAAATCTAAAATCAAAAAATCTTAAATTTAAAATGTAAAATCTAAAAAAAACTAACATCTAAAATACAAAAAATCAAAAATGTAAAATGTAAAATCTAAAAAATGTAAAATGAAAAAAATCAAAAATCTAAAATGTTAAAACATAAAATCTAAAATCTTTAAATGAGGTTTCTGTGGGTTAGGTTAGGTTAGGTTATAACTAAGTTTATTATTTGTGCTCTCTCATTTGCTCTTACATTTTTGCTCTCACTTTGAAGTTTGGTTATGTTAGGTTAGGTTAGGTTAGGTTAGGTGTGGTTAGGTTATAACTAAGTTTATTATTTGTGCTCTTACATTTGCTCTCACTTTTTTCTCATACTTTTTGCTAAATTTTTTTCGCTTGCAATTTTAAATTAGGTAGGTTACGTTAGGTTAGGTTAGGACAGGTTAGGTGAGGTTAGGTTAGGTGAAGTCAGGTTAGGTTATAACTTAGTTTATTATGTGTGCTTTCACATTTGCTTTTATATTTGCTTTGACTTTGAAGTTAGGTTAGGATAGGTTAGGTTAGGTTAGGTTAGGTTAGGTTAGGTGAAGTTGGGTTAGGCAGAATTGTTGAGGTATGAATCAAAAGCCAGCTCTTGTCAGTTTTGCCTCACAAGGCTGAGTGTACCCCGTTCCACTCATGAGACCAGAAATTAAATTTCTTGGCAGAGCCGGGATTCGAACCTCAGGAATGACCTCCAAGAATGCTAGCCACTACACCAAAAAGTGGACAATATAAGGCTGGTCTTGATTATACATGATCAATTAACAATTACCTAATAATAATAATAATAATAAATATTCCATTTGGCAACTACACGGCCGACCTCTCCCTGTGACGTAATCCACGGTCTCAGGCCGTGGCGGCCATTTTGCCCAATAGCCCCTGTGCCAGCTCTGAATGACCCCTCCATAAGAATAACATAGAGTGATTGCGCGCGGCGGCCATATTGCCCATTAGCCCCTGTGCCAGAACCGGCTTATTTATCCTACTCACAACAAAAGTAATTATTTAGGAAGAGGCCATACACAAGAAAATTGCCGGATTATCACGATAAGCCTACAATATCGGAATCTGCATAAATCATCTCCATTGAAGTACGGGAAGAAATCGTCAATATACACGAAGAAATGCAAGTAACATTTCTGACTCCCATTTTCAAAAACATCAATAGGCTACTCGGTCAAATACTTCAAGAATAAATGTCGCAACATTAACAGTCACAAACGTATTATGGTTGGTTTCTTGAAATCGGAATTAATCGTCAACTTCCATCTGCCTGACGGAGAATGTGGTAGCGACTGACTTCTACATTCTTGAGACATAGTCAGATGAATGGAAACAGTTCGTGGCCCTAAAGCAGGGATTCTCAAACTTTAAAAAAATGGTACCCTCAAGTCCTTTCCCAGGGGTAAGGGAACGATTCTTATTGCGAAATTGACAAAATTACATAAGAACCAAACGTTGCGATGCATTTTCGAGGTACACATTTAATTACCGGTATCAACTTTCTTTGATTATGTTTACCTTAAAACACGACAGTTTCATGTAAGCTATCAACCTAAAAAAATCATGAATCGAAGTCTGTAAGCAGGGGGAGCAAGTGAATATTTAAATCTCAATTTATGATTTAAGTCTTTTGGAGATATATTTATCAATATAGGCCTACAATACTCTAGTAATTGTAATCTTTAGGAGAAAGCATGCTGTCTCATATTCATTATTTGAATAATAAAGCGTGTTAGAATTTTGTTATTACCGCTGTAGGCTATTAATTCTTCCTTCCTCCCGTTGGTTTTAGTGCCTCTAGTCCGTAGCTCATTTTGCAGCTGTTGAACGCTTAAACGCTAAAAATCGTTTATCATATATTAGGAGATATACCTATAGAATTAATTAATATAGTCTTGGAGTAAAATTAGAGAAGATATAATTTACTTTAGCTTAGAAAACTCGGTCACAATTTGCACTTTCGTCGCAGCTGACTGGGAGAAACATAAGACGATCGCCTTGCGCTTACCCAGTACTACACGAGCGCTATCTGGCGCGAACTTTCTCCCGCTACATCCCTATTACATTACACATAACTGGAAGACTAAAAATCACAATTCAAATGCTCGGCAATAATGATCCTCGTGTAAGCTACCCATCCGTTTGGAATTGAAGATATAACTCACTTCTTTATGATAGATCCACTCCATCAGCCACTTAGCAACCACGCGGAGGTGGTTTTTGGATTATAATGGGGAGGTAATGATTGGGTTACGAAAGGACCATATGAGACGATGAGATTGACAGTGTAGTAATGATTGTTTGTTGGATGTTAGTAGGTTGTGGACAGCTTACAAGCATTGCTCAGGAGGACGACCAGACCATTGTCGTACGTCACCTGGCCTCCACATCCACCTACGGGCTTCAAGTGACAATACCTGTGGAATTTATTAGCACAGTTTGGATTTAATTAGCTTCTCCACGATTCCCTCTGCCTTTCTTATCTCCTCTCCAACAACACCTACCTTGACTCAACCAGACTCGCCACTCGTCAATCTCTCGGGCGGGGTTTCCATCCGTGTCTAGACGCTGACGAGTGTTGTTGTTTTATTTAAGGGCTTGGACATCGTGGACATCAGCCCCATGTTCTCGGGTAGAATTTTCCCGATGAGCTGTGTTATTGCGGCATCTGTGACAGTATGTGAATTAGTAATTCAGGCTTGCCTTACGTTTGGAGCCATCATGGCATTAGTCTGAAGTAGGAGTTGGAAACCACCGAAAACAACTTCTAGGATGGCTGGATTGGGCATCGAACACCCTTCTTCACAGTTTTGCCTCGTAACACTAAGTGCATTCTGTTTCATCCCTCATAATAGAATGAGGTTTACATGCTGATCAAGGAATCAAACCCAGGACTTTTGGGACCAAAGTCTAAGTAGCCAATGTAACCCGGAACCTTAGCAAGAGGCTGATGAAGATTTTGTTCTGTATTGTGGAACCAAGGACACACTGATGATGATCATGAAGATGTTGATGATGAAGAAGACGATGATGATGATTATGGTGGTTGTTGTATTTAGGGGAAGAAAATCGAGGTTATCTCTTCCTGGACAACATTGATCAGCGAAGTATATTCCAATCAGCTGGTATTAAGATTCCCATCGCAAAGGTGTTGGGTTCGATTAGAGCTTCAGTTAGAATTTAAAACTGGCCTGAGAGTGGAAACGGACCACAGTGAGCCGCGTGACGACAACTGGGAAGAAGCGGGCTCCAATCCCATGTCAGTCATTCTAGAAGTGATAATTCGTGATTTGACACATCTACTCCAGGCAAATGCTAAAAGGGAACCCATCCAAATGGCATAGCGATCTCTTTTCCCTTCCTAATCCCAATAGTAAGTACACGCACCACTAGTTTATGGATATCACAATAATGTTGCAACCAAAGATTTCAAATGCGCAAAAATGTATGGGGATGATAATCGAGATTGGCCAATCCCTATTTGGAATAACAACTACAACAACAACTACAATACAGTGATTATTAATTCCTTCTGCCCGGTTATTTTTACTTGATAGAAACGTTACGTGTACTAAACGTAGTTGAGGAGTGTACATTTTACTGACGGCAAGAAATATATCAGCTTCATATCCCCATACTTGCCATATCTCCTTGTCTACTAGTTCAATACTTTTTAATTCATAATCTTCGGTTACTAACCGAATTATTTTGTACAGAAAGGAAATAATGTGTCATATATTTTCTTCAATATAAGTAGACGAATAAATTGTTATTATCGTTATTATTCGTTATAGAGATACATACATCAGGGAATTGCAACAAAGACCACCTCAGATCAAACATTTGACCTCAAAAGAATCCACTCAATAATAATAACTTTTCCGTCTTCATTAGTATCACATAAGGAACCCTAAAGGTTCAAACTACCACAAACACGATCGGTGCATAATACAACCAAATACCAGAGACCAAAGGAAAAAGTGCTACTATACGTCATTTTCACTTTTAATGAAAAAATCCACAGCCAGCTTCCAGTCTCCGACCGGGTCAGGAATGGAATGAATGAAGCCCCCATCTAGCGCGAGGATATGGACTGTGCCGGCTGCCGAGGCCTGACGCACTCCTCTGGGGCAGTGATTAAATGAATGACAGATGAAATGAAATGATAGTGGAGAGTGTTGCTGGAATTAAAGTTTGACAGGGAAAACCGGAGTACCCGGAGAAAAACCTGTCTGCCTCCGTTTTGTCCAGCACAGATCTCACATGGAGTGACCGGGATTTGAACCACGGATCCAGCGGTGAGAGGCCGGCGTGCTGCCGCCTAAGCCACGGAGGCTTCTTCACTTTTAATATTTTAGCAAAATAGAACTTTATCAACATACAACTGGCAAGACTTTCATCAAGTTTTTAAAAGCTTTATCATAGTAAGCAGTGGCACAAGGAGGAGCCAACAAGAACTAAATGACTACTGTCAACCAGCAGAGTTGATATGCCTAAATAGTTATAAAATGGGACTTCTTCCAGGTGCATGAACTATGAGGCATCTTGATTTTATATCTAATGACTACTCAGTGTATTACAATGTATTTAAACGTGTGTTTTTGTTACTTAGAAGTGTTTTAATATGTATTTCTGGCTGAAGAAGGACACATAAGTGTCCGAAAAATGTACCAGTGTTAACATCTTGAATACAACTAGTATTGGAAAGACGGAACAGTTTATAAATTATTATGTGTAAGTAGATGAATCGATAAATATATCAGCGTACTTCAAAATAACTTATTGATTATGATTACATATCTGGACATACACTTTTTTTTATCCTGCCTCCGTAATATAGTTTCACGCTTTGAGACTGCTTTCTTTAATATACAGAGTAGGACTCCCGACTATGTCAACAATTTTAATCCGGTATGAGGGTTGCAACCAAGTGTGTCTTCAGCCTCGTGAAGAAAACTGATAAGATTTGATTCGAATCCCACCACAGCTTCTTAGGTAAAGTTTTTAGGAAGCTTCCCACGCCTACTTCTAAAATACAGCGTTAATACGTAACGTAAGGCCAGGCCAGACCTCGTCCTCACAATCCTAGCCCAAATTCAAAACTACACACGCACTGGTATTAAAACAAAGAAAGAAATATAGGAGCCTTACAGTAGTCTCATATGATGTGTAACATGTGACATGTTATCCTACTATGTGTGTCCCGGGAGCGCAAATCCTTTGTTGACAGTGAACTCTGTTGGTCATTGAAATAAGTACTTGTATAACTCCAGTGCCAAATCCTGACCGTAATGAATCATAATTGTTATTTGCCGTGGCGGAAGCAATCCACTGCCTACTTGATGCGAGCTGCGCTCTATACCGGCCAGTTAGTGTACCCATGCCAGCAATGTTATTGAAAATGGCCTCGTTTAGCCGATAGAGCGCACTGCCAAGTATAGGCGCGATTAAAAATTAGGTGTGCGGAAAGCATATTAAATGTGTTTCTCCCAGTGATATGTTTAGACCAACGAAGTTTCTATTATTGTTAGTAGTCGGCGTTAATATACTGAATTCCTACGTTGTTTGGAGTGTTTGTTGATGTGATATATAGATTCCACATAGCCACATGGCCGACAGTACTTACAGTGCTTACATTAAATAAGAATACAGCAAAAGTATGAAGATTTAATAAATCGTAATTGTTTTCAGCAAATATGATAAAAATGAATATTTTCACACCAAAGAACGACAACTTGAAGACGATTTATTGTGGGAATATCTTAAATGGGGTCTCCAAACCTTGAACTAAACTGTATGCGATATACATTCCCCATAGCCACACGACCTACAGTACGTCGTTGTACCGATCTCCGCCACCACGCGCGCTTATTGTTTCCGTCCCATGCACTTCCGTCCCATCCATTTCCGTCCCTTTGCCAAAATCACTCCCACAAGCATGCCCAGCTACCGAGCGCCACAAAAATATCCAGATACCGAGTGGAAAGATGTTACACATCAAAAATATTAGCACGGATCATCAAACAGACTCCACAGGTAGTTAAGGGTGCATGACTGATGGCTATGGTGTTCCCAGGTCCCCAAATGATTGACCAATAGCACAACGAAACAACTAGAACAAGGACAGTGTCAATTTTGAATGCATGTGTATAGAGCAAGAGACATTTCCCCACCCCTCACTGTACTTCCCTTGCCTCAAAGACTGGAGACCACCTCATGCCGTAGCGGCTAGCGTTCTTGGCTGTCACCCCAGAATCCGGGTTCGATTCCAGGCTCTGCCAAGAAATATTAATTCAGGTATGAGGCCTGGAACGGGGTACACTCTGCCTTGTGAGGCAAAACTAAGAAGAGGAGGGTTCGGTTCCCACGTTAGCCATCCAGGAAATGGTTTTCCATGGTTTCCCTACTTCTACTCCAGCCAAATGACGGGATGGTCCCTTAATTAAGGCCACGGTCTCCTCCTTTCCAATCTTTTCCCCAATTCACAAATACATACACTATTACAGCCATCAGAATAACACATACGAGGTTATATGAACAAGATGTCACAGCCCCTAAAATAACCAACAACAACAAAGACTGGTTTGCGCACCGGTGAGTGTGCACCGTAGTGCACTGAGTTGCCAACTTCTGTTCTAAAGCCCAACCACTTCACATCAACCAGTCATTAGCCGGAGTGCTATTAGAGAGAACAGAATGTATGCAATATACTGCATTGCCCACACCAAATGTATGATGTCTGGTTTGAAAGACCTTCTTTGACTGGACAGTTGATATTGATGTGTCCATCATGAGCAGTCTTTGTTTCTAACCAAGGTATTGCCGTTATCCTTGAATACCTTTAGACTTGTAGTATAATCCAATTCAGAGTCTGGAACCAGTAAAATATTTCATCTCGACAGATATATCAGGCTTTCCTCATAATTTCTTTAATCAAATAATCACATTTTATAAGAAGACAGTAAACTAATAAATCAACTAAGGAAAAAGAAAGGTCCAATCAGCATCTGACCTTGGAACAGCCAGTAGAGAACATGTAAATAGCATTATCATCAATAACTAAACATGTGGTCGAGTCAAGGGCCAAGCTAGGCCGGACTTGTTCACAACAGTCTCTACTTTATGACTTCACCGCTACAATTCCAAGTTTCCCACTCTTCCCCTCTCCTCTTTCCTCAGTCAGAATATCTCCGCCTCTTCTACCACCACCAACTCCTACCACTCCTCTTTTCCTCTTCTTCCGACCGCTCATCGTCCATATTTTTGCAGATTCAAAAATTTTTGAACTAAACCCGTTGACAATTCCCGTTATCGACAAAATTAATAGCCTTACTTCTCTTCCTTCCCTACGTCATCATTTTTAAACTCAAACACACTTTTTCGTCACCACCATCCATTGAAAAGCCTTAAAAAGTTAGAATATAGTTTATCTTGGGCTTCGTAAATAATAAATTGAAATTACTTTTTTTATATGCCAACAGCTAGTAGTAACCTTAAATGCAAAAGAAGAATGAGGGTGACTGTGAGAGGGGGTGGGAGGGTGGTCGGGTGGGGGGAAGTGAAAACTGGAGAAGCGAGAATATAACTTATGTTGTTTTTTTAACCCTCTTGTGTATGGAAGAAACACAACAGACATCCACATACGTCTGTGTAGCTCAAAACGAAGACCGGGGTGGAGATACACATTAATAGAAGTTCTCTGGTGTGGAGGCCATCCGCCCATTCTCAAAATTCGAAATGATTTGTGCTGCTCTGTTCGGAGGGGGTTGAGGGAGGGTAACGGGGTGTTGGGAGGGGGTATAGAAGCAGAAGCAAAATGCGGGGTGGCGTCGGTTCTCTATTCACCCACCCAATACCCCCACCCCTTCCTCACTTACTGCCCCTCTCATGCTCTCTCTCTCTCTCTCCTTTTCTCTCTGTTCTGCTTTACTGGGAAAGTGCAATTTACAGATAAACTCGGAGAGCAATGATTTACGTCTGAAAGCTTGATAAACTCATATTCCCTGCTTGAGTGAGTAATATCTGCATAAAACCTTGAATAGGATTACAAATGTTCATAAATTGTGTGTGCCATAATTCAGTCAAGCAAGCCAAGCAAAGCAGGAGGAGTTTTCAGAGTAGGGACACGATTCGTGCATAAGGGAGGGGTAAGGCAATGCTTTATGATGGCAGATAGATACGTAGTTTGATCTATGGCGGCCGACAGCTTCGCCTCCTTGTCTGCCCCCGTCCCCGTCGTGGGAAGAGAGAAGAGCCGTCCGTCCCTTCCTTTATTAGATACTTACCTTTTGTTTCTTCGTCCTTCACCCAACTTGTTAGTTTACACTGGACACAGGGGCCAGAAAGAACGAAAAGAATCCTGGGGAAGACAACAGTAATGCTCAAATGTGGATGGCACACTATCGCCATCAACATCACTATCATCATCATCATCATCATCATCATCATCATCATCATCAACATCACCATCATCATCATCATCAACATCATCCCAATCACCATTACTATCACCATCACAATCGTCACCATCACCATCAGTAACATCATCACAATCATCATCACTATCACCATCATCATCATTACCTTCACTATCATCATCGTCGTCCTAATCATCATCATCAATGTCAATATAATCCTAATAAAAGTAAAATGATGAAAATACCAAAGGTAGGCCTATAGCAGATTTATGGCTTGCCTTGCGGATAAGTGGGCAAGCCAATGAAATATGAAAATATACATAATTCAACTTACAAACCATAGTAAGTCTTAAAAAATACTAATTCGAGGAGATTTATGATACGTATACTGTAGGGTGACTAAGCAGGGTAGGGTATGTTAAAGAGAATGAAACTAATTAACCAATTTATTAATACAATTATTATTAATATTATTATTATGATACCACAAAATGATCTTTAACACAGCTTTTCTGATCTTCGACAAAACGTAAGTGTACTTACACAAGAACCTTTGCTAGTTCAACCAGTATTCAAGAACTTTCTGACTACATGACAGCTGTCCAGTGTTACTGACTCCTGTATTTTCTGGTAGATGTATGGTAGATTCAGTAGTTGAAGAGCTTTTTGGGTATGATTCCTATGGCTGAGATTCCATTTGGGATGAAGTGATTTTTTTTTATTTCCAATGGCGTTTGATTTCTGTTTCCAAGTCTATTTTTCGTGGATCTTTGTTGTGATATGTTAGAAGTTTGATACTGCAATGTCTATGAGCCACGTTTTCTTGTGTACATTGTCTGGGAATATGAGATACAATGTATTTAAAATCTGCTATTTCCTGCCATGGGTTATGGTTGAAATCTGCAGTACTATTATTATTATTATTATTATTATTATTAGTAGTAGTAGTAGTAGTAGTAGTAGTAATATTTCTATTTAAAATGCATTTGAGTCACTGAATAATACTACCTTAAACACTCTTCAAACCCTCAGAAACGGATCATGATAGTTTTCAAGCAAGAAGCACCACTACATGAAAGATAATTTCTACGTACCAGTATTGTACATACCATGCCATAACCATAATACACCTACACACGCACACAAAAGCACCAGAGTGTATTTGCAATGCATTTCACATTGTTCTATCTCTGTCTCCATTGTTCTCTGATGATGTCGTCCTGTAGACTGTTCGATTTTGTTTCATCCATCTAGTATTCTCTCTTAGTGCACCCTTTATTTTCCTGACCAAACATTGCTCAATAGGGTCTAAGTCTCCTCTGTATATGGTATTTCCTTATTCAAACCCTCTTCTGCATAGGAAGTGTTATTTCGTAGCTCTGTATAAAAGGGGGCTGCCAAATGTGACAGAAGGCAATCAGGGCATCTTCTGGATTGACTGGAAATAGGAAACATAACATGAAAACGTTTTTCAAGGCTTCGTTCTAAGCTCTAGACACAAGCACACAATCATATATTCGTCTTTACATACACCATAATAACTCAGTTTATTAGATAATTTTCACGCATGCATTATATCACCCCAGGGCAAGTGACTGAGTTGTGACGTTTGTAGAGGAAGAACAGGCTATGCATTGCGTGGGACGCCAGTTAAGAGTGCACAGTACGGTGTGAGTTGATTCCAGCCTGCCTGTGCTACGAGTTGCCTGAGTGAAAACTATGTTGTTGTTGTTGTTGTTGTTGATTTTTTATGGGCTTTGTGACATCGTGGGGTATGTGTAGAAGTTGTGTGATAACCTGCGTCACTACGATATTCTGAGTGATAACGAGTACGACAGCAACGTGCTGTAGCAGCCGTGTGCAAACAACTGTCTAGCCCTGCTTTTGTAGATGAAACTGATGACCATAATGTGCAAACTCCGTAAAAGGAAGAAGATTACGAAGAAGGAGGAAGTGTACGAGGATCAGGGGCAAGATGAGGAGGAGGCGTAGAAAAGGATGTCAACAACAAATAGGCTACAGTTAAACGCTGTTTTGGTGTTACTATATAACCTTAATTAAAACACCTACGTTTTCCATTTGACCACAAAATCTATCCATCAATCAATGCATCACCAGAACGTGCACAACGTAACACATGTCAGACAGAAATTAACTTCATTCTATAAACGTGTTGTTTGTTAAATTGGCTGTATTTGCCCCGTCTGGTGGGCAGAACGAGAGGACAGGAATACTGGCGCATACGCAGAGTGCCAAAAACAAAGAGAGAAGTAGCAGATTGGCATACTCTAAGTTAATTCTATTGCGAACCATTATGGCAGTAGTACGTGTGTTAGAAACGTGGTCAGGAACAGAAGTGGCGTGCTGTCGTGTGCTGTGAGTGGGCGTGTAGGACTATTGTTTCAGATATTCATCACCACCTAGAGAACGTCAATGGAGACGACGACACGTCCCGTCAAATGATTGGACGCTGATGTTCAATGTGTAGTGGGGGAAAGTTTAGTTTGGAAGATGAAGACGGGCCTGGGCACCCCTTCACTTTCAGGATTGCAACAAATGTCGACAGAGTACAAGAAATGGTGCCGACAGGTGCGTAATTGTGTCTGATGTCACATTTAAGCCAACCACATAATGGGATATTGGAAAATGTTGGCATGAACCGTGGCTCACCCCCGACTGCAAGAATGGCAATAAGCTTCGAATACTTCTGGAGGTGCATGCGCTAGGGAAATGACTTCGTGTTTACAATCATCACAGTGGATAAGACATGGGAGCACCTCTTTACCTCGGATACCAAGTCCGTCTCAATGACATGGAATCATCCCAGTTCACCCATGAATAACTGGGTCTGGAGAACTTCCTGAAATCGTTGAACACAGAATTTTACCAGCAATGTTTCTTGTCAAATCGATTTCACATGTATCAATTTCGGTGGTGATTTTGTCGAAAAAATCCAGGGGTTAGTGCTTTGTCATAATGGGGAGTGAGAATGAGAAATAGTGATTGCCTCTTGTGTTAGTGTACAAGGGAGTGTCCATACTTACGATGAAGGTGAGAGCCACGGGCTCTTCGAGAGTTTTTGAAGGAACGAAGGGAATATGTCGCATTTATAATTCTTACCGAAGTCAATGTCTTCCATAAGTCCAACTCCTCGTCCACGTCGTGGGAGACGGGCAACGGCACAAAGTTGGGGATCGCCTGTAGGGGCGAAGTTCAGTGGGGACTTCGTGTGCCCCGGGACCGTTACGGTAGCTGTGAAGGTCCTACAGGAACCCTGAAAAGTGACGGCTAACGGGGCTCTGGTGAAGCTACGATAGGCCCAGCAAGCCAGTAGTGGATGAAACCAAATGCTTTCAAGAATGGAACGAGCCTCGGACATGATGGATATAATAGACGACGACACGGCTGTACACACGGACTAAGATTTGGAACTTTAAACATAAGAACCCTGACGGGGAAGGGGAGGAGATAGTGGATATGATGGAAAGAAGGAAGTTGGATTTATTGGGATTGGCAGAAACAAAGTGGAAAGGGGAAGGAAGGAGAGAACTGAGAAAAGGTTATAGACTGTACTGGAGTGGGAATAAAGAGGGAAAGAGGAATGGAGTGGGAGTAGTAGTACGAGATGGTTTAAAGGAAGAAGTGAGGAGAATAAGTGATAGGATGATGAAAGTGAAAGTAGCACTGAGGGGAGAGACCGTAGAAATAATGCAAGTGTATGCTCCACAAGTAGGCTGCGCCTCTGAAGAGAAGGAGGAGTTTGAGGAGGAATTGCAGAAGCAGCTGGTAGGAAGAAACATGATTGTTATGGGGGATCTGAATGCCCATGTAGGAAGAGAAAGACAAGGTTATGAGAGTGTTCTAGGACCAGAGGGTTGGGGCGGAAGAAATGAGGAAGGAAAGAGACTGTTGGACTTCTGCCAGAGGAACAGCCTGCCAGTTGGGAACTTCTGGTTCAAGAAAAGAGAGAGCCACACAATCACATGGTACAGTGATGACTTGACCAGGAAGTCGGTGGTCGACTATATACTGTATGAGAAAGAACTAAATAAGAACATCACGGACATCAAGGTTATACCATCGGAGAACCTGGATAGCGACCATCGATTGCTGGTAATGAACCTGAGAGGGACTAAGGAGAAGAAAGGGACTGAGAACCAGGAAAGACGTATAAGGATATGGAAACTGAAAGAAGGGGATAGAAGGGTCGAGTACCTCAAAATGGTAAAGGAAGGAATTCCAACAGATGAAGAAAGAGGGGTGGAAGAGGAATGGGCTAGATTTAAGAAGACACTAGTAGGTGCAGCAGAAGCAGTATGTGGAAGGACAAGTAGTAAGAAGAGGTGGAAGGAAATACCATGGTGAAATGAGAAGACAAAAGATATAGTAAGGGTAAATAATAGAGCCTTTAGGAGGTGGTATCAAAATAGGACGGTAGAGACAAGGGAAGAGTACCAGGAAAGAAAGAAGGAGGCGAAGAGAGTAGTGGCTGAGGAGAGAAGAAAGTGGATGGAAGAGTGGACAAAGATGATGAAGGAGGATAGTGAAGGTACAAAAAAGGTCCTGTATGGGATGGTAAAAAACAAGAGGCGGAAGGATCCTACGGATTATGTTAGAATGGTGAACAAAAGGGGACAAGAGATAGAAAATAGGGAAGAACTGAAGAAAATGTGGAAAGAATATTTTGAAAAACTTCTGAACCAAAATGGAAACCACGGCGAGGAGGAAGAAATCGGGGAAGAGGAAGATGAACTGCAAACAGAAAAGGACTTAACATGGAAAAAAGTGGAAGATGCAGTGAGGAAGATGAAAGGAGGGAAGGCACCGGGTGTGAACGAGTTGAGTGTGGAGATGGTGAGAGCAGCAGGAGAGGTGGGGATACAATGGTTGTACCGAGTGATGAGGACAGCATGGAAGGAAAGGAAGACCCCAGAGGACTGGAAGAAAGGAATAATTGTCCCGATCTTCAAGAAAGGTAGTAGAACAGAATGCAGAAACTACCGGGGAATAACACTGATGAGTCATTGTGCAAAGATCTTTGAGAAAGTTTTGGAAAGGAGGATTAGGACAAGGATAGAAGGAGGGATGAGGGAAGAGCAACATGGCTTCAGAGCAGGAAGGTCCACAGTGGATTTGATTTTTGCTGTAAGGCAGTTACAAAAACAGCACTATGAGTATGGAACAGATCTACTGATGGCCTTCCTGGACATGGAGAAAGCATATGACAGTGTATGCAGAAACAAAGTATGGAAGTCCCTGGAGGATAGAGGAGTAGAAAAATGGACTATAAGGAGGATAAAGGAGATGTACAAGGGAAGCGTGAGCTGTGTGAAAGTGGTTGGAACAGAGAAACGGCCTGAAACAAGGAAGTGCACTGTCACCGTTACTTTTCATTGTGGTGATGGATGACATAATGACCCGAGTGGCACAAGTAATTGGGGAAGGAAAGATGAAAGCAATGGTGTTTGCAGATGATTTGATGATTTGGGGAAACAAGGAGGAGGAGGTACAGGAACAGTTGGACGTGCGGGAAGGAATAATACAAGGATATGGGATGAAATTTAGCATAAATAAGAGTGAGATGGTGATCACAACAAGGAAGAAGGAAAGAACCACAACGAGAATAACAATTAGTGGGGAACAGCTGAAGAAAGTGGAGAGTTTCAAGTATCTGGGAAGCCTGATACAAGATAATGGAAGAAACGATAGAGAAATAAATGAGCGGGGGGAGACAGGCAGAAGCATTCCGGAGGAGTGTGAGAAGCATGTTATGGAGCAAGGATGTCTCTCAGAACAGCAAAAAGATCATATATCGGACGTACTATGTCCCTATCCCGACGTATGCCTCGGAGACCTGGGTTATGAAAGGAAGGGAGAAGAGCAAAATAAAGGCCAGTGAGATGACGTTTTTGAGAAGCAGTATTGGAGTTACAAAGATGGACAGAATAAGAAATGAGAGGACCAGAGAATTAATGAAGGAGGAACCATTACAGGATGATATAGAGAAATCTAGACTTAGATGGTATGGACATGTAAAACGAATGGAGGAGAAGAGGATACCCAGGAGGGTACACGAGACGAAGTGGGAAGGAAAGAGACCGAGAGGAAGACCGAGAGACAGGTGGCTGAAGGGGGTAGAAGAAAGCGTGAAGAAGAGAGGAGAAGACTGGACAAGGGTGGAGGCTGAGAGATGGTGGGAAGACAGAAGACGTTGGAGAGGCTTGTGTTCCAAACAGACCCGGCCAGTGGCTGGAAACTGTGCAAGATGATGATGATGACCGAAGTCAATATGCGTTTAAGCAATACGATGTTATTATTATGGTCCATAAATCCTTTGAACGTTGGACATTGGCATCAAATCATATTCCGAAGCAAAAAATTTCTACCGAGATACCTTACGAAAATATAACAGTAACAATGTCGTAAGTAGAGTCCTTTTCTCAGATCCCAACTGCGAATTCCAATAGGTAAAAGCACCAGTCATTGACATGGTCACCTATAGTTGACACTCTGGGAAACAATCATTAAAAATAAGGAGTGATGCCTGCCTGTTGCGTTCAAATTTAGGCGGCAACTACTTGGGAGCCATCTGGTGGTACTGGCTGAAAACTAGTCAGGTGAGGTGTTATGGGTTGGAGAGGGACGTAGTTCAGTTATGGTCACTGTTGCAAGATAGGGCAGCACATGCTTTCTTTGTCAGTTTTCTTAAGCAGGTGAGTTTGTTTTAGTAATTATATTTCCTCGTGTTGGCTTACTTCAGATAATCCTGATATGCAGTAGAGAAGATAAACAGATGTTCTTTCCATTGTTGTGTTTACAATAGAAAAAAGGCGGGTAAAAGTAGGGTTAGGTTTGGGTGTCAATTATTGGTTCACTAAATCCTGCCTGTAACCCTTAATCGACACCCCCTGTCAATAATGGGTGTTTCCCATATGATTTCAATTTGAAATCTTTTTGTTACTGTCAGAATATACTTTAAATTTTGATCTTTTTGGTAGTCCTATTGGATCATTTGAATGACCTATACCAAAGGATGACACGGGGTGTCAAATTTAGGTTTTTGGGGTGTCAACTATTGGCGATTGATTCCAAATTCCTATATCTTTATTTACTTAGCCTATTTTATCAATGTGTTTGGTCAGTAAGGTTTGGTCTTTTGACTAATATAGAGCTATCTTTCGTTTTAGGCCACAAAATGAGTAAAAAGTCTAGGTAAATTCGGAATTATGCTCCGGAGCAAATGGAGGAAGCAATGGAGGAAGTAAAAAATGGCTCTTCTGTAAAATCAGCTGCTAAACGGCATGGTGTGCCAAGAATTACCCTTATGTATAAGGTACAGGGCAAAATTAAGAAATCCCGAATGGGCCCAAACCCCATTTTATCCCCAGAGGAGGAAGAGGTGCTCGTGACTTGGATAAAATCCTTGGCAAAGGCCGGTTTTCCAATTGTGAAAGAGGAGTTAATAAACAGCATTCAACAACTTTTAACTCAATTAAATAGGAAATCCCAGTTCAAATCTGGCCGCAAGTGGTTTAAATCATTTTTGAACAGGCACCCAACGATTTCCCTACGAACGCCAGAAAACCTGACAACATCGCGGGCATTGGTGTCGGCAGAAGACCTACAAAACTGGTACAGAGAATTACATAATTTCCTGCGTGATGAAAATGTTTTGGACGCCCTAGCTAATCCAATGAGGGTATTTAATGCCGATGAGACAGGAGTCTTTTTGAATCCAAAAGGAGGGAAAATTTTAGCTAAGAAAGGAGATAAGAAGATTTACCAAAAGGTGAATCCAGATGACAAGGAATGTTTAACTGTCATGATAACAGCTAGTGCAGCAGGTGTGATGGCCCCTCCATTAATTGTGTTTAAATATGAAAGGATCCCATCAGAAATTGCAACCAGCATTCCCGCAGATTGGGGAATAGGTCGTTCAGAAAGTGGATGGATGACCGGAGCACTTTTTTAGGAGTTTGTCAGCAATATATTCTACCCATGGCTGATCAGCGAAAACATCGATCTTCCTGTAATTCTTTTCCTCGATGGGCATTCCTCACACATGACTCTCCACACTAGTGAATTTTGTTCTGAAAAAGGGATAATTTTAATAGCTCTTCATCCCAACGCAACACATCTGATACAGCCGATGGATGTTTCAGTTTTTAGATCATTGAAAGGCCGCTGGAAAGAGAAAGTTCATTCATGGAGAATAGAAAATATGGATTCGCCGATTCTGAAAAAGAAAGATTTTGCACCAATTCTAAAAGCGGTTCTTAATGACATCCCTTTCACAGCCATTCAGAATGGCTTTAGGAAGTGTGGTTTGGTGCCATGGAATCCATCCACTGTGATAGACCATGAATTACCTTCTAGAAATGAAAATGCAAATGTCATTTCAGAAGTTGATGTGAAAGAGAACAATACAGCACTTAAGGTATTGGAAAATATCATTGGGAAAGAAAAATTATCAACTTTTCAAGGAGTCGAAGAATGGAAAGGAGAGGTAAAGGATACATCATTATTTTTTGCATGGAGAGAGATCAAAACCAAGAGTAGGCCTGTTGGTTACAATGTGATCCCACAACTTGAGAAAAGCATCGATCATTTGACTGAGCATGAAGAATCACCAGAACCAGTGCCATCAACCAGCAAAACTATCGATTTAACACCAAACAGATTCCCCAGGAATGAAGGTGTAGTGCCATCAACCAGCAAAACTATCAATTTAACACCAAACAGGTTCCCCAGGAATGAAGGTGTAGTGCCATCAATCAACAAAACTATAGATTCGACACCAGACAGTATCCCTAGGAATGAAGATGCAGTACCATCAACCAGAGAAACTGTTGACACAACACACAAACGGATCCCTAATAATGTCCCCAGTCCATTTAAAAATATACTTTTCTGGCCAGATGATTCTACGGTGCAGAAAAAGAGGAAAAGAGAAACATTACCATCCGTTGTCACTTCAAAGTCATGGCAGGAGTACCACAAGAACAAATTAAAGAAAAAGTTAGATTTAGACGAAAGCAAGAAACTGAAGGCTATTGAAAGGCAAAAGAAGAAAGAACAAAAAGAAGAAGCAATGAAATTAAAAAATATGGCAAAGAAGACTGCAAGGAAAAGGAAGAAGCAGTGTGAAATAATATCTTCAGAGGAAGAAGAAGAAGAATGGATTCCGTCTGAAAGCAGTATTGATGATGTGAGTCTCCATCTCACAGACCAGTCCGAAACTGAAGATTTCGACCTTCAGCACGAAGATGGTGTCGAAGATTTTCCATTGTCCCCAAAGTTGGATCCAGTGACTTGCAATGAAACTTCCCCTGAATTGGAAGGTGAAGGCAGTGTTTTAACAGTGAATGAGCCAGTGGAAAAACCTCTATTAAGTGAGAGGAAGTTTATCAAGATATTGTCTTTCCCTGATGATGGTACTCATAAAACAATCCAAGAAGGAGCTTTTGTTGTTTATCAAATAAGAAAAACTAAGAAATACTTCAAATATGTTCTTCAAATAACAGAGGTTCTTGATGAAAATTGTGCCACAGCGGTTACTCTCAACCCCCTCAATCGTTTAAGAAATGTTTTCATTAAAAATGAAAGTTATAAAAGGAATGTCTCTGTGGATGACATCCTTCAAATTCTACCTAACCCATTAACTTTTGGCAAGCCAAGCTCAACGACCCATTACCAGTTCCCTTGTTCAGTTGATGTGGATTGGTAGATCATTCACTGAAGCAGCAGATAAGTCGTTTCTAGAAATACATTTGATTTAAGCTGTGTAATTTTTGTACCAACAATTATAACTACTATTCATCTGTGTGGTTGAGATAAGCTATCTGTGATATATTAATACAATGTAAGGTATCAAGAGGATGCTGCTGTGTGTTTATGTAAGACTTATTCCTTATTAGGAACTTTTGTAATTTTGAGTTGAAGTATCTGATATCATTGACAATATAAGTAATTTAGTTATATTTTAGTCACTTATTATTAGTTATATTCTTGTGCTTATTTCTAATAAAATTGATAATGAATTTAGCCTAGCCTAGTTATTTTCCTTAACTGTCAACCATTGGTTCTGAAAGGTGTCATCTATTGGTGTTTTGAGATTTCTGGCGTGTCAATGACTGGTTCAATTTTTACATTTGAAACAAATGAAATATTCCAGCTAACAACTAAGGTTAGAGTTAAAACAAATATATCCTGTAAAAGAGAACAGACTGTAGATTATATTAACACATCAGAAGGAGGTTCAAATGGAAAATTAACAGGAGTAGATTGAAATGAAGTAGAAATTTCTCTTAAGGGTGTCAACGACTGGTGCTTTATAGCCTACAATTCATTCTTTAATTCTGGATTAAATTGAATACGTTGACTGCATTGCAATAATGAATAAAAATGACTTCCAAGAAGAGAAAGTGGATCAGTCCTCCGGTAATGTTCTTGGAGAAAACATAAGATTTCCCCAAAATCATCCTTCCAGCACATTCATCTCCACAAGGAATGAAAATTCTCTTTGTCTCCCAGAAGTGGGAGCACATAGTAATACACCATCGTATATGAATTGGATCGCTACGAAATTGACCACTCTAACCCGAAGTTGCTAAATCGAATTGACAAATATAAGCAATGCTTAATTTGAAGTTGAAACTTCGCTAGTTGACAACATTTGTTCATGCTTAATCTTGAGGCATAAACTAGAGCCTGCCCATACTAACGTCTATCTTGACATTTCAGCGATCTCTGATTGTCAGCAATAGAAAAACTCAGTGTCATCCATGCAATGGCGGCCATTTGGTTTGGTATATTGAAGTCCATAGGAGGTTGTTTCCGGATGTTCTGTGTTTACAGTAACCCGATAGTCTTGCACAGGTCATGTGCTTTTCAAGTCCTTGAGCAGTATTCCGCTTGTTGATATACTTCTTCATTGTTTGTTACAGTAATGTATTGTATTAGTCTAGAAGTATGTGAGTTTGTTTGTTTCCTACTTCAACTCCAGGAAAATGCCAAGATGGTACCTTTATGATCATGGCCACACCCTTCCCTCTACTAGTCTCAAATCTCACACTATTATAGCGACGGTCTATCAACCAAATCCCGCACACACCCAAGATGAATGATCACGATCTCTCAAGCTCCTAAATGAATCAATAACAACAAAACAAAATTTACCGACACGTTAGCAGTGACATGTTATGGCCCCGTCCTCAAAATTTACTGTGATTTTAGTACCTATATTATTGGTATGAACCTGAGTGTGTATAGGCTTTGGTGTATATTACGATTGTTGTCAGGGGATCGCATTCCATTAGCACACTTGAAACACAGTTCATGTGATCAAAAAACTCTCAAGTTAGAAGGGCATGATAGGCTATTCTGAGTATAAGCAAGAATAACAGCAACACGGTACCATTGTAGTACCTGTTTGTTACTGTAATGCACTGTATTAGAAGTGTGCAGAACTGAGAAGAGGTGGTTCGATTCTCACCTCAGCCATCCTGGGAGTGGTTTTCCGTGATATTCCACATCTGCTCCAGGCAAATGCCAGGTTGGTTCCTAATTTAAGGTCACGGCCGCCTCCTTCCCAATCCTAACCTTAATTACAAATTCACACACTACTATAATACCATAACACATGTTATCAAATAAATTCTGCACGCACTTACACAGCCAAGTACACGGGACTTAATGACCTCGATGTCTAAAGCCATCAAATTAAATGACAACATCTTATCATAGCGTCATCATAGCTGCATGGGATTCACACACTCAGCAAGCTTATGAGATCGATGGCCAAGGTGTATTCAGATCTTCCCTAAATCAGATAATGAAGAAGTAGAAGCGCAAGAAGAAGAAGAAGAAGAAATATTACACCAACGCTAATACTATCCCGTGAGTAGGTCTGTTGTCATTTACCACGCTGAATGTTTGAGGTGATCTTCCAACTGACGAACTTCCTGTCGTAGTTTGATGAGAGCAACAGTATAACGGTCTAGTTTAAATCAGCCGAATGTTGACAAGCCTGTTGAAATAGGGAGTGCATCAGAGAAATTAATATCGAAAGGTACAAGTGACACAGATGATGGATGGGACACAATATGCCATTCATTTATCACATGCATACACACACAAGCCTTCATAGGCCTGAAGTTTTAGTTCACGCTGGAAGCTTCGTTTACGTGGCAATGTGTTCTCATTTCAAATCATATTACCAATAAATTTGAGTGCACCTGGGACTAGAGATAATGATTGCCACATATAATGTACCTTACTGCTTAGGGCCAGACGTCACACACACATAGAAAGAAAAAAATATTATAAGGAATGTGATTGACAGTGGTAATCATACCATCATGTCGCATAATGCGCATCTGTGCTACACAGATTGAATCTCACTTCGGCTGTCAATTACCTCCTGGTTTCGTGAAACTTTACCACTTAAACATTTCTTTATCAACAAAAGATATTTTGAAGAGTTGGACAATCACGAATACACTTATGACCAGCTTTTAGGTCCTCTTGTGTGCATTGTACATTGAATCGAAAGAATAGAGATGAAATGTAGGGAGTTAAAAATAGCATGGTACATGCAGGAAACCAAAATATCGCCTTTAGATTCGGCCGTAAAAGCCCAATGTGCATAACTTTCAACATTTTGGAAAGGAGACATGAGTGTAGGTACCGTGGACTAAATAATCTACAGTGTATTGTAAGCTGCCATTGGAACCTCATACATTAAAAAAATAATTATTTCCACAACCACAAGAGGCTTTCAGCTTTACGAACCATTACACTTTGCAAAAACATTCGTTAAGAAGGTACTATGTGAAAATATAAATTGGTTTGTTAGTGTTACTGCTCAAATTAATGTGTTTTTTTTTTAATATGCGTCAGTTTTGCTTCGAAATCTTCAGAAAGAAGTGCCTTGGAGAGAGCCTAGGCTACTGCGAGGTGAGAGCAGTGATGGGATTTGCGCTGGAGCGAAGAAATGTTCTCCGAATGTCTCCGTGCAGTACGCTGTTATGTGAAGCAAAACAGCAAAGTTTGATTGCCTGGGGGTGAGCAAATGAAAGAAAAAATATATTTGAATGAAATTTCGTGATTAAAAATGTAGACGAGAAAAAATGCGGAGAAAAATCGACGTTCAAATATCACTAGGGAGAGGAAATGATATGAAGGTGACTCCACTCAACACTATCCCTAAGAGAAACTCTGGAAACCACATGAATATTCTTAAAATAGATACAGTAAGTATTTTAAAAGGATGGAAAGCAATGATATATAGAAAGTATTATTAGCGGGTTGGTTTACGAACTATTGATATACACGCTACTTCCTCCTGATGTTCGCCGAGCTGGAAAAAATACATTGAAGTTACTGATGTTAGTTTCTTCTTCTTTAAGAACAGTTACACAAATATTAAGGGGAATATTTTAATACGAAGCCCTTCAAATGACAGCCTATGATTTCTTCATTGGGTGGGTACGGTGTGACTGAAGTGTCCCTTGTAGTTATCAAACGAGAATAAAACTGCACCACTTCTTTGTTGCCGTTATTCTTGATAACTTTCCATCATTCTCATTGGACCTTCCCCTACAAAGTTTAACGCATTATCATCACACTTATCCACACTTACACTTAAAATGTATAAGAAAATAAAGCAGTCACCCAACCTCGATTTTATTAGCTGCCAGTAAAAATAATACTGTAGGACATGTATGAGGTTGAAGTACTACAAAAGAGGTCTCTGAATCTTTTATGCCCTCACTAGACTCTCATAACGTCGAACATTTGTTCTGTCCCCATATTCCTTTGCTTTTCTTCAAAGTTGTATGAGAGTGAGGGAATAAAGATAACTTTTCTAATGGAATGGAAGAAACTTCATACAGCTGAGAACCAGATAGTGAAGAAAATCAGGGACAGCAGGTTGAATATTTAACCAATGATAGTACGTTGTTACAAAAGATGATCAGTGATAAATAGGAAGTCAGACGAATAGACCAAAGCCGAGAAGTCACTAATAGGAGGCTGAGTGAGCCCAGACTCCCAGTAACAGCATTGAGAGGAGGGCTTGCCAAACCTACCACACAGCCTGCCTCAACTCTTTATCACTATGCTTCTTTTCGTGCAGGATCCAAAACTGTTTGATAGCACTGCGATCGTTTATCGTAAGGGGAATATATTTATTATTTTACATTCATTAGACCTATCGATTTAATGTCAATTCTAATGGGCAGAGGATTACATGCTCCGCAACTTAGTACAGATTATTAAAAGACAAGTTCCTCCGTTTAAAAAAATCTGCATGGGGTTGCAGATCTACTCCTGCTTTCTCTTATTATGATGTGTAACACTGTCGTGATGCAAATAAACTTTATATGACTCTTACTCCTACAAGAGAATCTGTGAAAGTATAGATTTACGAATTGCGTATTAGTTTAAATGACCTGAACTCAACCTTTGAGAAAAATTGTGAACCGAAGCATAAGCAGCCTTTTAAATCAACTTAAAATTGTTCGAAATGACAGTTCGTAAGTACGAACATTTCAGATTGTAAGGAGCATTCTTGGTCGTGGCACTATATTTCAGAGTTATTCCATGAAGCTATCGAAAATTAGTGATAAATCACGTGACCTTGTTCTCTTTTCTAAGGAAATAAGTCGCAAGTTCTAGGAGATGCACTTGTTTTTCTATCTTATAAATACTCGGAGCTGATAGCTGATTCAGCAATTGTAAAATCAATTTATCTCATTAAATTGATATGAAATACTTTTTTGTGTCCAGGACATAATTTAAAAAACTCGGACTTTTTGGTTTTATGACACAATTTTATATTGGAGGCGCCCTAGCTTCTGACTCATAGTCTAGCTACTACGCTGAACGTCCTCTGGGCGTATAGTATCAAGGGTATGCCGTTATGGGCAGTGAAATATGTGTAAGTCGTAAATCACGTTGGAGCGAGATTTGATGATACAATGAGCTCTTGGATCAAAATATTGTAGGTACAAGATTCAGGAAAGAATATAAAATGTAACTCTTATATTAATTGCATTATACTTCGATCATTTAAATCGGCCTAAGGGAATCGTGTATCTTTATGATTGAATTGCAGTGTATACTAGAGATTGCTTGAGTGAAGGTGTGCTACAATATCTGTTTAAAATCTGGTTTATTACAAACCAGAAAGAAAATCATTGAGATTTAGTGTTCTCCTCTTACTCACACTCCAGCTGTTTATCAGTACTGAAAGTAAAGCTACGTTGAGTTGATGACGATAATCATTGTTGTTTTAAGGGTCCTAACATCTAGGTTATTGCCCCTACTGGTTTGGGTGATCGTGAAGATGATAATGAAATGTAAACTATAACTAAAACTAAGTACAAACTTATATACTAGAAGAAGAAATGGAAAACAAAAGGATGGCAAATAAAGGACTGGAGGAAAAGATATGCCCTCAACCCTCGAAGAATGCGGATTGAGGGACTTGGAAGGAAGGAGAGCCATAAAAGGCAGATAGGAATGTGAAAGAGGAGAGGGTCCTCCCCACAGATAATGGATAAAAGGGGGAAAACCGGACCCAGCTCAGGAATCCCTCGGGGTCGCCAACTCCCGAACTCACCAGCCGTGAGCTCCTGAGGGTGTAGCAATATCTTGGGTAGCACCAGAAGTGGTGGGGCTACATACACCCTGCCTCCTTGAGGGCCTTGAGCAGAAGGCAGGAGATAACAGGAAAAGAAAAAGAAGGCTGACCCCTCGCAGAAGGAGGGTATCAGAAAAGATGAGACAAGGGCCAATTAAGGTGGGAAAGGAAGATACTCCCTAGGCCTCGGATACCCTAATACCGTCGGGGTCGGAAGAGAACAAGAATTGACCAAGTGAGGTCGACAGCAAAGAAGACGGACAGGAGCCCGGGACAAGTAAGTAGAAGCAATGCCGGACTCAGCTGGGGACCCGTGATCGCCGACCCACGTCCCACTAGATGTGACCCCTTGGGGGGTACGTTGAGTTGAGCAGCAACAGAACAAAGATTGAGAAAAAGAATGAAAGATTGAAAGGACTGTAGAAAGAAAGAAAGAAAGAAAGAAAGAAAGAAAGAAAGTAGCCGTATTTACTCTTTGAGCATTGGTGATTGAGATCGCGGTCATCATCCCGTATACTTACCAGTGTGTGGAATATTTATATAATATAATTTATGGTCACGGACGCTTCCTGTACAATCCTAAATCCATGTACAAAGCAAACACTAATAAGTAATCGACATCTCAATAGCACAGGTTATCATACAGATTCCATACATATACGCTCTCGTATACGTGCATACGTATCTGATAATCACGAGATCATAAGTCCCAAATATTATAACGTCATACACACATAAATACCATACATTAGGCTACCTAGGTACATACATACATACTGGTACCGTGTGTTGAAGAAAATATGCGTATGTCAATGAATTATGGTCTCATTACCGCTGTCACGAAGTTTTAAAAATGACTAAGGGAATCGTGTATCTTTATGATTGAATTGCAGTGTATATTAGAGATTGCTGGAGTGAAGGTGTGCTACAATATCCGTTTAAAATCTGGTTTATTACAAACCAGTTTTAAGAAATGAGATTTACGTCGAATGAAACTACAGCTGTAAAACCTGAATAGGAGAATTTATTTACACTTTTTTCTACTCTTTTAATTTCAACAAATCAAAAAGAATGCGCCTCTTTATCTGACCGCCTTCAACTATAGGAGATATATTCGCTCTTCATTGCGCTTTCCTGCCCTCTTCAACACGCCCCTCTTCAGGCATCCATCTTCAATCCAGCAGGCCTATAATTAAGTCCCACGGACAGAGTTTCAAGCATTGGACTCCAATGTATGAGAGCTCTCTTGCCGGTACAGTCTCAACCTTCAGCCAACTTGACACCATGCTCGTCACATTAAAACTTGATTAGATGTAATTACTAGAACTGTACTCCTTTTTCGAAGAGCTTAGCTTTAAGTACAGTATGTAGTTGCACAAAAATGAAATTATATCTTTGCATGTTTCTTTAGTAAGTGTAAGCTGATGTTAGTTTTGTCATCATTCGGTAACAATTTTAATTTTGTTAATTTACTTTCGGGATCGAAATTAATGTTTCACATTCAGTCGGCACGATTGTACCCAATTGTAATGCGCGTTTCCCTAAACCTGAAAAAAATTACAGGAGATTAATTAATAAATTCTCCGCGATGACCAGTTTCGATCATCAAGCGATCATCATCAGATCAAATACACTTAGGCTATTATGTCTATGTCTATACGTACCGTATATGGGTGATAGTATTTACAATAACATATATATACTGTATTATTTCAGTAGTAGTCTATAGATCCCTCCTGTGACGCTCACAAGTGACTGATCGCGACAAATGAGCATTCAAATGAACAGAGAATAGACATTAGCAGTGACGAATTGCACTCTAATTTCATAAATAACTATATATATATATTTTTTTAATGTACGAATTATGTGATTGCAGATACAGTTGCTGTAGGAAAAACGCTCAATAATTGCTGTCCACTTCACATTTTGGCTGCTGTGACGCCTGTTTCATGTCATTTTAACATTCTGAGGTCTTCTCTTTATCATTTTGCATGGTTGTCAGAAACAGTAAATCAAAGTAATGAGTAGGCCTACTGAAATCGTATAATTTCATAAATATCGAATAACCGGTGAGTGTTATGACGATCCAATTTTCAGTGATTACCTTCTTAAGTTACGGAACGTAGAACTTGAAATTCTAACTGAAATGTAAACAGTGTTCTATAATCATTTGGTTGAAATAAAAACATAACTGCCTTTCACCATAAGTCTCTCATTATAAACCTATTGGGGAAAGTGCGGTTTACGAATATGCGAGATTTCTTTCACGGGTCCGATAGTGTACATTATAAACAATATCATAACCAAGAATCACACGTCATAAACCTTGTCAAGTTGCGCACGTTTATAATGTATGCTGTAACCAGATAATTGTACATATCGTAAATACCATCACCCACATACTTGCAGGCTTAGATTTAATAGCCTAAGTGTAAAGGTTCTGATAATGATCCCTTAACGATCAAAACTGGTCATCCAAGGGAATTTATTTATTAACTCATGTAATATTTTTTGAGGTTTAGGAAAAAACCCATTACAATTGGGTACAATCGTGTTTACCGACTGAAAGGCATTAATTTCGATTAGTTAGGCAACGCTGAAAAATGGCTTCCAACTCGATAATTACTTCAGGGGATTGGGACCTTGGCCATACCTTCGTGAAACTGGGTATGTTTTAAGTTTCACGGTTAACCTATGTTTCTAATGATGACTCCAATTGTGTGTGTAACAGTAATTCTTACGATCTGCGATTGAACGATGTGCCTCGGGATTGGATAGAACGTACACTCACTGCATTTGCCTAGGTAAAAAGAAGAAAACAAGTAGTTCCGTGAAGAATTAAACAGCCTATTTTCATATATGCTACTTATGTGAATTGCCTCTAATAACATACAAAATTTCAGTTTGATTGCTGTAATAGATTCGAGATATTGAGAACCATCTAAATATTTCGGATGGTCGCCAGGTTGGATATTTATATGTGTAGGCAATAGAGTTATGTACTATTAGATGAAGATTATTGCGCAGGTTTAGTATTCAAACTTCAATCGCATGATTAGGCCACAAGAAATAAAAACGAGATTTTAAAATTTCGCACAGCCACCATATTGAAGTTATAGAAACAATTGAAATAAATTAGATGTAAGCGGATTAAAATTTGTATAAGCATTTACCGTACTAAGTTTCACTGCACTCGGATGGTTAAATCGCGAGAAATGTCCATTTAAATTATTAAATTTCGCGTCGCCGCCATGTTGGATTTGTGCCCATCAGGTTGTTGAAAGTCCCATAAGTGAACTTATGTTAATAGCCTTTATCAACACACAAAATTGCAGTTTGATTGCTGTCATACTGTAGATTTGTAGATATTGAGAACATTCTAAATATTTCGGATGGTCGCCATGTTGGATTTTTATAACTGTAGGCCAAGGAGCAATGTACTGTTAGATGACGATTATTGCGTAAGTTTATTATTCAAACGTTCACTTAGATCGCATTATTAGAACACAAGAGGTAAAAATTTAATTCTAAAATCTCGCACAGCCACCACCTTGAGATTATGTATACAATTGAACTAAATTAGGCTCTTTGCACATTACACGTTTTCGCCCGCAGGATCGAAAGTCGCACGGTTTTGAATCGTGGTCTGTTGATTTTCACACTGTACGATTTTAACAATTAAAAAATATAATTTTTACCAGTTCTTTTGAAAGTAGGGCCTACAGGCGGTTTAAATTATTAACTCTATTGTGGATTGTGAGCAAATCATTGAATTATTACGTTTTTTATCCTCGTCGGAAAAAACATAGGCGCATTCATACTCACTGGGTTCATCCTATTAATCAGAGATGTGAGGAAGTTGGGATGTTCTACACATTATTTGAAGACCTGAGAAATGATGACCAGGAGGTTCTTAACTACTTTCGTATGTCTGTTGGCTCCTTTGATGAATTGCACGGAAAACTGAAGAATGATCTTCAACGGCAAAACACACAATTCAGAAATTGTATTCAACCTATTGAAATGCTGGCTATGACTTTAAGGTTTATGAAGTTTTGTTACCAAAGTATCCTACATAAACAATCTTGAAATATAAAATAATTCAAAGTATATTTACGAGGAAGTACTAAAAAAGTTAAAGTATTCTAGAATTTTGGAAGGAAATCAGGTAGTGAGGTAAGAGAGTAATAGTAGGTAAAATAATAAAGCGTTACTAACCATTAGTAATTTCACTTTATTAGGTTAGAGTTTCCATTACGGTGTGTTATCAATACAAAATGAAACAAATTTCAAATTCCAACCTTATGAATATCTTAAGTTTTGTCCCATAAATCAGGTTTTGTTTCAACTAGCGAAATCAAAACTTCAGCGTCAATTCCTTCCATTATTCGTAAAAAGCCACCAAAACACATAAACTGAAACAAAGCGTAGAAACAAGCAACGTGCACTGGAGATAGGTCCCGCATGACTGAAACCGTCTGGTATGAAAGCATACATTTGTTCACGTATGCCCCTGAGCAGAGAGACGATACGGTAGCCGTGTGACTCCAGTGGCACTAGACGGCTGCAACGCGACTAAAAGAAAATGCCCGTGTTGTAACCGTACAATGTGAAAGGCCTCGTACTCTTCTTCAGTCGACTAAACAAAAATGTCCGTGCAGTTTATTCCCGCAGGGGCGAAAACATGTAATTTGCAAATAGCTTTAGATGTCAGTGCATTACAATGTGTTTAAACATTTGCCTTGCTGAGTTTCATTGCACTCGGATGGTTAAATCGCAAGAAACGTCTAATTAAAGGTTTCAACTTCGATTGGCTGCCATGTTCGTTTTGTACTTAGTCTAAAGGTTTTTGAAAGTCTCGTAGATGAACTTCTAGTAGTGCCCTTAATCACCGCACAAAATTTCAGGATGATATCATAAATAGTTTCGGAGAAATAGAATGCCGGTGAAATATTTCGCACAGCCACCATGTTGGATTGGTGAAACGTATGAAAATTTGAAGGGCACGGTCGGGGTCTGAAAAAAGGGTAGACCTACTATGTCCTTACCGAGTTTCAATGAAATCGCCCCAGCCGTTTAGATGTTATTACGGACACACACACAAACGCATACACGTACAAAAGGTGATCTCCTAAGCCTATTTTGATCATAAATGAAAATAGGCTAAATACCATGAATATCTCACAGCCTATTTTCATACATTATATTGGTCCTTCACATCACAAAACTCCTATGTAGATTAATTAGATTATCTATGTGACGGACTAAATAGCTCTTGGTATATGACAAACACTTTGCTAAAAATGCGGTAATTATTCTACACTCTTAATTCAATATCCAAACGTAATGCACCGATTTCAAGCTCACCCAAGAACGCGGTGCTGATAAACACGATGTCCCAAGGACCTAAATGAAAACAACACTATACATTTTCCTCGTATTTCTGTCACTGATGTGCTTGGGGGACGAGGATGATCACAAATTAATTTCTTTTTGACAATGTTTCAAGTCTGGAAGCCATTTAGTCCGGTGGCTTAACGCCATATATTCAACCAATTGTGCAAATCGAGGAAAAAAACATTTTATTTTTTAGTTACGTTAAGGGGTCCATAAGGAACGTTTTCAGCCACGGAGGCTTTCTGTACACCCCCTGGTTATTTTTTACAGCCCCCGAAACATGTGATGGGACGCGTACCATTATTTTATGGGTTAAACATTCATAATTATTTTTTATGGGCAAAATTAACAAAATTAGTACCATTTCCGATGTTTTTGAGGGCAAGGAATTCAATTTTGGGGTCATTTTTCTTGTCAGGGACAGGGGGCGGCGCTACAGAGTGCGAGGGTCAAAAGCCGTAAAAGTTGGTTGATGCATATCATTTTCGAGGTATTTTGGGGCGTAGAATTAATTTCTGGGTTAGTTGTTGTTCTATGGGATAAGGGGTAATGGCAGTGAATCGAGGGGAGGGCGGAACTACACAATGATAGCTAACTGGTGCTAATAACGATTCATTTCCAAGGTGTTCGTGGGTGTAGAATTCATTCCTGGAGTAGTTTCTGTTCTAGGGGTTAGGGTTGGGGGCTGTCAAAATTGGGGAGGGTGCTACAGGGGGCGGGGGATCAAAACCCGTAAAACTTGGTTGATGCACATCATTTTCAAGGTATTTAGGGGCGCAGAATTAATTTCTGGGTTTGGGTTTGTTATAGAAGGTATGGGGTGGGGCCAGTGAATCCCCCGGTGCTGAACTGCGGGGGCGGTGCAGACAATGACAGCAAACATCTCCTTATAACGACTCATTTCCAAAGTTTTTAGGGGTCTAGAATTCATTTCCGAGGTAATTTTGTATTTAGGTGTCGTGGGCGGTCGTTGAAGGGATGCTGTTTCAAAAATGTTATGCTTGACAGTAGTGCTGTTAAGTATTATTTATTCTTTGGATAATTTCTTTAATCAAAATGCCATACAGTAAATCAAAATTTCTGACTATAACTACTTCGAAAATACTATGTACACAAATCGAAGTTACTGGTGTCCTGAAAAGAAAAGAAGTTGATAAAAATTTCGTATTTCTTGAAAGAACAAGAGAAGGTTTCAGTAATAATTAAAAACCTTACCGATACGTCACGTCTCGCTACCACCACATTTGCAATGGAAAGTGCAAGGAAGACCTGCTTTTGCACAACCGCACCGAGTTGTACTGCACGTCGCTCTGCACGAACAGGTCACAATTTCCTGGTACACTTTTGCCGCAGCGGAATTAGGGTCCATTTTACCTGAAAATCTTTTTTTTTTTTTTGCGGTTACTTGGTATTTCTATAAAGTAAACCGAAATCCTTTTATACGAATGCTTGCCCCCCTTCCAAGTCACTGGAGTTTCGCTTGTTCGCATCCGTCCGTACTCCAGGGGATCCGGACGCGACGATGTTTTGTCCAGGCTCCTGCTCCATACGTGCCCTGCTTGCAGAGATGCTCGCAGAGCATGTTGGATGAGAGCGTCGTGTGTTGGGGGATGTTCTCAATCTCCCGTCCTTTTAAACAGAACAAAGTCTTCCTCACCGCGTTGACGCTATCTTCGTCGCTGCATCGGTCGTAAAGGATCACGACGTACTTCTCCTCCAGTGCAGATACAATTTTCTGTACTTCTGCTGGAGTGAGGGTTTGAGACATGGATTTGAAAACTTTGTCGGCTTCTGGAAAAGATCTTCAGGCTGCCCAGGAAGATAGCTTTCCCTTGCTCCTGAAGGACGACGTCGTATCGCAACCTGTGAAGGCGTGAAACGCCAGCAGCCCAGCACACTTCTCCGGTCTTATGTGATGTGCAACAGCACGGTTGTCCAGCAATCGATAAGATTTCCACGTGCCTAATCCAACGCACAGCTGTTCACATCCATGGAGATTATCCAGCAAGGCAGTAGCCA
This sequence comes from Meconema thalassinum, assembly GCA_946902985.2. Classification (NCBI taxonomy): domain Eukaryota; kingdom Metazoa; phylum Arthropoda; class Insecta; order Orthoptera; family Tettigoniidae; genus Meconema; species Meconema thalassinum. The sequence goes on from OX336389.2 coordinate 130,494,172, forward strand.
ACACGATGACGTCGGTGTCTACTGTCCTGATCAAGATTCTACTGCATCCTTGTCTTGCGCCGTCTGCGGTGCATTCTGCCGTCAGCTTCTTCGTGATTGCAAGGCATCAATCCTGATAAATCTCTTTGGACGTTGCAAAGAACTCTTTCTTGAAGCGTAACGACAATTTTTCGGGAATATGCTGTCGTGCAAATGAAATTAGTAAGATACGCGAACAACTCGTGTTTATTCACATCGCATCTCAAAAAGTCTGACCATTTTTTCGGAACTTGTTTTGTTGGCTCCATTTTTTGGCGAACACCCTGTCCTCTTTTCATTCGTAAAGCAGACTTCAATGATGTACTGACGTATTCGTCGTACACTACATCAATCCTTAGTGCTTTCAAATACGCAGGACTGTTCATGTAAGAAAGGAACTTCCTCCCATAATCGGCGAAGTTGCTTCCAGGATCTGGAAGGATGTGATTGACTGCGGTGGCACCATTAATCACCACCATGTCGAAATCGAGGCACTGCTGCGCTGGATTTTCTTTGTCAGATACCAAGCATGGCAAGAGTCTGCTTTCTTTACAAATCGAAGTTCACCATTTTCAGAGAGTGCTGAAGGGTAAGTGTGATTTTCGTGGCTGAAAAAGACTTCTAGATTGCCTTGACGAGTCTGACATGCTATGTACAGTCTTGAAAATAGGCTACGATCTTCTTTAACCGAGACCAGCTGTCGTTCCTTCGAAGATGAAGTCTTTGCGGGAATCCTGCAGTACAACTCGGTGCGGTTGTGCAAAAGCAGGTCTTCCTTGCACTTCCCTTTGCAAATGTTGTGGTTGCGAGACGTGACGTATCGGTAAGGTTCTTCTTAATTATTACTGAAACCTTCTCTTGTTCTTACAAGAAATACGAATTTTTTATCAACTTCTTTTCGTGGCACAAGTAACTTCGATTTGTGTACATAGTAATTGCGAAGAAGAAGTTATCGTCAGAAATTTTGATTTTACTGCATGGAATTTTGATTAAAGAAATTACCCAGAGAATAAATAATCCTTAATACTACTGTCAAGCTTAATATTTTTGCAACAACATCCTTTAAACCACCGCTCTCGATCACCTAAATACAAAAGGACCTCGAAAATGAATTCTACACCCCAGATGTTTGCTGACATTGTCTGCACCGCCCCTGTAGTTCCGCCCCGGGGGGTTCACTGCCCCCACCCCATACCTTCTATAACAAACCCAAACCCAAAATAGAATTCTGCGCCCCAAAATACCTTGAAAATTATATGCATCAACCATGTTTTACGGGTTTTGACCCCCTGCCCCCTACAACACCACCACCAATATTGAAAGCCCTCAACCCTACCCCCTAGAACCAAAACTACCCCAGAAATGAATTCTACACCCACGAAAACCTTGGAAATGAATCGTTATAAGCACCAGTTGCTATCATTTTGTGCATCGCCCAAGTAGTTCCCCCCCCCCCCCCCCTCCCCCTCCCCCCCCCCATTCACTGCCACTACCCCTTACCCTCTAGAACAAAACTAACCAAGAAATGAAATCTGCGTCCCAAAATACCTTGAAAATGATATGCATCAACCAAGTATTACGGGTTTCGACCCCCGCCCCCGACAAGAAAAATTACCTCAAAAATGAATTCCTTGCCCTCAAAAACATCGGAAATGATACTAATATTATTAATTTTGCCCATAATAATTTATTACGAATTTTTAACCCTTAAAATAAGGCCAAGCGCCCCACCGCATGTTGGGGGGGGGGGCTGTAAAAATTCAACCAGGGTGTGCACAGAATGCCTCCGTGGCTGCAAACGTTCCTTATGGACCCATTAACGTAACTAAAAAATAAAATCGCATTTACCTCGATTTGCACAATACTTCCCTTAATCCGCCAGACTAATTACTAACACCGACCTCATTAGAGTACCTAGGTAGTTATGGAGTTAATGAAATTCATAACGATGAATGAAATAAGGCCAGGAGTTGGAACACAGCAGCCGTGGCTTAGTACAACGTTTTTCAGTGTTGACAATGAAAATGAAAATCCGCAGCTTGCTTCCACTCGACTGACCGGGTCAGGGAATGGAATGAATGAAGCCCCCAATTAGCGGCGAGGATATGAACTGTGCCGAAGCCTGTCGCACTCCCCTGGGGCAATGATTAAATGAATGACAGGGGAAGTGAAATGATAGTGGAGAGTGTTGCTGGAATGAAATTGTGACTGGGAAAACCCGAGTACCCGGAGAAAAACCTGTCTGCCTCCGGTTTGTCCAGCACAAACCTCACATGGAGTGACCGGGATTTGAACCACGGACCCAGCGGTGAGAGGCCAGCGTGCTGCCACTTAAGCCATGGAGGCTGTGTTGCCTGTGCAAAATATCAATTGTATCTCTTCAGTAGTCAACATACTCTTTCCCGAAGCGATTGCGCGATGGCACATTGTAATTAAACACTGTTGAAAACAATTACATCTATTAGTTATTATAAATATTGGGCAATTTAAGTTTAGGCCTATTGACCATCCAGCAGTCATCATCAGGGCCTGATCACTAGGTTTGAGGTATAAATGTATATTCAAATATTCAAGAACGTTGGACTTGTTATGCTTCTGTCTTGTTTATAATTACATTGATAGGCCGTGAATCTCGTAATTTAGTGTTAATCTGTTCAACAGTGAGGGCCCTCCCTATAGAACGGAGCTTAGCAGAGGCCGTGCCGCGGGAAAGTCGCAATGAGTCACCGACGGATTTATAGCATGTACCGATTACAACAGCGAGTCGGTAAGCCCTGGAGGCTGTCATAGCATTTAGTATATTCCCAGCTGGCAAGATACCTTAGTTGAGATAATCAAGACTTGCTCTGACGTACTCTAGCCTACCTAGCATCCCGTCAACAAGGTTAGGTATCGAACAATACATCGAATTTTCTCAAGAAGACGTCTTCCAGTAAATGTGTTCGTACGTTTCACCGCCATGCGATTTTTAAATGTGGATGTGGGGGAACCTCAAACAAAAGGTATACAGAAACAATCCGCGTACTCTGGAAGATCCCGAGAAGAACAAGAAGTTCCGTGACGAACTAAAGAGCCTAATTTTCTTGAAATTTAAGATTCTTGCCAATCTATATAGACCTATCTAGAATAATGACGAAATTAAGTTGGTAATATCGAAATTCCTAATTAGTTAGAAATTTACCTTATATAATGTAGCCTAATAGAGCAGTACAGTTGGCAGTCCTGGGGACTGAATATAGGCAATTGTTAGTTGCATCTCTTAAGGTACAGAATACAAAATTTGGTTGAAGTCAAGTGGATAGCATGACGTTACATGCAGTTAGACCTCGGATTTATCAGCGCGCGTAAAATTATGTTGCCAACAATGTCATGCATGTATTGGTCAGAAATAATCTGAAATATTATGATCTCGTGTTGTACCAATTTTGGATGAAATCCATTTGTTAGCATAGAAGTAACATGTATTTTAAAATTGGACCTATCAGCAGGCTTAGAATCATGTTGGCAGCACTGGCGTAGGCCTATATTAGTTACTCCAAATTAATCTAGAATGCCAGGTACTATACGTGTGCAAAGTTTAGAGCTATTGGCTTGCATACTTTCTGATATATTGATATTAGGGTAACAAAAATAGAGACAGTATTTATTAACAGTTGGCAGCCCTGGTTACTCTTAAGAATCGGCATAGTCATATCTGTTATGGTACACATATCACACACGAAATTTGGTTGAAATCCAAATGATAGTATAGAAGTTACATGTAATTAAAGTTGGACCTCTCAGCAGGCTTAGAATCATGTTGGCAGCACTGACTTATATAAGATACTCCAAATTAATCTAGAATGCCAGGTAATATACGTGTGCTGAGTTTAAAGCTGTCGGCTTGCATACTTTCTGATATAATGGTATTTGGATAAAATAAATTGAGAGCATTTATTAACAGTTGGCAGCCATGGTGGCTTCATAAGAATACGCTCAGTCATATCTGCTTATGTACACATACCACATACGAAATTTGGTTGAAATCCAATTGATAGTGTAGATGTTATATGCATTTAAAATTTGGACCTATCAGCAGGCTTATAATCATTTTGGCAACACTGCCATGTATGGCCTCCTGGAAATTAAACTGCAATATTATTATCTATAAGTGTGCCAATTTCGAAATAGCTCCCATGTATACCTTCAAGATATCCAACATGGAGCTCAAATTTCAATTGCGATTTTTCAGCAGTTGGTAGCACTGACATCATTTTCAAATATGGCCGTGAGATATTCAGGTATAGGTCTTTACTCCCACCAAATTTTGTTTTGATTGCTGCAGCCGTTTAGGAGTTGAAAGCGGGACACACACACACAGCCAGACTGACAGACAGACAGAAGGACAGACAGACAGACGGACAGACATACAGACAGACAGACAGACACACATTTGCCCGATCTCATAAGTCTACTTTTTCCTCATTTTTGCAAAATGTGAAAAGTAGGCTAAAAATAACTGCACTGATACGAAATATCAGTGAGGATGAATTACAGCGAGTTTTCCAAAACTTCCTACGTAGGTGCAATAATGTGTTTAGAAAATGAAGGACAACATTTCTAGCAACTACACTGAAATTCATGTACGTAATTAGGATAATTAAATAAGTTAAAAAGTGTAAATGTGTTAAATTAGTTGGGTGTTACGCTGCTTCTAGCGGCAGTGCCAGGCTGCAATACACAGTGCCCTGGCCGTCACACGGCCTCTCCAAGTCTCCGTTCCATAGGGAGGGCCCTCACTGTATAATGTTGTACTATAGATGTACATTTACGTGGAGTTGAAATTAAACAGTTTCCAAAAGCAAACACGTTCACTATGTTCGTTTTAGATAAACTGGCTTTTATGCACTTCCCATCATGGAAACTAAGATTAGAATCTGGCTTCTACTTAAACATGTGTTTAGGTACGTATACTCCCGTTAAATAAACTAATACAAGGTAAAGGATTACACTGAACTATTCTGAATTGTTGGCAGGCCACGTGGTGTTGGGGTAGCGCACCTGCCTCTCGCTCGGAGGCCCCAGGTTCGATTCCCGGCTCCTTCAGGAATTTTAGAAACTGACGCGAGGGCAGGAACGGGGTGCACTCAGCCTCGTGAGAACAATTGAGTAGCTGTCTGACAGTGAGGCAGCGCCCCGATCACGAAAACCAAGATTAACGACCGGGGGGACCCGATGTGCTGATCACGCGTCACCCCAATATCTGCAGGTCAAAAGGCTGGGCAGCGGTCGCTTGGTAGGACTAGGCCCCTCACGGGCTGTAGTGCCAGGGGTTATTATTTATATTATTATTATTCTCAATTGTTACTTTGTCATTTCGTTTGGATTGTTGTTTCATTTGTGGGACTTGCTCAATGTTGTCCCCGCCCCCGGGGTCATGGGTAATTGACCACGAGGAACCCAGCTTTGTCAGGCATTGCTACCATTTACTTGTGTCGGTCTACTCACTGTCACCTTTTATTTCGGACTCCCGTGGTCAACTCTTGTTCTCTTCCCACCCCGACGGTATAAGGGCATCAGAGGCCTAGGGAATCTTTCTCTTTCCCTCCCTAATTGACCCTTTTCTCATCATTCCTTATCCCTCATGCTTCGAGGGGTCAGACCTCTTGTTTTCTTTTCCTGATATCTCTTCTTCTGAAGGCCCTCAAGGAGGCAGGGAGTGTGTAGCCCCACCACTTATGGTGCACCCTGGATAGTGCTACACCCTTAAGGGCTCACGGCTGGTGAGTTCAGGATTTGGTGACCCCGTGGGATTCCTGAGCTGGGTCAATTTTCTCCCTTTTTCCATTGCTATTGGGGCGTCCTCTTCTCTTTCCCCTTTCCTCTCTGCCTTTCGGGGCTCTCCTTCCTTCCAAGTCCCTCAATTCTCATTCTTTGAGGGTTGAGGGCATTTCCTTTTCTGCTGTCTTTTATTTACATTCTTCTCCTTTTATATTCCCATTTCCTTTTCTACTTTGTTAGTCAGTAGTTAGTTTTAGTTGTAAGTTCCGTTTGATCATTTTTCATTTTCACTATCACCCAAACCATTAGGGGCAGATAAACTCGATGTTAAGCCTCTTAAAACAACAATTATCATCATCATCATTGTTGTCATTTACACCTTTTTACTACGGGTGTGCATGTAGGATTTCTCCAATAACTTATGTTATTATTGTGTCTGTAGTAGTGTTAGTATTTGCGATTCAGATGAGGATTGGGAAGGAGGCGGACGTGACTTTAAGTTAAGTACCATCCGAGGATTTGCCTGGAGTATAAGTGAGTAACCACGAATTAAACGCTTTTTGAGGATGACCTAGGAGGGAACCGAACCCACCTGTTCTTCAGGAGGTTGAATTCACCCCGTTCTCGCCCTCAGACCAGAGTTTCCTGGCAGAGCAAGGAATCGACCCAGACCTCTGGGGAGACAACCAGATATGCGTACGTACATGATTACATTATACGAGTGCTTATTTTACTGTACATATTGCAACTTGAAAATCAATTAGAGTAACAAATGAACACGTATTAAGACGAATGGGTGAACAGAGATTTTTTTTGGCGATTGCTAATGAAGAGAAGAGATAAGTTGGTAGGACACAAACTAAGACACCTAGGAATAGCAATCTTATTTATGGAAGGAAGTGTTGAGAACAAGAACTGTAGGGATAGACCAAGGTTAGAATATGTTAGACCGATTGCCTCGGATGTGGGGTGTGGTAGTTATGTGGATGTGAAACGATTAGCTCAGGACAGGGATGCATGGAGAGTTGCATCAAACCATTCAACAGACTGAAGCCTAAAACAAACAACATTGCATCTATAATAATAATTATTATTATTACAATTTGTGCCTCCGTGGCTTAGGCGGCAGCACGCCGGCCTCTCACCGCTGGGTCCGTGGTTCAAATCCCGGTCTCTCCATGGGAGATCTGTGCTGGACAAAACGGAGGCAGACAGGTTTTTCTCCGGGTACTCCGGTTTCCCCTGTCAAAATTTCATTCCAGCAACACTCTCCACTATCATTTCATTTCATCTGTCATTCATTTAATCATTGCCCCAGAGGAGTGCGTCAGGCCTCGGCAGTCGGCACAGTTCATATCCTCGCCGCTAGATGGGGGCTTCATTCATTCCATTCCTGACCCGGTCGGAGACTGGAAGCAGGCTGTTGATTTTCATTTTCATTATTACAATAAAAATAATAATAATAAGAAGAGATATCTACACTTAAATATAAAGGCACTGTTACAATAGACCCATTGGTCGCAGACTTCTGTCGCCTAGTTCATTTTGGTCAAGGCAAAGAAAGCTTAAGGGTCATTACTGTTTAAGTTGATTTCTATGGTGATTTTCTAGCCCAGCACAAGCATTGACTTAGGATTCACAAAACTTTGTTGAGAATGAGTTCTTCCCTTGCTCTTAGAGAAGACGAAGGTACGACCCTTCCTACCAGTTCAAGCATGTATCACTAAATTATATTTTCTGCCTCCCTGAACACGCCTTGTACAATCAATGACACCATATAGTATAATGTTGCAATTGACGTACTGTATATTACATTCCTTCAACTGGTAGCTCGTCAGAAGACACCCTCTGAGCCTAATATCATTTCCGTAAATCTATACATTTAGGTCTCTCTCACAGGAGGCAACTAATGTGGTAGCAACTATCGATTTCCTGTAGGGGCACCTGGACAAATACTAAAAGGAATACTTGTTGTTGTTTCATTTGAGGGGCTTGGACGTCGTGGTCATTTAATCCTGTGTACTTGGGTGAGTATAGAATTTTGTCTGATAACCTGCGTTAATGTGATGGCTGTATTAGTGTGTGTATTTGTAACTCAAGTGAGGATTGGAAAGGAGGCAACCGTGGCCTTAAGTTAGGAAATATCCCGGCATTCACCTGGAGTTAAATTGAGAAACCACGGATGACCACATCGATGATGAATGAGGTGGGAATCGAACTCACCTCTTCTCAGTTTTGCCTTACGAGGCTGAGTGGACCTCGTTCCATCCCTCAGACCAGAGTTAAATTTCTTGGCAGAGCCGAGAATTGAACCCCGACTTCCCGGGGCAACAGCCAAGAACGCTAGCCGCTACACCAAGAGATGGATCATAAGGAACGTTTTAAGGCAACAGCATATTTGGTGTCAGTTGAGAAAATGGTATAGACTTTGTGTGACGAGGTCTTTTTCTTGTTCTGGCCATGAAATATCTTGTTGTTCTGGATTTTAAATTATTTTAGAAACTTGAAGCATCATGGTCATCAGTCAAATGTACTTGGGTGTGAACTGAATTATTCTGATGACGTTTGTTTCTTGTTGATTCTAATAATGTGTGCGTAACTATAGTTTTTAGAGTATAAGATAGGGGTGGATGTCCCGGAGCTTGAAAGAGCCTTCTATCTTCGAACTTCCCCTTCCCCTTCCCCTTGAAGGTTGTGGAGTTCTTTTCCTTTTCTACCTCATCAAAATAAACGAGAAATGCAAAAATAAAATTTGGAAACCACGGGTAACCACTTCGATGATGACTGGGGTGGGAACCGAAGACGATAGCAGGTGCATTCTATGCAATGGCTGGAGAATCGTTTATTTCACACAATATGTGTTGATCTGCGAAAGGACGAAAGTAAATTCTTCAGTTATAAGGTGCGTTCAAAAAGTAACGAGCCGAAGGCTGGAATGCGCAAACCGGTGACTACATCGGCTAATCGTGGCGTGTGTAACGAGGTGTGTTTCCGACCAGAGCGTGGAAGGTCACTGCCCGTCGCTAGAGGGCACGCGTGCACGTCACGTGACGATACAAAGCGAGCAGCAGCATGCATCAACTGTCCAACACTGCCAGTCGCATTGCAAACAGTGACATGGAGGCGTGAACCAAAGAGCAAAGAGGTGTTGTTCAGTTTCTGACAGCAGAAGGAGCAGGGGGAATGGACATTCATCGCCGAATGTCACAAGTGTACGGCGAACACTGCATGTCCCTTGCAAGGGTCAAGGCGAGGCACAAGCGCTTCAGGGAAGGACGGGTGGCACCCCCCTGCATTACCGATGACATCGTCCAGCTGGTTGATGCACTCATTACCCAGGACCGCCGAGTGACAGTGAACGCCATATCCGCCGTGGTCGCTCCACGACAATGCACGACCTCATACGGCCAACACAGTCGCGGCACTCCTGCAGAAATTCAAATTGGAGGTTCTTGGCCACCCTCCATACAGTCCCGACATCTCTCCCTGTGATTACGCCATGTTTGGTCCCCTGAAAAGGGCTCTGCGGGGACAACGATTCACCTCGGACGCCGACGTCCAGCTGTACGTGCGGAACTGGTTCACATCGCAGCCTAGGGAATTTTATGAGACAGCCATTCACCGCCTCGTGTCACAGTGGGACAAGTGCCTCAACAGCCAGGGCCAATACTTCTAACATACAGGTACTGGTTTCTGTAATTATGCCTCCGGCTCGTTACTTTTTGAACGGGTGTCAAAACCACTATTTGAAGAATCTGTCATTTTCATCAGGGGGATATACTCGTAGTAGGTAATGGCATTGAGAAAGATAATTCCTCCCGAAGATAATCTTGTTCTAACTTTCTGATAATGTCAAAAATATAACATATTAAACAGAACTAAATTCCAAGGTTTCTAAAATAACTGAATATTATGGTAGTAGGGCCTATTAATATTTGTAACTACAACGCCCTACAGTAAATTACCCATATGATATTAAGATACTACGGCCCGTCATAGAATTGAAACCTGCACCCTTTGTGTCCAGGCTTAACATATTAACCACCAGAACCATATGCTTGCTAATGCCTTTAAATGACGCCTTGGGGTGGGGAAGGGGAAAGATATGAGCAGTGATAACCTAGGCCACTCTTATTACCCAAGCCGGACAATAAAGACAGAAATCCCGTGCCACTTAGCACCTGAAAGTTCTTGGCCTACCGAGCGACCACTGTCTGGCCGTGTTTGCCTAACAGACTGTGAGGTAAAGCGTGGTCAGCACGTTGGTTCACCTCGACCGTTAATCTTGGTTTCCTCGACTTGGACACTGCCTCTCTGAACAGACACCTACTCAATTGTCTTCACGAGGCTCAGTGCACCCCCCCCCCCCTTTCAGTCCTCATGTCAGCTTTAAAAATCCCTGATGGAGCCGGCCATCAAACCCAAGGCTGAGTTACTGACGAATCGCGGCGATTCTTTCAGTCTAATGAACATAGTGGTGTGCTACTGCTTATACTTCCCAAATATACGATAATACATCAGTTCGTGAAACAGACAAATATATTTTATTCTGCCACTTCATTCTCCATATCTGCAGAAGTATTTTTAGTATGCTAAAAGTTACGGGATTTTTACTCCTCAAGGAACTTGTCGCAAGAAATATAAAATTGCTATCAAAGCATGTTTTACGTAAATTTGTTCAGTAGGTCTAAAAGACTGTCTTCTTACCTAAACTCACCTCTGGTACCGTTTGAGTTAGCCATGGTTGCTACGGCGTGGCTGCAGGCAGTCTCTCACATCCAGGAGTCGAAGAGGTTCGAATCCTTCCGCCGGCAACCTTGAAGATGGTTTTCTGTGGTTTCCCATCTTCCTTCCAGGCAAATGCCGGGGTTGGTCCCTAACTATAGGCCACAGCCGCTACCTTCCAACTCCTCGTCCTTACAATCACACTTCCTCCCCAGACAACACTCCACACGCGACGGTACTCGTAGCTCACCCTATGGGTGTCCGCTTAGAAGCAGCTACTAACTCTGGCGAGCCGAACACGTCCTCGGACACTCCCGGCACCAAAAGCCATACGCTAAAAAAAAACTCACCTCTGGTGCTGGAAATACGTGAAAGACAAGTGACCACCCCTTTCTGTCAAGAATTCTGACTCTCTAATAATAAGAAAAATAATATTAACAATGATACTTATAATAATAATAATAATAATAGTACAAACATGCTCCTTTCTCTTCTTCAGAAGTACTCAAATTGCTAGGGATTCACCTGTCACCAGGCATGCTGCAACTGCTTGCAAATAAAATACATTTACGTAAGGACAGTCGAGTCGAATCAGCATCTTTCGTGGGATGTCCAAATATTTTACTGTAGCCTAGATTAAAATATTTCACAAAATGATAATATTCCAGACTGTCAAAACTTGTTGTGAGCACACTACTATTCCGGTTCGTGCAACAAAATCTGAAATTAAGAATGGATCTCATGGGAGTTTGTGCTTGGCTCGTATGACGAGAGCAGGTTGAAAACGCCTGCTCTACAGCAAACCAGACGGACCGCCAGAGATAGGACCGGGTGCGGAAAGTGGCTGGTGTACCCGACGCCGAGAGGTGGAAGAAACAGAAGAAGGTTCTGTAAGTCACGAGAAATTAATCAAATTAAAAACAAATAGTTCCATGAAAAGCTAAAAAGCATATTTTTACTGGTCTTTTCCATTTCATTATTCTCCAACAAAATAAAGAGATTTTCCATGTGCTGGACTAAAGAGCTATTGGTATATGACCTACATTGTGATGAAGTATAGTGCAACAATTTTAAAATAAAAATCCAATAATCAAATATTGTTGACTTTTTAGACCATAAACATAAAATCAAGATAACAGAATGGTCTTATTGTGGTGCTAGTGCTTGTCTTGTCCTAAAACATATATTTCATCGTTACTCAAGATAACTCACATTACACTCCACCACTGAAAATTGTATCCAAACTCACACGATGAGACAGCGTCTACCCTACGACACTTCAGTACAACACCAAATAATTGTGTACCAGAATATTTAGAACATGGCACTAGTAGTCTATATACATTTTTGGAAGATCGGTGTAATGGAAAGTCAGTAGGAGGTATTTATTTTCAGAAATTAACATGCATACGATGCATAATTTACAATACCCAAACTATAAATTGGAGGCAGATGGCCTCGATGTTCTACATTTTAACAACCAGCACTTCTGTACAATGAAACATATGCTAGAATATATTACTTTCAGTATCGGTTAATTTAGACTACTCCAGAAGAGACGGGATCATTTTGTAACGAGTCACAGGAGTTAATTTTGAGAAAAGTCAAATGTGTGACATCTATAATATTTTCGAAAAATCAGGTAGAAAATTCACTGAGGGTGGATAAAAATTATTATGGTGATTCATCTTACGAACCATGACTGCGATCACTTCAATACGAGACCAGAGTTTTTTTTAATATTTTAATTTCTGATTGCCGCCATCTTGAATTTTCGAAAAGGATTGAACAAATTAGTTGCCGGTATACTTAATCTAAATTAAGATTTGTTTTGCAATGTTTGACCTGGAGTAGGAGAGGGAAACCATGAAGAACCACTTTCAGGATGGCTCAGATGGGAATCTTCAACCCACCTCTTCTCTGTTTTGCGTAGTAGCTAGCATTCTTGGCTGTCACCGTGGAGGCTCGGGTTCGATTCCAGGGTCTGCCATGAAATTAAATTCTGGTCTGAGGGCTGAAACGGGGTCCACTAAACCTCGGGAGGCAGAACTGAGAAAAGGAGGGTTTGAATCCCACATCAGCCATCCTGGAAGTGGTTTTCCGTCGTTTCCCACTTCTACTCCAGGCAAATGGTGGGATGGTTTCTAATTAAGGGCCATGGCCGCCTCCTCCCAATTGTATCCACAATTTGAACACACTAGTGCATCTATCATAATAACACAGGTTATCACTCAAATTCCGTACACACACCTAAATGACCACGATGTCGCAGGCCCTAAAATAAGGATCTACTACTCCAGATAAATGCCGGGATGTTTCCTAACAAACGGCTGGCTGCGTGGCTGAGTGATTACGTTCTCGCCTGCTGTGCTCAAGGTTGCAGGATCGAACCCTGGCGCAGCCAGTTGGCATTTTAGGGTGCGTTAATGTGAGGGAACCATGTCAGGAGATTTACTGGCACATTAAACATCTTCTTCGGGGCAAAATTCCAGCACCCCGCTGTCTCTAAAAGCCACAGTAGTTAAAAGGGACGCAAAACCTAAAACATATACAGTATATACTGTACTGTATATAATACGCTAAGGCAGGGGTACTCAGTAGGATTTCTTAGAGAGCCAAATAGTTCGTATTAAATTTTCCTCAGGGCCGCAAGTACAAACTGTATAATTTACGTTAATTACAAAATATATTTTTCTTATTGCAATACTACACTATGAAGTGGCGTTAAATAACTTACAAACTATATGATTATAACATAAGTTTATTACATGAATAAAATGAACTGTTTTCCATATATTAAAAAAACAGGGAAATGTCTTTTACTTGACTCAGGAATACATGAATTTGTCAATTCATTGAAGTTGATGGTCGAAATCTTTCACAGCTCTCTAATATGGCATCTATGTTAGCATGTTGGGAAGAAATTGAAATTCTCAAAATGTTGACAACGTTTTCACTCGTTAACTTGGATCTGTACTTGTTTTTGCTGAACTTCAGCTTACTGAATGTAGATTCACAGACATATGTAGATGCAAAATAATTAAGTAGAGAAAAACAACGACAGATTTTCAATACACGTAATAAATAAATATAGCCTAACATATATTTATAAAATATTGTATAATTTTTTCATAAAATATTTTTTTTCATAATTCTTAAATTTATGTTTTTATTCATATCCCTAATAGTCTTGAGGGCCGCAAAATATCGTTCCCAGGGCCGCATGCGGCCCGCGGGCCGCGTAGTGAGGATCGCAGCGCTAAGGTGTATGTTTCACAAAACTCAAGCTCATAAACCAGAGGGAGTTAGAAGGTGCGGTTTGTACCAAAATCTTCCAAATCGACTAAATAGTACAGGAAAAATCTTTCATTTCTTGAAAAGTCAACGGAAATATATTTATTTGTTTATAAAGTGCTTTTAAACAAATAAACAAGACGATATGCCCTGGAAGAACTGTGTCGCCTACAGTCACATAGCACTAGAGCCGGGCGGGTAGTCTGTACACATGGGGCGCACACAACCCATTGTGCAACCAGCAGCAGTGATAAATTGCTCTGATTTCATAAATATCGACAATTTGTTTAAACAAATAAACATATTTATAGAAGCCCGCATAACAGTAAAGCCAGGCGGGTGGTTTATACACATGCGAGGGTTCTCGCACGGGTCCGCTAGTTATAAAAAAAAAACTAACTTAAGGCCACGGCCGCCTCCTTCCCAGCAAGTGAAACCAATATTGTTCCAATCACAGACTTGGCATGGTCTCCCGAGAAGTGTTTTGTATTGTAGTCAGCGAATTACTAGACGCCCTGTGTAACAATGTCTGATGGCCGGGTTCAGCCCCAAGGGAGCTCCTGCGCGCTCTTTCTTGGTCGCTAATGGGGAGGCTTGCAGGTACGGAAGGGCTAGGCGATAGCTATCGCACGTGCAACCGACACAGGGCTATCAATTGTGTTTTGGGCTCAGCGTTACTAATAAGTAATGAGCGTTTAGCCGGTCTGCCGTCACACGTTCCCAGATAAAGCAAGAAGAATCTCCGGCCATTAGCAGTCTTCAGACTTCGCCCGGGTTCGATCCTCCCGGCGAGGCAATTACTTACCGTAGGCCTAGCCTTGAGGGTGAGAAAGTGGCCCGTATATTTGCTTTGGTCAATTAATAAGATAAAGGAGGGACACCGGTATGCTAAGCTACCACAAGCACGCTGCCCTTAAGCAGAACAAGACCTTAATCCTGTGAGAATGTACAGCATTTTATCTCTGATAACTAAGGAGGTGACATGCAAAAGTGAACTTGTCCACCAAATACAGATTTTTTCACGAGAAACAAAAAATGAAGTATCTCAGCCATACATTTGAATGAAAACAACATACTGAAATGCAAACAATTTAATTTTTGTGTTTGTAAATAAATCAAAGATAGAGATATTTAATTATGGACATGCTCTCTTTTGAATGAACCGTTTGGACTTGTTTGGCTTGAATGATTTTCAAAACGGATGTACTTATTTTGTATTTTTCATAATCACTTACATTTTATAGATTATGCTTCCTCTGTCAATACATCATGAGTCCGCCTCGTTGCGTAGTTCAATGAAACTCGGTAAGGACATGGTAATAAGTTGTCCGACCCCGACCGTGCCCATCAAATTTCTTTACGTCTGACCAATCCAACATGGCGACTGAGCGAAATATTTCACCGGCATTCTATAGGCCTATCTCTGAAACTGTTATTGATATCACCCTTGAATTTTGTACGGTGATAAAGTGCACTACCAGAAGTTTACCTACGTGACTTCCAAAAACCTGTTAAGTACAAAACGAACATGGCGACCAAGCAAAATTGAAACATTTATATAGACTTTTCTCCCGATTTAATCACCCAAGCGTAGTCAACCATGGTAGAGCAAGTGTTTATACACATTGCAATGCACTGACTTTTAATTTAGTTCAATTATGTACATACTCTCAAGATGGCGGCTGTGCGAAATTTTAAAATTAAGTTTTTATTTCTTGCGTCCTAATCATTCGATCGAAGTCAACGTTTGAATAATGAACCTAAGCAATAATCGTTATCTAATAGTACATAAATCTATGGCCTTCATATATAAAATTCCAACATAGCAACCATCCGAAATATTTGGATGTTTCACAATATCAACTATTCTATGACAGCAATTAAACTGAAACTGAAATCATAATTTCACATATGGGACTTTCAAAAACCTGGTGAGCACACGTCCAACATGGCGGTGAAGCGTAATTTAAATTTTCAAATGGACGTGTCTAGCGATTTTACCAACCGGGCGAAGTGAAACTTCGTACGGTAAATGCTTATATAAATTTTAATCCACTGATATCTAATTTAATTCAATTGTTTTCATAACCAAAAGATGGTGGCTGCGCAAAATTTTAAATTCTCTTTTTTTTTAATTTCTTGAGTCCAAATCATGCGATTGAAGTTTGAATAATACACCTACGCAATAATATTCATGTAGCCGAATAGTAAATTACTCTACGGTCTACATATATAAAAATCCAACAGTGACCATCCGAAATATTAGGCAGTTCTCAATATCTACGAATCTATTACAGCAATCAAACTAAAATTTTGTATGTTGATAGAGGCAATTAACATAAGTAGGAACTACTTGTTACTTGTGGGGGAACCTCAAACAATAGGGTGTAGTTGCTAGATTCTTGGCTATCACCCCTGAGGTCCGGGTTCGATTCCTGGCTCTGCCAAAACATTTACTCTAGCTTGCGGTCTGGAACGGGGTACATTCAGCCTCGAGAGCCAAAATGGAGAACAGGTAGGTTCGAGACCCACCTCAGGCATCCTGGAAGTGATTTTCCGTGAGTTCCCGCTTCTATTCCAGGCAAATGCCGATCTGTTCCTAAATTAAGGCCACGGTCGCCTCCTTCCCAATCCTCAGCTGAATTACAGACACACACACGAATGCAGCCATTACAATAATACAGGTTATCAAACAATACTTCCACAAACACATCAAGTACACGGGGCTAAATGAACACGATGGACAAGCCTCTCAAATGAAACAACAACAGATTAAATACTTGCAAACTGAATTTCATGACCGAGCCAAATGTTCTTTACTTTGATCTGACGCCAGTAATACCTTGTTGAAAGCAAAGCCCGTAGCACGAGACAACGGGCGGGTGGTCTATTATGACTTACTCCACATCGCTCGCCCCCGCACCTTACTGTGCGTGTTCGATAAATCACAGGCTGGAAAACAATAATTACACAGCCCTGAACAAATGGGACTATCAACAGATTCGGCATCTCAGAGGACACAAAGAACAGACCCAAGGTAGGTACACTGAAAATGAAAACTGAGCCTCAAAATGGTGGCAGGGATTGATTGAATAGCCTTTCGAAGACAGATGGCAGAGTTTGGTGGTACAGTCCGCTCAACTGTGGGCTACTAATCTCAGGAGTAGAACACGCTTTTGGTTTTTGGAACGGCCACTGAACTGGAGAATTGCAGTGGCTCTGTGGCTCCTTAACTGAATAACAATTAGAGGAATTGACTCTAACGTTTACGTTTCCAGTATTTTCTTTCTCGTAATGAGCACTTTCTTAATAAGGCAATTTCTTCTTTTAATCATCTGCTAGAATATGTTCCAATTACCAATGAAATGAAAATCCACAGCCTGTTTCCAGTCGACCGACTGGGCCAGGAAAGGAATGAATGAAGCCCCCATCTAGCGGCGAGTATATGATCTGTGCCGGCGGCCGAAGCCTGCCGCACTCCTCTGGGGCAATGAGTGAATGAATGACAGATGAAATGAAATGAAAGGGCAGAGTGTTGCTGAAATAAAATATTTACAGGGAGACCCGGAGTACCCGAAGACAAACCTCTCTGACCCCGCTTTGTCCTGCACAAATCTCACATGGAGTGACTGGGATTGGAACCACGGACCCCAGCGGTGAGAGGCCGGCGTGCTGCCGTCTGTGCCATGGAGGCTCCCACTTACCAATGAATTATTTTTATTAACAACGCAAGGCTTTCAATGTAAGTTACTGCTGGAATATTTTCTGCTTGTCATTGGTATCCTCAATGCTGTAGGGTAATTCATGGTGTTGTTAATTCATTTTACGGGCTTGGGGCATCTTGGTCATCAGTCATGTGTACTTGGGCGTGTGTGGAACTTCTCTGATAACCACACTCAGGATTGCCACTGTCAGCGCCTACTATCTTCGGACTTGCTGCAGCTGCCCCCGTGGCCGTGGAGCATGATTTAATGATCACGGCTACGCCACAAAGGACATTTATGCTTTCAATCTACTGCTAGAATATTCTCTATACGCATCCGTTTATTCTTAATAAGGCAATATCTGCTTAGTGCTAGAATATTTTCTACTTGCATTGGCTTATTCTTAACTAGCAACCCGACCCGGCTTCGCCCGGGAACAGTTATGGATGCATTACGTGATAAGCGCTATATTTTTTTCAATGCCAATGAATAACGACCAATATCCGCTTTACGTCTCAACATGATGGGTTAAAATCACTGATTGGACTATTAATTATATTATCATGGAGATGCATGTGCACAAATTCTTGTCAGACGTAATTTAAGAATGGCGACGTGAATGAAACACAAATCCCCCTTCCGTCCAATCTTAACTTGACTGTGAATTTTGCGGAACGAAAAATTCACAGGCGAAATAAAGAAAAGCCAAGTTGCACTTCCAGGGAAACTCCAAACACAACCACTCTTCTCTAAAGTTCCTAACTATACACGACTCGACAGTTTGCTGCTGGCTGTATCTGGTCCGCTCGTCCGCTAGCTAAGCTGTAACTGGGGTGTTAGACTCGCCCCTAGCAAGCTCGTAAACTGTCGCCTCAGTAACTGAATGGAGATTGTTGGAAGAAATGAAAACGTAAAAACACTTACAGAAGGCGATATATTGAAGATAGAGATATGCTCTCCCGGGCTTTTTTTTTGTAGAACTTTTCATGCTGAACAATTCTTACACTCATAGTATACAGATATTTTTAACGGTTTGCCAGGCAAAAGCTTAAAAAGCGCACGAACACCAGTTTTCTTTTCGACCTTTTCACTGAAATCTTTAGTGCTTGACTTCCTTTGGACATAAATAAATAATTTTCTACAGAAACCTTCCTCGAGATATCCTTTACAGGATGGTGAAAACCGCATCAAAATCCTTTCAGTGGTTCTTGAGATTACCCGAGACATCCAAGAATCGGGGACTTAGTTTTATACTAAGTGGTGATTATACGCCAATCAGTATAACTTCGATTGGCTGCCATGTTCGTTTTGTATTTAGTCTAAAGGTTTTTGAAAGTCTCGTAGATGAACTTCTAGTAGTGCCCTTAATCACCGTACAAAATTTCAGGGTGATATCATAAATCGTTTCGGAGAAATAGAATGCCGGTGAAATATTTCGCACAGCCACCATGTTGGATTGGTGAAACGTATGAAAATTTGAAGGGCACGGTCGGGGTCTGAAAAAAGGGTAGGCCTACTATGTCCTTACCGAGTTTCAATGAAATCGCCCCAGCCGTTTAGATGTTATTACGGACACACACACAAACGCACACACGTACAAAAGGTGATCTCCTAAGCCTATTTTGATCATAAATGAAAATAGGCTAAATACCATGAATATCTCACAGCCTATTTTCATACATTATATTGGTCCTTCACATCACAAAACTCCTATGTAGATTAATTAGATTATCTATGTGACGGACTAAATAGCTCTTGGTATATGACAAACACTTTGCTAAAAATGCGGTAATTATTCTACACTCTTAATTCAATATCTCACGTGCACGACGATGACAAACGTCATGCACCGATTTCAAGCTCACCCAAGAACGCGGTGCTTTTTTTTTTCGTGTAGCCTCCTGAGAGGCCTAGTGCAGGTCTTTCTATTCGACGCCCGTGGGCGACCTGCGCGTCGGGATGAGAGATGAGATGAATGGATGAAAGTGGGCAAGGATGTGGAAGGAAGCGGCCGTGGCCTGTCAGAAGGTACTGTCCCAGCATTTGCCTGGTGTTGAAAATGGGAAACCACGGAAAACCATTTCAAGGACAGCCGACGGTGGGGCTCGAACCCACGCGTCTACCGAGGCAGCAGAGAGATTGGTCCCATGACCTAACGCCGCGCTTTAGCCAGCGTAGCCACTACTGGATAAACACGATGTCCCAAGGACCTAAATGAAAACAACACTATACATTTTCCTCGTATTTCTGTCACTGATGTGCTTGGGGGACGAGGATGATCACAAATTAATTTCTTTTTGACAATGTTTCAACTCAGGAAGCCATTTAGTCCGGTGGCTTTACGCCATATATTCAACCAATTGTGCAAATCGAGGAAAAAACCATTTTATTTTTTAGTTACGTTAAGGGGTCCATAAGGAACGATTCCGCCACGGAGGCTTTCTGTACACCCCCTGGTTATTTTTTGCAGCCCCCGAAACATGTGATGGGACGCGTACCCTTATTTTACAGTATGGGTTAAACATTCATAATTATTTTTTATGGGCAAAATTGACAAAATTAGTACCATTTCCGATGTTTTTGAGGGCAAGGAATTCATTTTTGGGGTCATTTTTCTTGTCTGGGACAGGGGGCGGCGCTACAGGGTGCGAGGGTCAAAAGCCGTAAAAGTTGGTTGATGCATATCATTTTCGAGGTATTTTGGGGCGTAGAATTAATTTCTGGGTTAGTTGTTGTTCTAGGGGATAAGGGGTAATGGCAGTGAATCGAGGGGAGGGCGGAACTACAGGGGCGGTGCACACAATGATTGCTAACTGGTGCTAATAACGATTCATTTCCAAGGTGTTCGTGGGTGTAGAATTCATTCCTGGAGTAGTTTCTGTTCTAGGGGGTAGGTTTGGGGGCTGTCAAAATTGGGGAGGGTGCTACAGGGGGCGGGGGATCAAAACCCGTAAAACTTGGTTGATGCACATCATTTTCAAGGTATTTAGGGGCGCAAAATTCATTTCTGGGTTTGGGTTTGTTATAGAAGGTGCCAGTGAATCCCCCGGTGCTGAACTGCGGGGGCGGTGCTGACAATGACAGCAAACATCTCCTTATAACGACTCATTTCCAAAGTTTTTAGGGGTCTAGAATTCATTTCCGAGGTAATTTTGTATTTAGGTGTCGTGGGCGGTCGTTGAAGGGATGCTGTTTCAAAAATGTTATGCTTGACAGTAGTGCTGTTAAGTATTATTTATTCTTTGGATAATTTCTTTAATCAAAATGCCATACAGTAAATCAAAATTTCTGACTATAACTACTTCGAAAATACTATGTACACAAATCGAAGTTACTGGTGTCCTGAAAAAAAAAAGAAGTTGATAAAAATTTCGTATTTCTTGAAAGAACAAGAGAAGGTTTCAGTAATAATTAAAAACCTTACCGATACGTCACGTCTCGCTACCACCACATTTGCAATGGAAAGTGCAAGGAAGACCTGGTTTTGCACAACCGCACCGAGTTGTACTGCACGTCGCTCTGCACGAACAGGTCACAATTTCCTGGTACACTTTTGCCGCAGGCGGAATTAGGGTCCATTTTACCTGAAAACCTTTTTTTTTTTTTTTTTGCGGTTACTTGGTATTTCTATAAAGTAAAACGAAATCCCTTTATACGAATGCTTGCCCATCTTCCAAGTCACTGGAGTTTCGCTTGTTCGCATCCGTCCGTACTCCAGGGGATCCGGACGCGACGATGTGTTGTCCAGGCTCCTGCTCCATACGTGCCCTGCTTGCAGAGATGCTCGCAGAGCATGTTGGATGAGAGCGTCGTGTGTTGGGGGGATGTTCTCAATCTCCCGTCCTTTTAAACAGAACAAAGTCTTCCTCACCGCGTTGACGCTATCTTCGTCGCTGCATCGGTCGTAAAGGATCACGACGTACTTCTCCTCCAGTGCAGATACAATTTTCTGTACTTCTGCTGGAGTGAGGGTTTGAGACATGGATTTGAAAACTTTGTCGGCTTCTGGAAAAGCTTTTCAGGCTGCCCAGGAAGATAGCTTTCCCTTGCTCCTGAAGGACGACGTCGTATCGCAACCTGTGAAGGCGTGAAACGCCAGCAGCCCAGCACACTTTTCCGGTCTTATGTGATGTGCAACAGCACGGTTGTCCAGCAATCGATAAGATTTCCACGTGCCTAATCCAACGCACAGCTGTTCACATCCATGGAGATTATCCAGCAAGGCAGTAGCCAACACGATGACGTCGGTGTCTACTGTCCTGATCAAGATTCTACTGCATCCTTGTCTTGCGCCGTCTGCGGTGCATTCTGCCGTCAGCTTCTTCGTGATTGCAAGGCATCAATCCTGATAAATCTCTTTGGACATTGCAAAGAACTCTTTCTTGAAGCGTAACGACAATTTTTCGGGAATATGCTGTCGTGCAAATGAAATTAGTAAGATACGCGAACAACTCGTGTTTATTCACATCGCATCTCAAAAAGTCTGACCATTTTTTCGGAACTTGTTTTGTTGGCTCCATTTTTTGGCGAACACCCTGTCCTCTTTTCATTCGTAAAGCAGACTTCAATGATGTACTGACGTATTCGTCGTACACTACATCAATCCTTAGTGCTTTCAAATACGCAGGACTGTTCATGTAAGAAAGGAACTTCCTCCCATAATCGGCGAAGGTGCTTCCAGGATCTGGAAGGATGTGATTGACTGCGGTGGCACCATTAATCACCACCATGTCGAAATCGAGGCACTGCTGCGCTGGATTTTCTTTGTCTGGTACCAAGCATGGCAAGAGTCTGCTTTCTTTACAAATCGAAGTTCACCATTTTCAGAGAGTGCTGAAGGGTAAGTGTGATTTTCGTGGCTGAAAAAGACTTCTAGATTGCCTTGACGAGTCTGACATGTTATGTACAGTCTTGAAAATAGGCTACGATCTTCTTTAACCGAGACAAGCTGTCGTTCCTTCGAAGATGAATTCTTTGCGGGAATCCTGCAGTACAACTCGGTGCGGTTGTGCAAAAGCAGGTCTTCCTTGCACTTCCCTTTGCAAATGTTGTGGTTGCGAGACGTGACGTATCGGTAAGGTTATTCTTAATTATTACTGAAACCTTCTCTTGTTCTTACAAGAAATACGATTTTTTTTTATCAACTTCTTTTCTTTTCTTTTCGTGGCACAAGTAACTTCGATTTGTGTACATAGTAATTGCGAAGAAGAAGTTATCGTCAGAAATTTTGATTTTACTGTATGGAATTTTGATTAAAGAAATTACCCAAAGAATAAATAATCCTTAACACTACTGTCAAGCTTAATATTTTTGCAACAGCATCCTTTAAACCACCGCTCTCGATCACCTAAATACAAAATGACCTCGAAAATGAATTCTACACCCTCAAGAACTTTGGAAATGTGTCGTTATAAGCAGATGTTTGCTGACATTGTCTGCACCGCCCCTGTAGTTCCGCCCTGGGGGATTCACTGCCAAACACAACCACCCTTCTCAGAAGTCTTAACTCAACAGGACTCAAGGGTTTGCTGCTGGCTGAATCTGGGACAATAAGTTCACCCGCTAGCTGGGCTGTACCAGGGATGTTAGACTCGCCCTTAGCTAGCTCGTAAACTATCGCCTCAGTAGTTGAATGGACATGGTTGGAAGAAATTTAAACGTAAAAACACTTATAGTGGGCGATGTATTGAAGATAGACATATGCTCTCGCGGACTTTTTTGAAGAACTTTTCATGCTGAACAATTCTTACACTCATAGTATTTAGATATTTTTAACGGTTTGCCGTTGAGTGTTGAATTAAGAATTCTGAGAAGGGTGGTTGTGTTTGTAATTTCCCTGCAAGTGCAACTCGGGTTTTCTTCATTTCGCCTGTGAAACACAGACAAGTTAAGATTGGACAGAAAGGGGATTTGAGTTTCATTCACCTCGCCATTCCCTGGAAGTGCAACTCTCATTTCGCCGGTGAATTTTTCGTTCCGCAAAATTCACAGTCAATTTATGATTGGACGGAAGGGGGATTATATTATATTAAATTATACTGATTGGCGTATAATATCTACTTCGTATAAAACCAAGTCCCCGATTTTTGGATGTCAAGGGTAATCTCGAGAACCACTGCATGAATTTTGATGCGGTTTTCACCATTCTGTAAAGGGTACCCAGAGGAAAATAATTTATTTATGATCAAAGTAAGCCAAGCAGTAACGATTTAAGAGAAAAATTCGAAAAAGAATCCTGGCGTCCGTGCGCTTTTTAAGCTTACGCTGGGCAAACCGTTAAAAATATCAATATACAATGAGTGTATGAATTGTTCAGCATGAAAATTTCTACAAAAACGTACGCGAGAGCACATCTCTATATTCAATATATCGTCCACTATAAGTATTTTTAAATTGGACGGAAGGGGGATTAGTGTTTCATGCACCTCGCCATTCTTAAATTACGTCTGACAAGAATTTGTTGCGCATGCACCTCCATGATAATATAGTTAATAGTCCAGTCAGTGATTTTAACCCATCATGCCGAGACGTAAAACGGATATAGATCGTAGTTCATTGACATCGTAAAGAAGCGCTTATCACGTAATGCATTCACAACTGTTCTCGGGCGAAGCCGGGCCGGATTGGTAGTTCTTAATAAGGCAATTTATGCGTACGATCTACAGTACCGTTCTGCTAGAATTATTCCTGTCTGCCATCAATATATTAAAATAATCTATACGTTCAATCTACTACTAGAATTATTCCTGCTTGCTTTCAATAAGGCATGTTATGCAATCAGTCTACTGCTGTCATGAGTATAATCTCAATAAAGTAATCATATGTCATTAAAATCTGTCCTAAAACTCAATGCCATTTTTCCAGGGACACTTATTGTTGAGGGATTCTTCAGTTTTAAATTTATATATGTCATTCAAATCTGACCTAGAACTCAATGTTTCTTTGCCAAGGACTCTTATATTTTTGTTTGTCAATAGAGGCCATGAAAATGCGTTTACCTGTGTGACTTTCAATAACCTGATAATCACAAAAATAACATGGCGGCTACTGAAATTGTAATATTTGAATGGGCATTTCTCGCAACGTTATGATCCGAGCACAGTGAAATTTCACACGGTAGGCTATATCTTCATAGAAGGCTTGATGTACTAGCTTCTATTTTAATTTAATTTTTTCGAGAACTTCATAATTGGTGGCAGTGCAAAATTAGAAAAATATGTTTTTCATTTTTCTGTCCTAAACAAGGAATCGAAATGAAAGTTTGTATTATGAACACCCTTATAGTATTCATCTGATGGTATATAATTCTATGACGTACAGTACGTACAAAACAATCGAGCATGTGACTTATTTTACCAGTTCTCATCATCCCCGAAACTATTACAGCAATCAAACTAAAACTCTGCATGGTGATAGAGTACTCTTAAAGTACGAGTACGCATATACAGTATATGCGACTCTCAAACAGCTATGATAAAAACAATATGGCGGCCACTGGATTTTCAAATATTTAAAACGACTTTTATGGTGATCCAATCATCCTAGAGCACTGAACCATGGTTCAGTCAATATTTATTTAGTATGTAGACAGTTATTATTATTCAATTGCATTCCAAAAATCAAGATGGCGTCTGTTCGAATAAAACATTTTTTAAAATTCTCGTATCCTATCCAAGCGATCGCATAACGAACAATTATAATAATCTTTATCTAATGACACTGAATTCTGTAGATTACTTTCGTAATATTATAGAGCCGTGCTTATGTCTCTTCTTGAAATTAACCCGTCTGAATCGTTACAGGGAGATGTCTTCTCGTGGGAGGAGTCATAATCTCTACATACTATAAAACAAAGGCTCCGATTCTTGGATGAAACGGCTTATCTCGAGAACCACTGGATGGATTTTGATGCATTTTACACCATTCTGTAAAGGATTTCTCTTGGAAGGTTTCTGTAGAAAAACATTCATTTATGACCAATCGAAGCCGAGCAGTAACGATTCCAGTGAAGCGAGTCAAAGAAAAACCTGCCATCCGTGCGCCTATTAAGCTTACGCTGGGTAAACCGGTAAATATATCTCTATACCATGAGTGTAAGAATTGTTCAGCATGAAAACTTGTACGAAAAGGTCCGTGACAGCGTATCTCTATCATTAATATATTGCCCACTATAAGTGTTTTTACGTTTTCATTTCTACCAACAATGTCCATTCAGTGGAAAATTATTTGCTTCAGAGTGAGTTTACGAGCTGGCAAGCGAGTCTATCACCCCAGCTTCGGCCAGCATCAAATAGTCGAGTCGTGTCGATTAAAGACTTTAGAGAAGAGTATATGTGTTTGGTGTTTCGCTGTTCACCTATTATACGCATGATCAGGAACATACAGTGCGTCAGGGAATGCTCTCCGCAGTGCCTATGCACTGCTACGTTAGGTGAGAGCCGGAGTTAAGTTGGCAGCGCGGTGTCAGACCTTTCGCTCACTCGCCCTGGCTGTCTTCTTCAAGGTCGACAGGATATCAGAACACACGTGTGAGCTGTGCTGTGCTGTGCCAACTTAACCCTGGCTCTCACCTAACGTAGCACCGGGTGAGTTAGCCGTGGTGGTTACGGCATGACTGATGGCAGTCGCTCACATCCGGGAGGCGAGGAGGTTCGAATCCCCCCGCCGGCAACCTTGAAGATGGTCTTCTGTGGTTTCCCATCTTCCTTCCAGGCAAATGCCGGGGTTGGTCCCTAACTATAGGCCACAGCCGCTACCTTCCAACTCCTCGTCCTTACATTCCAACTTCCCTCCTTCCCTCCCCAACGGTACTTGTAGCTCACCCATTGGGTGTCCGTCTCGAAGCAGCTACAAAACTGGCGAGCCGAACATGTCCTCGGACACTCCCGGCACTAACAGCCATACGCTAAAAAAAAAAACCTAACGTAGCAGTGCCTAGGCACTGCGGATAACATTCCCTGACACCCTAAATTTTACTGATGTTCTATTGAGCCGGTCTCTTTGTAAGTTGATAAACCAGTAGCATGAACTAAATATTCTGGTGTACGATTCCTAAGTGAAGTATTCATGTACTGTAGATAAGTTTACCATGTACAATAAATTTGAACACATATATCGCAGCCCCGGTGTAAGACTGCCATAAGTCAATAAACATGATGTTTGATATATGTAGTGCAGTACAACCCCTGTAATCCGTCACCTTTGGGACTGAGGGTATGGTCGGAACGCAGGAGAGTTCGGATTATTATCAGAAACTACAGACAAATACGGAATTACATAAAATATAGAATCTCTGAACTCAAAAATGACTACTGTACACCTACGTATGTACAGTGAGTCCGGAAATGTTCTCCGCAGCGCCTACATGCGTCTGCGAGAGCTAGCTACAGCAGTTACTTTGACAGAATGGCTGCCGCTTGCATCATAACAAACAAACAGTAAACTTTGTACTCACCACAGCCATTCATAACAGATGCTGGAAGTGTTCTCGTGGTGTTCAAAGACAGACATCAACACGTCTACTGAGCCAGTCACACGAAATTTACCTATCAAATACCGAACGGTATCATGGTTTGGACACTTTGAATTAGGAAACCCGCGCCTGAAATCTAAATTTTACATTTTCTGTAAACTGATCGCCTTCGCGTAAAACGTATTCCACCAAACAAACTCTATACTGTATACTGTTGCACTCTTCCAATAATATATCTGAACGCTCGCTTACTGCATCAAACACTGAAGACATTCACGCTCACTTATCTGACGAGTTGTACAGCCCACGCGCGGGAGTCCCCCTTTCAAGGACACAGTGCTGCCAACTAAACTGATGACGCAACCACTCGCAGCTGCACGTAGCCACTGCGGAGAACATTCTCGGGCGCCCTGTACATTGCTGTCTACAGTAAAAATATTGCAATACAGTAAACCGCACAATAGCTGTTTGAAACCGAGCAATAGGCTACTGTACAAATTGAAGGTAGCCTGTACACTAGTAAAAAATACTTAGGAAGAAAGTCAGTTATAGATTTTTGTTTAGAGGATGAAATTCTATACTTAGCTGCAGTGTCCCTCCATTTCTTGATCCACAAAATCCAACGAACGGTAAACACTAAAAACTTCACACTGCAGTACGTACTGTACAAAACACGGACAAGACAGAAACGATACGAGAGATGACGGAGTACTAAAACGGATAAGCGATAACAAGAAGTACCTGTAAACAACAATGGCGCGACGGGTAGTGATTCACCGCCACGAGTCGGGGTAAATTCGGGTCGAGCACGTTTGGATGAACCGGAGCGGCGGACCAGCCGAGGGCGGACGAAAGGATTCTACTGTACATATAAATGCCTATCATCAAGTCCGTGTCCTGTATAACTGCCACAACTCACATCCTATAAATAGCAATTCTACGGCACTGAATAGAAAACTGCCGTAACTCAAATTTATTGATGTGTAACATCTTTCCGCTCGGTTGCTGGATAGTTTTGTGGGAGCGATTTTGAAAATTGGGGACGGAAGTGATTCAGGCGGAAGTGGATCCAACGGAAGTGAATCGGACGGAAGTGAAGACGCACTGCCAGAAAAATGGGACGGAAGTGAATCGGGCGGAAGTGGATCGAACGGAAGTGGATCGGACTGAAGTGAAGACGCACTGCCAGCTGGATGTACAATTGAAAATGTGTGTATTGGAAACAAGGCAGTGTGTGCTCTGTAGCGCGAGAATGTTATGGCAATACAGTAGGCAGTGCATTTAGCAGGCACTGGTTTGACGAGCACAGTGGCAAATGTTTCACCGACTTTCATTTGTCATTGAGCAGATTATGAAGCATCACGTTCAAGGTTGAATATCACATGAGGTAGGACAAAGATGACAAATGACATTTAAGTAAGCGGCATTATTGTCAAGCTGTGGGTGAGTAGTCAAATATTAAATGCATAACAGAATGTTGTTATATGACTGGAATAAAAGCTGTATTTTCATATTTGTGAGACTAGGTCATTTCATGATTGTAGGAAGCCATGTTTTGATTGTTTACGACGAACTGTATGAGAGCCTTGAGAATAATGAATGAGGAATGTGCTCACAGTATTTGAGAGTACTGTCGACGTTGTGTGTCACTTTGTTATTATGAATTATTAATGTAAAAGGAAGGAAGGAAGCTTGTAGTTTTGCGTGTCCGTTAATCTCACGATCATGATCCATGGTACCTCCCTTTTACGTGGAATGCGAAGCACAGGACATGGCATTTCAATTCGAAAATCTCACATGTATTGACCGGGAATCAAACCCGGTCTACCTTGGTGAGAGACTAACAGCTTGACCGCTGTGCCACAAATGTGACAGTAGCATATCTCCAAATTGATCTATACATTCCATCATAGTACCAGTATGAAAATGGAGTGTAAATTAACATTTTAAGAAAGTCCAAGCTGTGAAGTAAACGACTTGATGTTACACATCATATGCGACTACTGTAAGGCTCGTATCTTTTTTTTTCTATTAAAACACGTAATTATAATCTATGAAAGAACTTTGTTTGTTATTGCATAGGCTAATTATAGACAATGTTAGAAGTTAGTAATACGTTTAATTAGAGGGCCATATCCCTTCCAGGGAGCTAGGAGACCTGAATTAGAGTCCATGACTTCGTCAAGGGATCACTAACCAGGCATCCCGAGCCGAAATTTGCGTGTGGTAGGATGGCCTGTTCCTTTCCCCTCCTCCTCCTGCCATAGCATCCGGCAAGTTACCATTTTGCATCACGAGGCTGGGAGACCCCGTTCCAGACCATACCAAAACTTTTAAATTCTTGGCAGAGCCGGGGATCAAACCTGGTACCTCGGGGGTGACAGCCAACAATGCTAGCCACTGTGCCACGAGGTGGTCAGTAATACGTTACTTACACTTTAATTGTGTAAATATTTATATTTTTCCTATTAGCTCAAAAAGTTTAAATGCTTCTCCTGAAACGGTGTCCTTTTTGACTTGCGGCAGTCTTGCACCAGGGGTGCGATATATTCCAGTACTGGAGGCGTGAGTAATAATGAAAGAATGCAGTCGTACCAACAGTGGCATAACTAGGATTTGCTTCTGGAGGGGGATGAGCGGAGTTAAATCAAAACTAATTGCGTTTTTGATTTTCTGTTTGTTGTTTTCTACTTTTTGCTTTGTGTTTGTTATCTGCTTATGATATTGAATTTTTTGCGTTTTGCTTTCTGTTTTGGTCAAGTGTTTGTCTTTTCTTTTTTGCTTTGTGCGGGGTCAAAATAAGACAATCAATGAAAACAAACCTACACGTTTTCATGTTTGATCTCGATAACATTTGCACCTCTCAATGTGCCTAACACAAGTAAAGATAAATGTTCTCGAATTATAATTATAATTATTATAATCCTTTGACAGGAGCCTCCGTGGCTTAGGCGGCAGCACGTCGGCCTCTCACCGCTGGGTCCATGGTTCAAATCCCGGTCACTCCACGCGAGATTTGTGCTGACCAAAATGGAGGCAGACAGGTTTTCCTCCGGGTACTCCGGTTTTCCCTGTCACAATTTCATTCCAACAACACACTCCCCTATCATTTCATTTCTTCTGTCATTCATTTAATCATTGCTCCAGGGGAGTGCGACAGGCTTCGGCAGCCGACACAGTTCATAACCACGCCGCTAGATGGGGGTTTCATTCATTCCATTCCCTGACCCGGTCGGTCGACTGGAAGCAGGCTGTGGATTTTCATTTTCATAATCGTTTGTCAACAATCTGTAAATTGGCATTAAAATCATCAAATTAGTTTTTTTATTTGGCTCTGGGAGGGGATGACTGATCCCCCTAATCACCCCTCCTTAGTTACGCCACTGAGTATCAATATAAGATCATTTTGTTTTCTATTGACATTTTTCTTTAAGTTTATTGTCTGAAATGACCACAACGTTTTGTTGTTGAGGTTTGAGTTTGAAATTGGTGCTCTATATTTTATCACAATGTAGGTCGTGTACCAAAAGCTATTCAGCAGGCTAAATCACATGGAAAATCCACTTAATACGGGTGTGAGGTTTTCAATTGAAAAGAGGAGTAGAATACATTAACATTGTGGTGTTTGAAGCCATATTTTCAGTGTTGCCTTAGTAAACAAGAGTTTAGTGCTTTTCAGTCGGTCAACACGAATGTGCCCAAAAGAGATGGGTTATGCCCTAATCCTGAAATAAATTACATGAGATTAATAAAACACTAGGATGACTTTACATTAAATACATTAAAATAGGCTATTTAGTTCTTGATGGAACTTCTCGCTTTTTCATAAAGTCTGGTGTAAATAGCCTATAATATGCGTTCACTAATATGTAAGACACAGCCGCAGTCATAATTTAGGAGAATGTATGGTCTCTTCGTATCTAGACGAACCGATTCCATGCTTTAAAATGGAGGATTATGTCCTGGTCTGAGTGTTGGAAGAGCGTTATTCATCCTTGTCAAGGCAACTTACGTTAGAATAAAGGCAAGCTCAAGGCTACGTCTTGGCCATCCTGCAACTGGTCTCAGTTGGATTCTCACTCTAAGGGCAGACGACCTGTTTGTTCCGCCTCTTAAACCAACAATCAACCACCACAGCATCACTCAACTCAAGGCAAATACAGGAAGGTATGAAGGTACTTTATTTATGACCAAGGTCTTACTCATCTAATTCTATGCCCACCTTCTAGTGTGGTGGCTAACATTCTTAGCTGTCATCATGGAGGTTCAGGTTTGATTTTCAGCTGTGCCAAGAAATTTAATTCTGGCATGAAGACTGGAATGTGGGTAAAAACTGAGAAGGGGTGGGTTCGATTCCCATGATAGCCATCCTGGAAGTGATTTTCCACGGTATCCTACTTCTACTGTACTTCAAGCTAATGCCGGGAAGGTTTTCAACTTAAATCCAAGGCCGCTTCCTTCCCAATCCTCTCCTGATTTACCTTTACACATACGCACTACTACAGACAACACAATAATACCGGTTATCAGACAAAATAAATGTCCATATATACGTACACGGCGTTAAATTATCACGATTTCCATGCCTCTCAAATGAAATAACAACCTTAATTTTAGCCACAATTACGAATATTGTGAGCCCATAATTAGAGCCCTGAGCGGATAAACAAAACGTATCCGCATCCGCCCCACATCCGCACGGCTGTTATCCGCATCCGCCCCGCATCCTCACTACTGTTATCCGCATCCGCACGGCTTTTATCCGCATCCGCACGTTTGTAATCCAAATCTATTGACATTACATTAATATTTTCAATTAGATAAAATATTGAACCAACACATTTAGTTTTGAGGAGGAAGTTTTTGTCTTAGGCTATGCATGTCAAGTTCTATGTTTAAAATGAATGTTATACAGCCAGAATTGCAACCCTTTTCAGTTCGGAGTGTTAATTGTGCTTAATGACATAATTTGAATGAGGTTAACGTTAATCATCTTACATTTGTCATGAAAAAGAACATAGCCGAAAAATATGATATGTCATAAACATCCGGGTCTTAGTAATGATATTCAACAAGTTCGGATTGTATTCTAAAAACTATCCGAAAATTTACTCCAAACATTATCCGCAGCTTATCCGCTATCCGCACAGCCATGCAAACTGTATCCGTATGGCGAAATATTTTGCGGATATCCGCGGTTGTCCGCATTCACGCGGGGCTTCATCCATAATCTTTTCCTTTTCCCATAAATATTGCATTCTACAATCTATAAGATCCCGAAACCATCCCCTTAACCATGTGATTCACTCAATGTAGGATCCAGCCTGTCCCTGGACAGAATTCTGCTGCTTCTCATTTACTGAATGCTGGGGTGAAGACGGACTGCGACGTGTGGAAACAAGCTACCGATGTTATTTCAGCTTTACCACCAAAGGTGTGGCAGAAGTGATTGCTATTTTATGGCATCTTTATTGCTCTGTGAAACTCCCACATACGTGGTGGCTATGGGAGACAGAAACATTTGTGCTGATTTCGAGTAAAAGTTTTGGTGACGAGAGTAGGGACTCTCTGTCCAAACATCTCGCCAAGCGCTCTGAATCCTTCATTCCGGGATAATAAACATTGAATGCCCACGCTGTCACTGACATAGATCAGTTCGAGCTCACGATAACCGATGGACTGACAACCCGGAAGGGCCGTGTTGTTGAAAAGGACAATTAGTTTGAAAGACACGTAGGCAGGGAGTGGAGGGGGGCTTAAGTTCAACCCGATATCCCTCCTAACCAACAGACGTTCACCTATCGATGGAGCTCACCTTGTGGTGTAGCGGTTAGCATTCTTGGATGACCACACGGAGGTCCAGGTTCGATTCCCATCCTGATGATGATGATGATGATGATGATGATGATGATGATGATAATCGTTGTTTTAGGGGCCTAACATCTATGTTATCGGCCCCTAATGGTTTGGGTGATAGTGAAAGATGAGATGAGAATGAAAACTATAACTAATTTTTACTACAAACTAACATACTACAAGAAGAAATGGTAAACAAATAAAGGAGAAAACAAATAAAGGACAGGAAGAAAAGAAATGCCCTCAACCCTTGAAGAATGAGGATTGAGGGACTTGGAAGGAAGGAGAGCCATGAAAGGCAGATAGGAAAGGGAAAGAGGAGAGGGCCAGCCCCAAAGTCAGTGGGAAAAGAGGAAAAACGGTCTCAGCTCAGGAATCCCTCGGGATCGCCAACTCCGGAACTCACCAGCCGTGAGCACCTGAGGGTGTAGCAATATCCAGAGTGCACCAGAAGTGGTGGGGCTACATACACCCAGCCTCCTTGAGGGCCTTGTGCAGAAGGCATGGGATAACATGAAAATAAAAAGAAGGCTGACTCCTCGAAGAATGAGGGTATCAGGAAATATGAGACAAGGGCCAATTAAGGCGGGATAGTGAAAGACTCCCTAGGCCTCGGAATCATTTCTGGTCTTAGGAACGGGGTAGGCCTAAACTCAGACTCGTGAGGCGAAACTGAGAAGAGGCTGGTTTGATTCTTACCCCAGCTATCCAGGAAGTGATTTTCCATGACTTTCCCAGGCAAAAGCCAGGATGGTTCCAAACTTGAGACCACGGCCGCCTGCTTCCCAATCCTCTTCTGAATCACAATTACACACACGTGTACAGTTTTTACAATAACACAGGTCATCAGACAAGTTCCACACACACACCTAAGAACATGGGGCTACATGACCACGATGGCGCACAGCCCCTAAAGAATCAGCAACAACAACAACAGAATTAAATATCATGGCAGAGCCTGGATCTAACGCGGGTCTCCACGGTGACAGCCAAGCAAGCAAGCAAGCAAGCAAGCAAGCTTCTAATTTTATGTGACCATTAATTATGCGATCTTGACCCACGGGACCTCCTTTTTACGTGGAATCCGAACCACAGGACACGGCATTCCACTTCGAAAATCTCACATGCATTGACCGGGAATCGATCCCGATCTACCTTAGTGAGAGGCTAACAGCTTGACCACTGTGCCACCACGCCCCTGACAACCAATAATGCTAGTCACTACGCAATGAGGCAGACCTTCTACACCAGTGCAATGTACGCGATAATGACAGTGCGAAATTAAAACACAGCAGTTAAGGTAAGAGAGAATGGATGAGTGAAGCAGAATTGTTTTGGAAGAGTTTCAGTTTGGCACGGCTGGCAGCTGTAATCTGGCTCATAAAAACGAGTGAGCATTTCATCTGCCGCCCCCAACAGCCCCATGTCGACAGTGATTGTCAGTCATAATGTTGTGCATGCGAGTTTGATTTGGCCGCTGTCCGTCACACACTAATGTAACAAATGAACAGAGAAAATTTGTTTTAAAACAGGAGCCCGATATTTCTATGTAAAATAAACACATTTACGCTCGATAACTTCACCTGACGCTTGCATTCAAATATTCAGGGTAAAATAATAATAATAATAATAATAATAATAATTACTAGCGGACCCGTGCGATAACTCTCGCATAATGGGTTGTGTGCGCCCCATGTGCACAGACTACCCGCCCGGCTCAAGTAGTATGGCAGGGGATATCGTCTTGTTTATTTGTTTAAATACATATACAGGGAGTCCGGGAATGTTCTCCGCAGTGCCTACAAGCTGCTGAGAGAGATTACGTCACCAGTTACGTTGGCAGCACGGCTGTTCCTTGTATCAAAACAAAGAAACAATCAGTGAACTTTATACTCACCACAGCCATTCATAACTGATGCTACAAGTGCTGATGACACACATGCTGGCTTATTGCAATACACACTGACGAATTCGACAGCCCACAGCCCACACATGTGGCCTTCGCCCTATCAAGGACACTGTGCTACCAACTAAACTGATGACGCAACCACTCGCAGCTACACGTAGCCACTGCGGAGAACATGCCCGGACTCCCTGTATTTCCGTTGACTTTTCAAGAAATGCAAGATTTTTCTATACTATTGAGACAATTTGGAAGATCTTGGAACAAACCACACCTTCTAACTCCCTCTGGTTTAGGAGCTTGAGTTTTGTGAAACATACACCTTAGCGTATTATATAATAAGATATTTTGGGCATGGTGGGACAGCTACTTGCCATCTTCCAAGGTAGACCTGATTAATTGCATGTGAAATTTAATGTCCTTTTGGAATCAACGTACGGTAAAATGGGCTTTCCGTGACTTACGATCGCGCGATTATCTGTGAAGCTGCAAGCTTCCTTCCTTCCTCTTATTTCATTCACCCAGTGACATTAACGTGCACCTTAAATCGCGAAACTTGACCTCGATGGGAAGCGGCAGCAAGTCCGAAGGTTGTATTAAAAGTTCGTATCCCAACATTAACTGAGAACACTCATCGTATGACTGTCGGTTCGTCTTTACGAGGGACTGCTTAGTTGTGCTTTGAAAAGAGGTGGTAGTGGAAATTGCAACGTTGTTATCGGTAACACTTCGCATTGGCGACGACTACATTCTAGAAACTGATAATAAATACCACTTACGTCAATTTATATTTCACTCTCTGGCCTAGCAGAATGGATCCTAATTTTGAATAATTTTGTTTGATCTTTGTCATTTTATTTTTATTTTAACTATTTATTTATTTATTTATTTATTTGGAATTTTTGAGCTAGGTTTCACTAAATTTTGAGTAATTGTGATTGTTTTCTTACTGGATTTTGACCAATTTTGAATATTTTGTGTGTGTTTTTTTATTTTCATTTTGGCTAATTTGCTCTGTATTTTAGGACTGCCAAGCACTGGTGGGGATTGGAGAAATGGGAGAAGTGGGGGAAGCAGAAGTGTATCCAGTATTCGTCGCGGAGACGAACACTACCAACCCCTTATAGGGCAAAACTATTTTTTTTATGTGCTTATAATTTTAATTTATTTAAATTATTATTATAATAATATTAATAATGTTATATTTTGTTTCTCTAATTTTTTATTTATTTTTTAAATTTATTTTTAATTTTCAATTTGTACATTTAATTTTGATCTTTTTATTGAATTAATTACCGGTTAATTAACTAATTTCGAAATGATTTTTACAGTTATTTTCATAATTTGTTGATAGTTATGTTAATTATTTTAATTTTATATTTCTTTTATTATTGCAATTCAATTTTTATGATTTTTTTCTATATTTATATTTTATGTTTACACATTAATTGTTAATATTTTTAGTTTTTTTTTACATTTTATCCAACACATTACGTTTAGTAGATACGTAGGTATATTTGTTTTTTTTAAATACTAGCACTTCGGCATGAACATTCTCCGAAATTTGGCTTAAAGATTTAACTATCAGCATCTTTAAAAGAATTAACTGTCCTTATGACAGGTGGTTAATATAGAGACCACTAACCCATAAAGGGTTAAAGGATGATACATCGAAGATGATGCTATACTGATTCTAGTCTATAGACCAGTGGTTCTTAAACGGTGGTCCGCGAGTGCCTCGGGAGTGGTCCGCGGGAGAAAAGGGTCCACCAGCACGTATAAAAAAGTGGTCAATAAATGGGGATTTCGGAAACAAAGTGCGTTGAACGAGAATCGTCCGAATGTATTCGCGGCTATGACTATCAGGGTTTGTAGTGAAATATCTTTAAAATAAGGGTTATTGAGGAAGGGTTACAACTGATACGGTGTATTGGGGGGAGGGGGGAGGTCCGTACACGATTCAATTTTAGGCTGAGTGGTCTGCAGACTTTTACGGGTTCAGAACCCCTGCTCTAGACAAAATCAAAATCAGACTAATAGTTTTGGTTAAAATAAATTTGCAGTTTTTAGGTGCAGTTGAAACTGTGTAGATTTATATTCTTGTAACCTGGTGGCTATCAAGTTGAAAGGCATTCAATTAGTCGTGCCCACTCTTGAATAACTGCTTGAATAAACACCTCGTACTCAGAGATCTACATGTCTGTCTATTAGGTAGTCAGCCAGAAGGCTGATTGGATCCTCAAAGAGTACCGCCGTTAGGTTATGTGGGTAGATACCCACAAAATCCCAAGGCAGTGCTATATTGAGGCGTACTAGGCACGATGAGGATTGAGGTAGTTTGCCATTGCTTTCCTCACTGAGTCCGAACAGCAGTACTAACCCTATGAGTAGAACCTTTCACAGCATCCATAGGCACTAGTTGTGCCTTGAGACCATTACTAAGCACCACCCATACCTCAGTAGCTTCCACAGCCATGAGTGAGACTGAGACATCGGTGAAAAGCTACAATTTACTCTAGCCTGTGCCAACAGACAAATGAAAATGTATTACATTCATCAAGAGATGGCAAACAGACCAGATCTACATGTAAGATTCTCAAATGCTTGAATTTAAATTTAAAACTTTTAAAATAACCAAGATTATTGCAGTATTTTGGTGGTTACTAATGCCACGGGTTAACATTACTGACAGAACTTGAACAAGAAGATATATAAGGGATACAACTCAAGTGTATTATATGACAAAAGTTTAATGCTTTTCAGTCGGTCAGCACGATTGTATCCAAATGAGATGGGTTATTCCCTAATCCTGAAAAAATTACATGAGATTACTAACAACTAACAAATATTGACGAGTTGCAGTATCTCAACTAATACTGCAACTAAACAAGTGTATATATTGTAAATATTTTCACCCATATTCTCAGATAGATTTTATAGCCTAAGTGTAATGATGATGATGATGATGATGATAATAATTGCTGTTTTAAGGGGCCTAACATCTCGGTTATCGGCCCCTAAATGGTTTGGGTGTTCGTGAAGATGAAAATGAAGTAAACTGTAACTAAAACTAACTTATATACTAGAGCAGAGGTTCCCATTTGGAAATTTTCTCGGACCCCCTAATGCGATCGTTATGTAAGCACGGACCCTCTGCCCCAAAATCTTTTAAGTCAAGACTTAAAATATTTAAATTCCTATTGGGAACTTCTGCCTTGGTGTACTGTGCTCAATTATTTGTATGTTAATATTAATTTATTTAATCCTATTACATCATAGATTTTTCTTAATTCGTAAAGGTAGGTAGTGCTTCTTCTTCCTCTTTCCTAGCGTTTATCCCAGTACGGGGTCCGCTGCTCTACTAGATCTTCTCCACTTGTTCCTGTCGTTGAGATCTGCAGGTTGTAAGCCAACATCGAGCTACAGACCTAAAAAAAAAGAAAAAACAATGCAGCGTTTGAGAAGGAACAAGTCCTATTTATTATAATTTTGTGTAAAAGGGGCCGAGGTTCAATAAGACGAACGTAACCTATTCTTTCCCGCAATTATCTCTCAAGTTCGGGTTACAATTTCAAAATATTCACCCTGAAATTAGGCCCCATATCCAGCCTATTTCTATAGTTGCTTTGTATTACGCACATTGTGGGAAATCTTGTTCGCACAAGTAAGTTGTTGCAAACCAAAGAATATTTGTTATTGCCTTATCGCTCATTCCCATGTAGTACTTTCGAGCTGTCACCCAGAAGTCTGCAAGCTCTCTTTCATTAAAACTTTTCTTCATTTCACCACTTGAGGTCAATTCAACGAGTTGGTGTTGTTCCTGCTCTGATAGTAGCTGAATACTTTCAATTTTGAGATTGTTGCAGAATGGGTTCCGATTCCTGCAGTTATCGCAAACGGGCTTAGGTAAATATTCCCGAAAATTAGTTGCAAGACTATGAGGATGTTCGGTTATATTTTCTTTACCTCGCAAGGCAAACCTTCGTTAGATGACTGCAGAAACGTTTTTAGTGTGGGGAAATTGGCATGTGAGCCATTTTGGACCCTTGCTGCCCAAATATTACACTTTTTTCACAATAGCACTGATCTTGTCTTCAACTCTGAAGACATCAACGTAGTCACCTTGCAAACTCAAATTCAAAACATTTAAGTCATCAAACAAGTCAGCCAACAGTACTGCAAAGCCAAGAAATGTCATTTTCCAAATCCGCATGTATCGCCCTAAGAAGAAAGATCCGTATCTCATCGTTCAGCTCGATAAACCTAGTTAAGATCCTGCCCTTTGAAAGCACTTCAGTATGAATGAGAAGCGTCTCATGCTCGCTAACCATGTCTTTGCAGAGCAATGCAAATAACCTGCATTTTAAGGAGCTAGTTTTGACATTGTTTATTATTTTCACCTCTTCACTAAGGATGCTCTGCAGCAGTTCAGGCAGTCTTTTGGCTACTAATGCTCCCCGGTGAATACAGCAATGTATCCAATGTGTACAGCAATGAACTGAAGAAGGTATCTGGAGCTATCTTTTTCACTTCAGCTTGAAGGCCCTTCCGGCATCCGGACAGGGCTTTCACGCCATCTGTAGACAGACCCACACATTTTTTCCAGGCGATACATGATTATTACAATAATCGTTCATAGCTGCGAAAATATCGTCTGCTGTTGTGTGTACTAGTTCACAAGAAAAAAGAAAATCTTAATATATTTCGTCATGACATTATAAATGTACAAAAACCAACATTAAAAAACCAACATTATCGCCTTTCTTTGTGTTCTGCTCTGCAGTCGTTTTGTGTGTTTACATATTTACATGAGTTTTGAAAGTTGAAACTTTTAATCGTTTTAATTGTTAAAAGTCCATTGAATATGGACCGTTGGTTGCAGAGTGGATCTTTAAACCGAAGTAGGCCCACTGCTACTGATAGTGACGAAGACGAATCTGTGGTAATAAATATAGAAGTTATTGGGCCGCCTGCTGCCTCTTGGCTTTACGTATTGTGGACTTGAAGATTGTCCTAAGCCTCAATGCGTGATATGCTTTGGAACCCTTGCCAATGAGAGTATGAAACTTTCAAACCTCCGGAGGCATCTCGATACCAAACACTCGGAGCACAAAGGCAAATCCATTGAATTCTTCAAAATAAAATTAGTTGAACTGAAATCATGCCAGAAAGTAATTACCAAAAGTTCTGGTGCAAATATGAATGAAAAAATTCGACGCTTGCATTTTACGAAGTACCTCAGCTTGTCGCAAAACGTGCCAAAAACCATACAAATGCTGAAGAGCTCATTCTACCTTCGGTAATTATTTTGTGCAAGAGAATGCTGGGCGATGTTGCCGCAAAGCTTGTAAGTAATGTCCAGCTGTCCAACAATACTGTGCAAATGCGAATTGCAGATATGCCAAGCAATATTGAAGAAACGTTGTTGCACGACTGCAGAGCAAAACACAGAGATAAAGGAGCAGAACGGTCTCTAGCGGGAAATTTGAAAAGCTCAAATTACGCTGCGCCACATATGAGTGCGCCACTTATCCAATGGGTGGCAACGAATATATATATATTTTTTGAGGAACTCTTTGTACTTTCTCAGTTTTTCATTTTCATTATTGCGTTACTACTTGACGATTCTTCGCGGACCCCCTGGCAAACCATCGCGGACCCCCAGGGGCCGCGGACAACCTAATGGGAACCTCTGTACTAGAAGAAGAAATGGAAAACAAAAGGAGAATAAGGAAAAAAAAGGGCAGGAGGAAAAGAAATGCCCTTAACCCTCGAAGAATGCGGATTGAGGGACTTGGAAGGAAGTAGAGCCATGAAAGGCAGATAGGAAAGTGAAAAAGGAGAGGGTCTGCCCCAGAGGTAATGGATAAATGGGGGAAAACCGGACCCAACTCAGGAATCTCTCGGGGTCGCCAACTCCCGAACTCACCAGCCGTGAGTCCCTGAGGGTGTATCAATATCCAGGGTGCACCAGAAGTGTTGGGGCTACATACAACCTGCCTCCCTGAGGGCCTTGAGCAGAAGGCAGGAGATAATATGAAAAGAAAAATAAGGCTGACCCCTCGCAGAAGGAGGGTGACAGAAAAGATGAGACAAGGACCAATTAAGGCGGGAAAGGAAGAGACTCCCTAGGCCTCGGATACCCTAATACCGTCCTGGTCGGAAGAGAACCAGAGTTGATCAAGTGAGGTCGACAGGAAAGATGACAGAGGGGAGCCCGGCACAAGTAAGTGGAAGCAATGGCGGACTCAGCTGGGGCCTCGTGGTCGCCATCCCATGTCCCACTAGATGTGAGCCCCTGGGGGATAAGTATAATGGATCTGATGATGATCAATTGACGATGAAAACTGGTCCAAGTGTATTTATTAAACTCATGTATTTTTTTTTTTGTTCAGGATTAGGGAATAACTCATCTCATTTGGGTACAATCGTGTTGACCGACTGAAAAGTATCAAACTTTTGTTTATTAAGGCAACACTGAAAAATGGCTTCAAACACCATAATATATTATACAGGGTGTTTTTATGTACTTTTGGAAAATGATAGGTCGTCTAGGGGACGGGTATAGAAGTAATTTGAGATAAGGAACTTGGGGTCGGAGTGGCCTCCTTAACCCCTAAAATAAGGGTTGATTCAGGCAATTGTTGTAATGAATTCAAACACTAGCTCCGTTTTGTAACATGACCAGTTGTTCAGCTGTGATTTGAATTCTCGAAAAGTACCGTAATCTTGTCATGAACTGATACAAAAATACTCTATCATTTTATTTTCACAAGTATTTGACGCAATCACTGGTCGTGTAATTATTGTTGTTTTGTAATTTTATTGCCTATTAAAGGAACTTTGTGACTAATTACGGAACTGCGGTAGTTTTAAGATCGTGCCTTCTAATGATTACCCTACGGCAAAAATTAAGCTAAGCATGCCCAGCCTAGCTAAACCTTACTTTCTCTTGCAAATCAACGCGATTTAAACGTAATAACGGACTTAAACAATTGAATCCTAGGAAGTGCACAAAGATCGGTTTAATTTACCGAAGGTATCAGGCTTAAATACCTTACACCTAAAATAACATAAAAAAATAAAAATTATTTTTGCCCAAGCCCGGAAACAAACCCGGGACTACCGGCCATTCACACCACAACGCTATCCATTACGCCAGCGCCACTTGGTGAAATGAATCTTGCCAAGAGTTAAAGGATTGAGAAAGGTAATAGAGGCTTGGGTCGGTTGCCTAATTTACAGGGTGGAGGGCCTGAATCAATCCTTATTTTAGAGGTTAAGGAGGCCGCTCCGACCCCAAGTTCCGCATCTCAAATTACTTTTATACCCTTCCCCTACACGACCTATCATTCTCCAAAGGTACATAAAAGACACCCTGTATATGAGAGCTGTACCTCCCAAGCCGGGGTTCGAACGGCTTGTTGCACTCGCTAAGTGAAAAGTGAGGTCGTGGGATGAACTCTCATTATACATGGAAAGCGGCTCACTGCTCTGTTCCGGAAGATGAGAGAGCTGTGATTTTCATTTAGTCAAATGTCAATGACAAGTCCCCATGCCGTCAGTTCATTAGTAAAACGTTTCACGTCAAACGGTGGCATTAACAACTAAACATG
The DNA here is from genome assembly GCA_946902985.2 of Meconema thalassinum. Taxonomy (NCBI): domain Eukaryota; kingdom Metazoa; phylum Arthropoda; class Insecta; order Orthoptera; family Tettigoniidae; genus Meconema; species Meconema thalassinum. The sequence continues at coordinate 130,536,520 of OX336389.2, forward strand.
ACAGTGGTGTGGAGCGGTGGTACGGGTCTCTGTCGATATTCATTTGTTGTGTCAGTCAGCTGATGGACGGTGTGATCTGCCTTCACAACCCGAGCAGCCCACTACATTGTAATCTCATTTCTGTCTGCCCGTCGCGATGCGTCGTACAGTATTCCTCGTTGAGTAGTGACTAGAATACTTGGCTGTCACCGCGAATGCCCGGGTTCGATTTACAGCTCTGCCAAGAAATTCAATTCTGGTCTGAGTGCTGGAATGTGGTAAACTCAGACAGGGTACACTCAGCCTCGTGAGGAAAAACAGAGAAGAAAAGGAGTGGGTTCGATTCCTACCTCAGGTAGGATTCTGGCAGGAAGCGGCCGTTGCCTTAAGTTAGGTACCATCCCGTAATTTTCCCGCAGTAGAAGTAAGAAACCTCGGAAAACCATTTCTAGAATGGCTGAGGTAGGGATCAAACCCACCTCTTATCCATTTTGCCTCACGAGATCGAGTGTACCCCGTTCCAGCCCTCAGACCACAATTCAATTTTTTGACAGAGCCAGGCCTCCGCGGTGACGGACAAGAATGCTAGCCACGACGCTAGGATGTGGGACAAAATGGAAAGCTTAGGCAGCGATAAAGTGGAATGAGGGGTAGTAGGTAAGTATAAGAATGTTATAATATCTAGGGAAAATAACCAGTGGATTAGCAGTTACAGGAAAATGAGCAGGACAGTTTCACTTCCTACAATACGAATGTTCCAGATATATTAAACAGTAATCTCTCCATTTAGTTCAATTTGTTTTACCGGATCATCACCTAGAGTATATTGATTAGATGTTATTTTGACCAGCAAGAACATGGCCGTTAGGCCCTCTTCTTCATTTTACCAGATTATAACATGATTACACAACAAGTCTCACTAGAAAAATGCAAATAAAAAGGATGAATTGAAGAGGATGATGGTACCCAAACTTGTATGATTAATAGCTTATTACTAAATAAATAAGCGAGATATATAAATAGTAGATAAAACATAACTGAAGCGCTGAATATAATGATACAGGGGATGTCTCATAAGTAAAGTCATTTTTTAAAGAACATTTTATTCAGAAAATTTTCTGACAAGATATTCAACTCTTCTTCAAATTAGAGACCATCAGATTCTATGGTATTGAGCCAACTTTCAGCCCGCGACGGTACCAGTCTCTGGGTTTTGATGCGAATAATGAACCCGAGGAGGTTATGCTGACTGGAATCGAACGTGGTTCTCAGAGACTGTGATCTCAGTATAAAGCTTCCACCAGGGAACGAACCAGAGATCTGTAGAGGCAGTTTCATGGTAAAAACCCCTCGAAAGAAGTGTATATTTAATCACTGGTGTGATTTTGGTGCAATGACATCATTTATTAAAATAATGCAGGGAATAATGAGCAGATTACAGCATTATTAGACTACTTGGTGTAGGCTATACGAGGCTTGAAGCACGGAGAGGACAGAGTTGACATTTTACAAATTAGCCCAGAATTGTGGGTGGGGCCCAGTGGAGCCATGTCCATCTCTGTGACCCCATTCTGTCGTCTGGAGCAGGGGCAGGCCTGAATAATGACCCAGTTATTCCCCGACGGAGAATAGATTTGAGGAGTGGGAGGAGAGATGCCCAGGAAAATCATTGATTACTCGTGATTGGAGCAACGAATTGAGATGAGAGTTGCTCACAGATGAATCTTTTGGCAGGAGGCTAATTTTAGAGCCTTTTACCTGCGAAATTGGGGCATATTTAACGAAGTGCGGAAGGACTGTAAAACGACCATTGTGCGCGGATAGATTTGAGAATGTTGCCGGGGAATACCCGTAAGATAGCGTCCCACGCTATGGAGAAAGGAATTAATATTAATTAATTGGACGAGCGATTCCTTTGCACGCAGATAGTTTTGGAATCTGTGAAGAAAGAGGAACCCAATGATCATGGTTTGGAGACCAGATTCACGCTGTGAGAGGAGCCAAGATTACGCGGGAAGATTTCGCCCTACTTTCAGTGAGAATCTGATATAAGGGAGTAGACCCTTGGAGGAGCACCCAGTCTCTCTCAGTTGAAGCTCAGTCTACGCGCAGTTCACGTGCAGTTTGCACCCAGTTACAGTCGAGCAAGTTGCAGTCTTATGCAGTCTTCACGCTCAGTTTACGTTAGAAGTTACCCAGTTGTAGCTCAGTTGCAGTAAGTTGCAATCAGTATGCAGCAAGTACGAGGGCAGTACGAGACAGTATGTAAGCAGTATACAGCAGTCTTCAAGTAAGTTACGAGCAGTCTTCAAGTGAATCTTCAGTCAGGTACAGCCACTTTGAAGCAAGTTCGTCAAGGCAGAACGCATGGCGGTTCTACTCATAATAGACGCCGGACAAAGACTGGTACGTGTAAATGAAGCATTTTATAAGCTTGTATGAATAATAGTCGTGCTATAGGCATAATCAGCAGTACGAACTATGCCGTGTTCAGTTACGAAGCACCGTATAAGGCTAATGGCAGAACTATTGTAAATAATTATTTGTGTAATGTATTGGACAGTGTTAAGCGCAATGTGTATAGTATTGACTGATCGTATGTGTGTAATTACGATGGTATGCGCTAAATGAAGCTCTATGACGTGTTTGGTAATGTCATGAGAGTACCAGATGATAAAACTCAGGACGGGAGCTAGCATATTTATGCAGCGCAGGACGCTTACCGTAGGAGTAGGAAATATAAAAACTGTTGGTGAATTCCGAAAGCAGGTAAACCAGACTTTCAATCAGGAGTTGATAGAAGCACGGGAGATGCTGTCGACGCCTGCAATTTCGATCTTTGCTAGGGAATTTCAGCATTGAAAAGTGTATAAAGTGACGTGTGTTAAGTGTACAACATATGTAAAATATCCTTTAAAGTAGTGATTAGATAAGTGTTTCATATGTGTGGGAGCGATAGCTTCCTGAGAGTTATGCAACGTGTCGTGTTGTTGATGAAAATTATGTGTATTAAAATGTGTGCATTCAAGATGAATATGTCGCGTTAAACCTGCTAATGGCAGGCGACATGGAGAAATATGATTGGTTGGAGCCACCATAGACGCCTATAGAAATGTAAGTACCCCACAAGTTATGATTATGTAGAAATATGGGCCATTGCATGTTGTGATTCCTTAAAGATGCCAGTAAAAATCAGTTTAGGAGGCAGATCCTCCATGTTTAATCATTATTGTGTTGATTTTTATAGAGTTGAGATGTTAATTTGCATCATTAAGTGGAGTAATTATTCCCACTAGGAATAAAAAATGGCAATCAGTTATGTAAATGTGACGAACGCAATTGTTCGAGTTTTTAAGACGTTTAGCTATGTCGGATATTTTTGGTAAATTTATATAAGAATAATAAAGTAATGATTTTTGGTCATTTATGTCAGTGAGATTAATAAGAATAATAAAGTAATGATTTTGGTCATTTATGTCAGTGAGATTAATGGTAATAATAATAATGAATATTAAAAGTATGAATGAACACATCAGGAAACAAATAAATGTTGTAAGCGAGAGATTTACGCTAATTGCAAGACTTATCAATCTAAGCAGTAAGATGATACAGTAAGATTACATTACAGTAGTTAAGAAAAGAAGTTTTATATCAGAATATTGCATATATTCAGTAATGATGCCAGTAATGAAAGAGCTTTTAGTGAATTGAATTTGCAGCTTATATGAGAAGCTTATAGAGTAAATTGTTAGATTTCTCTTAATAAATAATAGGTCGGAGGTCGTAGCATTGAGTAGGGGCCAGATGGTCTATTCTACGTATGAAATCTCCTATGTCATGGGCATAAGTGGAGATATAATTTTATGCCAGAGTTGTAGTGTGTACCCTAGCTCTGAGGAAGGATATGAAAGTGTTCCGGGTTGGGATCCTGTGATAGAGACGAGGAGAACGAGGACACCTCGATACTCTATGGTCTCCCGAGAACTTATTAATGAGTTATTCCACTCGTGGTAGCGAAACTCATGGCGACAGCTGCGGTGAGCGCCTATATTTTACTTGAGACATCGGTCACCCGTCAGACTAATGCATTACGAACCCCGAACCTTCATGTTGAATGGACCCGTGTGAGGCCAGTAATTATTATTATATCCTCTGTGTAGGAGTAATTAAAAAGCTCATTCAATACCTGTTTGCATAATAGTCAATTAAGATCCTTTGGGATATGTGTGTCGGTCAGACGACAGTATTTGTCTTGTAAATCTTTACTGCTTAGAGAGGAAAGCATTCAAAACCTTTAAGGAGGGTCGAGGTAATTGGTGGAACACCCATCCCACTTTCTATTGTGTGCGGACTCCTCTAGCCGAGGGTCTGCAGTCTAAACTCGAGCCGTCAAGGCAAGTTGAAAGGGACAGATTTTCGACCCTAGTAAATGACATATAATGAAAGATTGCTATGTTGAGTAATGTAGCCATGTGGTTTAGGAACACATGGATAATTATAGATCATCCTGATGGTTCATTATTTTAGCTATCTGACGAATAGTTAGATGATGTATTTGTACTGTCACTGAAACCAAGTTTTGAAGTTAGTTACCAGATGCCAATCGCCACGAGAGCGAGGTAATCTATTGTACCATCCGACACCAGCTATAACGTAACGTTTTATGTAGGAATCACATACAGCATGCAATGGAACCATATAAATAGAGGAAGTGGAGGGGTAGCTTACATAATTATGGAGTTGCACGTTGATTGCGGTGCAACGTCCGAATAGGTAAATGCATGCAAGCATTTGTTTGGTGAGAAGAGAAAAATCAAAACACGCACGGCACCCATAATTGTTAAGACCAAGAGGTCTAAGGAATAATTAATTTGTGATATTAAAGAAGTCACATTGTATGACTGTTATGTTAATGTACAGTTTGTATTGAAGTCGTAGGTGCATCAGCGCACTAGTATATCTTTATGTAGTCCACATAAGGGTACAGCTTTATGGTTTAATATGATTTTATTATGATTTCATTTTTGTTTAATTGTGGATTGTGGAAGTAAATTTTTGTTTGCTTTGTTTTTATGGTTTTGGGATTGTTTTGTGTTTGAAGCCATGATTTTCATTTACTGAATTAAAGTTTTAGAATAGAGTTGTGCCTTGTTATTGTAGAGTTGTTACCTTATAGCCTCAAATCCAAAATATGCACTGCTCATTTGGGGGAACGGCACGCGCCTGAGACCTGATGCTAGCTGGAGGCAGCTGCATATTTACCATCGAGATTACTCACATGGGTACATGGGATTTGATGTCCTATATTGTGATTTGAGCTATCGGTACAACTAAAGTCGGTCAGATTTAGTGCACACAACTCTATTAAAGTAAGAATTATCGAAGTAGGGAATGACCGCTCCTATCCCTAGATAAGTTCCGATACGTACATATAAATTTTGATAGATGTATAAGTACAGTTCTACTCCTTTGTATTTACACTCTTATTATCATGGCCCAAGCGACGTGGGGCGGTATTAATTCATTATGGAACCGCCTGCGTCAGTGCAATATGAGCGATCTTGGCATTGCACATGCATGGCATACATGAATGTACTTACATTTTTAATTATCATGACGCCCGTCTGTGGGGCCTGTACTTACATTCTATTATCATGGCGCCCAGGTACGTGGAGCTTATGGGATTTAGGGAAAACCCATAGATTTTTATGGTATTTCATGGGGAAAACCATAGTAATTGTTTTGCCTCAAACTGTGTTTGAGTGGTTTTTGAATTCAGTAGGCTTTTTATGTAACGCAGAATCTCTCTATTGAGAAGAGAATTGCCCAAGGGTATGAGCGCTACATACCAGATCCACAATCTACCATAATATTATCAGGTTTTGTACGACTTCACAATATGTGTACAGTGTTTGATGTTTCTCTTCGAAACGTATCCACATATTTTTCCAGGAAGCCTGCCTGCATATTTAAGTGTGTTATTGTAAAATGTCAGGTACGGAGGAAATCTTGCAGGTTATTGCAGGATTGAAACAGCATTTTGATGCTGCTAACGAGCAGAATAAACTGGAAGCCAAGGCTTTCCAGGATAGCATAAACACTCGTTTAGATGCCAATCAGGAGGCAATTAATGCACATCAGGTTGCAATGAATAATAACCAAATTGAAATAAACAACCGTTTAGATGCAAATAAAGTTGAGATGAATAATAATCAAATTGAATTAAACAATAAGTTAGGTCAAATGCAAGAGGTAATTAAGACCGAAGTAACAGATACTGTTGTAAGCATTGTATCGGAAATGCAGGTTAAAACTGATAAACGTTTCGAGGCTATAGAAGCCAAACTTGAGGGTAATTTACAAGCGTGTAAGCATGCTCAGGAGGAAACCAACGGTAGATTAGATGCGTTGTCTAACGATATTAAGGATATTCAAATCCAAAATGAGGCGAATCTCGAACGCCAAGCGAAACAATTCGCAGAGTTTACAAGAACGGTAGACCAGAGATTAGAGGAGAACGACTCCAAATGGGACCAGAAATTGAAAAGCTATGCTAGAGCAATTAACGGTGACCTCAAGAAACAGGACCAGAATATATTAGGTCAATGCCAAGAAATAGGCGAAATTAAGGCCATCGCTCATGAAAGTCAGGAGCTGGTAAGCAACGTGAAAAGTCAGATGGGCAAAGTTCATCAAGAACTGGACCAAGTTCAAAGTGACATTGTCATAGTTAACAAAAGGCAAGAGGAGAATAGAGGTGAGATCACCAAGGTCCGGAATGAATTGTCTAAAGTCAATGGACATATTCAAGATGAAATTAAAGGGTTGAGAGAAGAACTCGAAATAAGAGAAGGCCAGAAAACAGAGGCAAGCGACAAGACCCTTGCTCAAATTAAAGAAGATGTCGAGGATGAAATATCCCATATCAAACAAAGTCTGAAAGAAGACAAGGTGAAAATATTTCAAGTAGCCGAGGAAAACCGAGATAGACTTACAAGAATAGAGAAAGAAGTCATTACTCGCCTAGAAAGAGCAGAAATGCGCCACAATCAAATGGAGACTAGGATAATAGCACAGGAGGAAACGCTTCTGAAAGGTCCTAAGTCAAGTGAAGGCAGCATGGAGGATATGAGGAAAACAAGGTGGGCAGACTTGGAAACCCAACCTATGAGCAGGAATGCTACAGGCCCAGGGGAAAGTCCTTATATGACGCCAGGTGTACCAATTGCGGCATCGACGCCACATGAAAATGCTATGCACACCCAGGTGATAAACGTCATTAGGGCAAGCGAAGAAAAACCAAGGAAATTTTCAGGTAGCCACTGTAGTATGACACCAAAATATTGGTTAAAGGAAGTGACTGAATATCTAAATGATGCACGAATACCGCAGGAGCGTAGGCTACGTGCTATAGAGAAATTAACAGAGGGGGAGTGCGCACTATGGTTTCGCAGCTTCCGTTACACTTTCGATACTGTTGAGGAGTTTCGTGAGGCATTCTTGAAGAGATATTGGGACGCCGCGACCCAACAGAATTTACGGTTGGATTTATATGCAAAGAAATACAGTACTAATAATCCAACAAAGTACGCAGAATTTTTCATATCGCAGATGTGTCGCTTTAAAGAGCTGGATCAAAAACCGAGCGAACTGGAGCTATGTATTGCTATCGCCAAACAGCTTCCATACGAGATCCAAAGGCTACTAATCTCGGCTAATGCGAAAACTGCTATGGAAATGGAGACAGTTCTAAGGCAACTGGACCTCACCACAGCAAATACAATGCGTCAGAGTCGAACCGTGGAACAAGTCCACGTGACCAACACACAGACTGACCAACAGCAAGCTCCAAGGAATAACAAAGCTACGAGCACAGAAACATTAGATTCCTATGGACGGCAATGGGAACAGGAACCCAGAAGATGGCAGTCAAAGTTCAAAGGAAATGCTAATAGAGGAGGAAGAGGTCGAAGTTCGTGGAATAAGCAGAATACCAGGGGTAAACCGTACCATAACAATGGAGGTAATAATGGCCAAGAAGGCAATAATAGAAATTGGAGACCCCAAGAAAGAAGAAGTAACTTCGATGACGAGGTAGAAGAACGATACCATGCTTCTTTGCGATACCTCGAAGAAAGGGGAGATGAGCCCCAGAAACAACAAGTTCGATGGCAAGAAGTCATGCAGAACAGGACATCGCCAGACAGATATGGAGATGGAGCTAAGAGTTTGGAACTACAGCGCAGCGAACAGGAGAGAAGAAACTCCAAGGGGGCGGGCGCTGAAGAAAAAAAAAACGCCAAAATTAGAAGAGTTTGAGACTGATGGATGGAAGTCTATTAACATCATCAATTGGATAGCCAAACCAGAAGAACTGATTGAGGATACAGGAGGACCACAGGTCATGGTCAAGAGAGAATTGCCTATTATAATTGTAAGAGTGGCAGGATTAAAAATCAGAAGTCTGCTAGACACAGGATCAACAGTGAGCCTTATGACACAAGCTCTATATAATGAAATAGCCCGAAGAGAGAACATTTTGAAAATACCGATCTCTAGTGTCAAGATTAAAGGGGTAATTCCAGACCGAACAATGATATGTAAATACCAGGTATTCCTAGATTTACAGATAGGAGGCTCTATTTTCTCACAGAGTTTTCTGTTAGTAAACAAATTGCCTTATAACCTACTTATTGGGGCAGAGTTTATAAGGGAATACAGAGTGATAATCGACCTAGCACAGGACAGGGTTATGTTCCATGTGAATGAGGAAGCTGAAGGCTTAGAGGTTGCACTCAATGAGATTGAACCAGGATCAAGTGAACAAGTATGGCATACAAACAGAGATGTGGCTGAGGAGGGAGTGTTAGCTATTGAGCAGTTAGAAGAGGAGCTTAAAACACTAGCCACAGACTTGGAAAAAGATCTGGAACCCAAATTGGAAGAATATATTTCGGAAAAGCTAGAAGAAGCGAAAATTGGGCTAAAAGAGAAGGAAAATTTAAAGCAGTTATTACTGGAACAGAAGGAAGTCTTTGATTCGAGACCTGGTCGGATAAAGAACTTCACTTATGCTTTTCAAGTCAGTGATTGGACACCATTTAGGCAGAAACCCTACCCTATAGCTGAAAAGCATTATGCTAAAGTGAAAGAGGCAATTCAGGAGATGTTGGAGGCCGGTGTTATTGAGAAGACACCTACGCCTTATGTAAGTCCATTGGTAATTGTACCAAAGACAGACGGATCTGTCAGAGTCTGCCTGGACCTGAGACGCTTAAATTTGCGAGTTATTCCGGAATTTGACCAAGTGCCACCTATTAAAGAGATCCTCAGGAAGTTTAAAGGGAAAACCATATTCACAAATTTAGATATCACATCCAGTTTCCATCATCTTGAATTAGAGAAGAAAACTAGTCTGTTGACAGGATTTATGTTTGATCAACATACATTCACATTTTTAAGGCTACCTTTTGGGTTGAAAACAGCTGGTTCAGCCGTGATAAGAGCGTTAGATCGCAATCTATCAGATGAGGTTAAAGAGAGTACCATCAGATATGTAGACGACATTCTACTCACATCAGAATCTCTGGAGGAGCACATGAGAGACCTGAAGAAGTTGCTAGATGACCTTCGAGAAGCTAACTTTAAGGTTAATATCAAGAAATCGCACTTCTGTCAGAGGGAAGTCAAATTCCTAGGGCATGTTATTGATGCAAATGGAGTGAAGCCTAACCCAGATAAATTGGAAGTAATTCGAAATTTCCCTCGACCCACGAAAGTTAAGCACGTCCGACAGTATTTGGGAGTAATTGGATTCTTTTCGAACCACTGCCCAAACTATACTGCGACAGTAGCACCCCTGCAGGACCTATTGAGGAAAGGCGGCAGATGGAATTGGACGGAGCAATGTCAGGAAGCATTCGTGAGGTCAAAACAAATGCTTTTGGAATATGTGAAGCTGGGATACCCGGATTATACCCAGAAGTTCATCATACAGACGGATGCATCACTTATTGGGATTGGAGCGATGCTATTCCAGGAAAATGTTGACCAGCCTGAGAAGAAAGTTTTTATCGCCTTTATAAGCAGGAGACTGAAAGCCCATGAGAAAAACTACACGATCACAGAGATAGAATTGCTCGCAATTTTGTACGCGTTGCAATCTTGGCACAAACTCGTGTATGGCTTCCGAATAGTCCTCAGAACAGACCATAAAGCTTTAACATTTTTGTTAAAGACAGATTTGTCTAGCCAGAGATTGACAAGATGGTCCCTGTATATCCAGCAATTTAATGTGGAAATTGAATACTGTCCAGGGAAAGAGAATGTAATACCGGACATATTAAGTCGTTACCCTAGAGAAGAGGAAGCGCTAGCTGTCCAGATTGAGAATCGAGATCAGAAGACGTTGGATGACTTAAGGAATCTTACCAACCTACAACGCGAAGACCCATGGTTGAAGATGATGATCGATTACTTTGAGGGACGCTTAGCAAGGGGAACTGCGGTATACAGAGAGGCGGAGGCATTGGCAACAGAATATGTATGGTATAATCAGATATTACACAAGTGGGACGATGCAGATCATACACGTCAAAGGATTGTAATTCCTGCATCTTTGCAGAGAAGATTGGTATGGCTAGCCCACAGAGCATTTGGACATCCGGGGATAGATAAAATCTGTGCTCTGTTGAAGGAAGCATTTACTTGGCCAAAATTGAGAGAAACGGTGAGAAATACTATTAGGACATGTGATCTTTGCCAAAGGGTAAAGCCAAATCCCTTTTTAATGAGGCAACGACCTATCCCGTTGTTACCGGAGAAGCCAAGGCAGCTATTGAGTATAGACAACTTTGGACCATTGCCTAGAGCACGTAGAGGCAAAAGACACATTTTTGTAGCCATGGATGTATTTTCGAAAATGGTGGTGTTGTGCCCCATACAAAAGACAAGTTCAAAACAGGTCTTGAAGCGCCTGAAAGAGAGAGTTATTCCGATTCTTGGGAAGCCGGATAACATTCTCTCGGACCACGGAAGTTGCTTTACAAGTGCAGAATTTCGTCGAGAACTGGAAACTCTAGGAATTAGGCAGATTTTATCTACCATTCGCCATCCTGAGGCAAGTCCAGTTGAAAGAGTAATGAGAGAGATCCAGAAATACATGAAGATCTACTGCTCTGAGGAGAATTGGCGTTGGATAGAATTTCTAGAAGTCATTGAATACTGTATAAATAATACTGTACATGAGGCGACAGGTCAGGTTCCCGTGACTCTACATCTGGATCAAAGACCAGAGAGACCGTGGACTGGTGTTATTCCATTGCCAGTAGACGCACAGCCAGGTAGAGAATTGAGGATCCAACGAACCTTTGAATATCTCAAAGCACAGGCGGAGAGACGTCAGAGAAGAAATCGTGCGAAGAGGTATCATAGACCGCTTCTCGTGGGAGAGAAAGTTTTAATAAAGAAACCCGCCAGTTCAGATCCAGAGGCACGCAAGTATAAAAAGTTCAATTTTTCTTACCACGGCCCGTTCGAGGTGATAAGAGACCTCCAGAACAATGCATACAGGTTAAGGCATCTAGAAAATGGAAACGAGGTCGTTATGAACGTAGCCAACTTAAAAGTTTATTACTCGCCAGAAGAATTCGACGAACAAGAAGAAGTATTAGTGACGCACACCCAACTCAACGTGGCAAGCGAAGTCAGTCAAGCAGTCAGACCTGAAAGTTGGAACGGCAAGACGGGACGAGAAGCAGACAGTTTACCCAGTGTAAGCGAAGAGAAGAAAGAATGCCAGTGTCTGCGAGAATTCTATGAAGAAATGGTCAGAGTGGCGAGAGAGGTTGAGGCCATAAACGCGACCCTCCGCATGGAGAATGAACAGCTTAGGAAGAAGGCCGAGTGTGGAAGGGGGAACAGTACTAACCTACTCGCAGCCAGACGAGGTGAAGGACCCCCGATGTAAACACCGACAGTGGTAGACAGTCAGCTGGTTACTTATAGAAAGCCACTTGCAATTGACTTTTATAAGTTTCGCAAGGGGAATATGAACCCGAGGAGGTTATGCTGACTGGAATCGAACGTGGTTCTCAGAGACTGTGATCTCAGTATAAAGGTTCCACCAGGGAACGAACCAGAGATCTGTAGAGGCAGTTTCATGGTAAAAACCCCTCGAAAGAAGTGTATATTTAATCACTGGTGTGATTTTGGTGCAATGACATTATTTATTAAAATAATGCAGGGAATAATGAGCAGATTACAGCATTATTAGACTACTTGGTGTAGGCTATACGAGGCTTGAAGCACGGAGAGGACAGAGTTGACATTTTACAAATTAGCCCAGAATTGTGGGTGGGGCCCAGTGGAGCCATGTCCATCTCTGTGACCCCATTCTGTCGTCTGGAGCAGGGGCAGGCCTGAATAATGACCCAGTTATTCCCCGACGGAGAATAGATTTGAGGAGTGGGAGGAGAGATGCCCAGGAAAATCATTGATTACTCGTGATTGGAGCAACGAATTGAGATGAGAGTTGCTCACAGATGAATCTTTTGGCAGGAGGCTAATTTTAGAGCCTTTTACCTGCGAAATTGGGGCATATTTAACGAAGTGCGGAAGGACTGTAAAACGACCATTGTGCGCGGATAGATTTGAGAATGTTGCCGGGGAATACCCGTAAGATAGCGTCCCACGCTATGGAGAAAGGAATTAATATTAATTAATTGGACGAGCGATTCCTTTGCACGCAGATAGTTTTGGAATCTGTGAAGAAAGAGGAACCCAATGATCATGGTTTGGAGACCAGATTCACGCTGTGAGAGGAGCCAAGATTACGCGGGAAGATTTCGCCCTACTTTCAGTGAGAATCTGATATAAGGGAGTAGACCCTTGGAGGAGCACCCAGTCTCTCTCAGTTGAAGCTCAGTCTACGCGCAGTTCACGTGCAGTTTGCACCCAGTTACAGTCGAGCAAGTTGCAGTCTTATGCAGTCTTCACGCTCAGTTTACGTTAGAAGTTACCCAGTTGTAGCTCAGTTGCAGTAAGTTGCAATCAGTATGCAGCAAGTACGAGGGCAGTACGAGACAGTATGTAAGCAGTATACAGCAGTCTTCAAGTAAGTTACGAGCAGTCTTCAAGTGAATCTTCAGTCAGGTACAGCCACTTTGAAGCAAGTTCGTCAAGGCAGAACGCATGGCGGTTCTACTCATAATAGACGCCGGACAAAGACTGGTACGTGTAAATGAAGCATTTTATAAGCTTGTATGAATAATAGTCGTGCTATAGGCATAATCAGCAGTACGAACTATGCCGTGTTCAGTTACGAAGCACCGTATAAGGCTAGTGGCAGAACTATTGTAAATAATTATTTGTGTAATGTATTGGACAGTGTTAAGCGCAATGTGTATAGTATTGACTGATCGTATGTGTGTAATTACGATGGTATGCGCTAAATGAAGCTCTATGACGTGTTTGGTAATGTCATGAGAGTACCAGATGATAAAACTCAGGACGGGAGCTAGCATATTTATGCAGCGCAGGACGCTTACCGTAGGAGTAGGAAATATAAAAACTGTTGGTGAATTCCGAAAGCAGGTAAACCAGACTTTCAATCAGGAGTTGATAGAAGCACGGGAGATGCTGTCGACGCCTGCAATTTCGATCTTTGCTAGGGAATTTCAGCATTGAAAAGTGTATAAAGTGACGTGTGTTAAGTGTACAACATATGTAAAATATCCTTTAAAGTAGTGATTAGATAAGTGTTTCATATGTGTGGGAGCGATAGCTTCCTGAGAGTTATGCAACGTGTCGTGTTGTTGATGAAAATTATGTGTATTAAAATGTGTGCATTCAAGATGAATATGTCGCGTTAAACCTGCTAATGGCAGGCGACATGGAGAAATATGATTGGTTGGAGCCACCATAGACGCCTATAGAAATGTAAGTACCCCACAAGTTATGATTATGTAGAAATATGGGCCATTGCATGTTGTGATTCCTTAAAGATGCCAGTAAAAATCAGTTTAGGAGGCAGATCCTCCATGTTTAATCATTATTGTGTTGATTTTTATAGAGTTGAGATGTTAATTTGCATCATTAAGTGGAGTAATTATTCCCACTAGGAATAAAAAAAATGGCAATCAGTTATGTAAATGTGACGAACGCGATTGTTCGAGTTTTTAAGACGTTTAGCTATGTCGGATATTTTTGGTAAATTTATATAAGAATAATAAAGTAATGATTTTTGGTCATTTATGTCAGTGAGATTAATAAGAATAATAAAGTAATGATTTTGGTCATTTATGTCAGTGAGATTAATGGTAATAATAATAATGAATATTAAAAGTATGAATGAACACATCAGGAAACAAATAAATGTTGTAAGCGAGAGATTTACGCTAATTGCAAGACTTATCAATCTAAGCAGTAAGATGATACAGTAAGATTACATTACAGTAATTAAGAAAAGAAGTTTTATATCAGAATATTGCATATATTCAGTAATGATGCCAGTAATGAAAGAGCTTTTAGTGAATTGAATTTGCAGCTTATATGAGAAGCTTATAGAGTAAATTGTTAGATTTCTCTTAATAAATAATAGGTCGGAGGTCGTAGCATTGAGTAGGGGCCAGATGGTCTATTCTACGTATGAAATCTCCTATGTCATGGGCATAAGTGGAGATATAATTTTATGCCAGAGTTGTAGTGTGTACCCTAGCTCTGAGGAAGGATATGAAAGTGTTCCGGGTTGGGATCCTGTGATAGAGACGAGGAGAACGAGGACACCTCGATACTCTATGGTCTCCCGAGAACTTATTAATGAGTTATTCCGCTCGTGGTAGCGAAACTCATGGCGACAGCTGCGGTGAGCGCCTATATTTTACTTGAGACATCGGTCACCCGTCAGACTAATGCATTACGAACCCCAAACCTTCATGTTGAATGGACCCGTGTGAGGCCAGTAATTATTATTATATCCTCTGTGTAGGAGTAATTAAAAAGCTCATTCAATACCTGTTTGCATAATAGTCAATTAAGATCCTTTGGGATATGTGTGTCGGTCAGACGACAGTATTTGTCTTGTAAATCTTTACTGCTTAGAGAGGAAAGCATTCAAAACCTTTAAGGAGGGTCGAGGTAATTGGTGGAACACCCATCCCACTTTCTATTGTGTGCGGACTCCTCTAGCCGAGGGTCTGCAGTCTAAACTCGAGCCGTCAAGGCAAGTTGAAAGGGACAGATTTTCGACCCTGGTAAATGACATATAATGAAAGATTGCTATGTTGAGTAATGTAGCCATGTGGTTTAGGAACACATGGATAGTTATAGATCATCCTGATGGTTCATTATTTTAGCTATCTGACGAATAGTTAGATGATGTATTTGTACTGTCACTGAAACCAAGTTTTGAAGTTAGTTACCAGATGCCAATCGCCACGAGAGCGAGGTAATCTATTGTACCATCCGACACCAGCTATAACGTAACGTTTTATGTAGGAATCACATACAGCATGCAATGGAACCATATAAATAGAGGAAGTGGAGGGGTAGCTTACATAATTATGGAGTTGCACGTTGATTGCGGTGCAACGTCCGAATAGGTAAATGCATGCAAGCATTTGTTTGGTGAGAAGAGAAAAATCAAAACACGCACGGCACCCATAATTGTTAAGACCAAGAGGTCTAAGGAATAATTAATTTGTGATATTAAAGAAGTCACATTGTATGACTGTTATGTTAATGTACAGTTTGTATTGAAGTCGTAGGTGCATCAGCGCACTAGTATATCTTTATGTAGTCCACATAAGGGTACAGCTTTATGGTTTAATATGATTTTATTATGATTTCATTTTTGTTTAATTGTGGATTGTGGAAGTAAATTTTTGTTTGCTTTGTTTTTATGGTTTTGGGATTGTTTTGTGTTTGAAGCCATGATTTTCATTTACTGAATTAAAGTTTTAGAATAGAGTTGTGCCTTGTTATTGTAGAGTTGTTACCTTATAGCCTCAAATCCAAAATATGCACTGCTCATTTGGGGGAACGGCACGCGCCTGAGACCTGATGCTAGCTGGAGGCAGCTGCATATTTACCATCGAGATTACTCACATGGGTACAATAATTCGGCGAGACTCACTTCCAGAGGTTCCTTGTTTTCGAAATTTCTTCCACTCAAGAAATGGGCCATGGATCGAAAAATATTTATACTGGGTGTGGTAGTAGTTCGACTTTTCCCAATTCCTGAATTTTTTCCATGGTTGTTCGTGCAGTATGAACATTGTCCTATTTCAATAGAACTCTATTTCGTTAACTAATGCTGGGTATCTCCGTCTCAAAATTTCATGAACTCGTTCCACTTGTTGAGAATAAAGATCCGCATTGGCTGCATACATGTTTGGAACAAACTCCCAGTGAATCACTCTTTCAAAATTCCACCAGACACACATCACAATTGGGGCCGAACCTATCCTTTTTAGCGATGACTTTGGCAGGTTGATGGGGACTAAGCCACTGTTTCGAGGCGTCAGCGTTGCGGTAATAGACCCATATTTCATCACATGTGACAATTCTCATGACAAATTATCATCCATGGGGTTACCAATAAGCTGAAGACAGGTATCCACTCTATGTTGAGCCTGTCCATGGTTCACTTACGGGGTACAGATCTAAAGCTTTTGTTTTATTTTCCAAGTTTCTTAATCTGGCGATGTATGGTATCTTTTGATGCACCAAGTTCTTTTGGCAGCCTACGAGTACTTTGCGGATTTTCTTCCAAAACTCTGCGTGTATTCTCAATATCCCATAGTTTAGGTCTCCCGGAAAGCGGTAAGTCGGAGGTGCTTCCTTTTCCAGTGTTGAAACGTTGGAACTATCGTTGTGCCACACTCTCACTAACGACACCTTCTCCTTCCACTTCACATATTCTTTGAACCGCGGCAGCAGCTTTGTAATCTTATTTCCAGTAGTGCTTTAGAAGGACCCTAACCTCCAACTTTGTAAGTTCCATTTGTGATTGTGTGTCAACAACTGACGACTGATACATTCTCGCGATATATGCAATTCTAGTCATGGCCTCCTGTAAATAGCATTGGCGGACCTTAGAAAAAAAATGTATCTTATAAAACACCAACCTTAGAAACAACATTACTTACACACATCAAAAAAAGTTTTGCATCACCTCGGTTCCAAGAGTTCCGGAACCTTTAAATACAAAGGGAATAGAGATCAACACAAACAACATTTCAGCTCGTTTTATTGCTCATGAGACCCACACATTGCATGTTGTACCATCATACAGCTAGACTTTCAGCATTTGTGGTCCAGATTGCAGTACACACCACTACCTCTAATACCCAGTAGCACGTCCTCTTGCATTGATGCATGCCTGTATTCGTCGTGGCATACTATCCACAAGTTCATCAAGACACTGTTGGTCCAAATTGTCCCACTCCTCAACGACAATTCGGCGTAAATCTCTCAGAGTGGTTGGTGGGTCAAGACGTCCATAAACAGCCCTTTTCAACATATCCCAGGCATGTTCGATAGGGTTCATGTCTGGCGAACATGCTGGCCACTGTAGTCGAGCGATGTCGTTATCTTGAAGGAACGCATTCACAAGATGTGCACGATGAGGTCGAGAATTGTCGTCCATGAAGACAAATGCCTCTCCAATATTCTGCCGATATGGGTGCACTATGGGTCGGAGGATGTCATTCAGGTATCGTAAAGCCGTTTCGGAGCCTTCCATGACCACCAGTGGCGTACGTCGGCCCCACATAATGCCACCCCAAAACATCAGGGAACCACCACCTTGCTGCACTCGCTGGACAGTGTGTCTAAGACGTTCAGCCTGACCAGGGTGCCTCCAAACACGTCTCCGACGATTGTCTGGTTGAAGGCATATGCGACACTCATCGGTGAAGAGAACGTGATGCCAATTCTGTGGGGTCCATTCAGCATGTTGTTGGGCCCATCTGTACCGCGCTGCATGGTGTCGGGGTTGCAAAGCTGGACCTCGCCATGGACGTCGGGAGTGAAGTTGCGCATCATGCAGCCTATTGCGCACAGTTTGAGTTGAAACACGACGTCCTGTGGCTGAACGAAACGCATTATTCAACATGGTGGCATTGCTGTCAGGGTTCCTCCGAGCGGCAATCCGTAAGTAGCGGTCATCCACTACAGTAGTAGCCCTTGGGCGGCCTGAGCGAGGCCTGTCATCGACAGTTCCTGTATCTCTGTACCTCCTCCATGTCCGAACAACATCGCTTTGGTTCACTCTGAGACGCCTGGAAACTTCCCTTGTTGAGAGCCCTTCTTGACACAAAGTAACAATGCGGACGCGATCGAACTGCGGTATTGACCTTCTAGGCATGGTAGAACTACAGACAACATGAGCAGCGTACCTTCGTCCTGGTGGAATGACTGGAACTGATCGGCTGTCGTACCCCCTCCGTCTAATAGGCCCTGCTCATGCATGGTTGTTTACATCTTTGAGCAGTCTTAGTGACATCTATGAACAGTCAAAGGGACTGTATCTTTGATACAATATACACAGTCAACGTCTATATGCCGGAGATCTGGGAACCGAGGTGATGCAAAACTTTTTTTGATGTGTGTATATGAGACATACTTTAATATTAATAATAACATAATAAAAATGAGAAGAAGAACAATAATAATAGTAATAACAATAATATTATGCAGACGACAGTCATATTTTTAACGCGTCGCATAGTAAGGAGGTTCTTGGGTAATCAAACCTGAAGGAGTGAGGGGCAAACGTAACGCTACAACGGAATGCAATCACAGAGAGATATCAGAATTTGCTCCTCATGATGTATATCTGCGACTGTAAATGTTTTTCTTTCCAGCAAATATGCTGACAATGTATCAAATAAATAATATTAATGTCGTTTGAGTTTCAGGAAGGCATGGTGCAGATTTCTCTTTTGAAATCCATGGGTGAACTGTTTTATGAGGTTGCAATGATGATGACACCAAGAACGCCTAGTCCTTGAGATAGCGGTATTAGCCATTGAAGATAAGAATCCCAACAACCCGTCCAGGAATCCAACCCGTAACCCATCACGCCAGGGCCAAACGTGTTTCACACTTCGCCACAGTGCTGGTCTTGTGCTTAGGGTGAGACTATCTAATTTGGATGAGGATTCACTTTATGGGCGAGAGAAGAGGTCTGTCGCACTGACTCCTCTGCTCAAAGAGGAACGTTATTTAAAGCAACAAAATCCTCATCTCTGGACACTTTAACGGAACTTGTGAGTCCATCTAGAGAACTTCAGCTAGGGAAATGGCATCCCGGGCGCAGAGAAACGTAAATGGTCGTAAAAGATCAAAGCAGACTTATGTTCCTGGAGATCTCCTGTGATGTTGAAATGTTGTTACACTGTAAATTCATTTAGTGGTTTGGGACATCATGGAGCCCCATATATTAGGATGTATGGCGGACTTTTCTGATAACCTGTGCTATCGTAATACCTGTGGTAGTGTGTGTAGGGGAAGGGTGGGCATAGTGGCCACGCTAACAGGAAAACATTGTTTTCAATAAGTTAAAATTGTTAAAAACAAATGAAAATTGGCCATATTCTAGCTTATTTAGTTATGTATCTTTAAACAAATCATTTTAACTATATCTTAGTTACTTTTTGAACAAGAAATGTTTTTTCAAACCTCTACCAAATGGCCACTTTGCCCTATGGGGAAGGGCAAAATGGCCACTAGGTGGCCACTATACACAATATTACAAATAACACTGCAAATGCTTGTAACAAAAATTTATGAGGCTATCTTTTTACAAATTAAAGTATTGTTATAATTCTCCACACATGTTTAAAGGTCCCTATCATTTTATTAAACAAATTTCTAAATTTTTGTTGAGCACAATAAAAAATACAAAAGTTGAAATGCTTCAAAACATTTTATGGATATTGTGTTTAGCCTATTTTTGTTTAATTGCACATTTCACATATGAATTCATTGTCTTCCTCATCACACCCAGCACAATCCTCGTGTGCCCATTCCAGGCAACAAGAGCATCTGATGCACCCTTCATTGCTTTTGGACTTTGAATATAAGTCTTGGCAGTAAAGGCAATTTGTATCACTCTCGTCACTATCGCAGTTACTATCTCCTTTAGTAAGAAAGCACGTTTTTCCACTTTTGATTTCCTTTTCTCCTGAAGACCTTATTTCTTTATCACCTCCGCCCAGCGGGGCTCGATCCTGGAACCACCAACATGCACAATTCCGAAGGCTGGCGCTTAACTGACTGCGCAAGGAGTCTCATGCAAGGATATGTTTAAAACGCTCAATTTGTATCCCATTTAAAAGCACACACTTGGTTTGGTCTAGGCTTCATATAAATACTTCTCCTAAAAAATAAAATATGGTCGAGCAAAGTGACCATGGCCGTGGCCACTTTGCCCTTTTTTACGCCATTATGTGAATGTGCCTCTCAGGTCCAACCAGTTACACCAGGTCTTACTTTCTAAGATGAATTTAAAGCTTAAATCACACTTGTTTCAGGTTTTACTGTCATCAATACATACTAGAATCATATACCTAGTTATAATAGTTAATGCAGTGCACTTACCTTACATCAGCAACTTGAAAAACAACAAAATTGATGACAACTTCTAAAAGTGTAATCTGATCAGCTTCAAGGCTCAACACAACACTAATGGCGGTCTAGTGGAGTAGTTGAGGCGCTTGCAGCCAGGTAGCAGCAATGTACAGTAGAAAAATAGCCCGTGGCAACTATGCCCGCCGTGGCCACTATGCTCACCCTTCCCCTATGTGTTTTCGTAACAGATGCCTCCTTTACCAATCCTAGACTGAGTTAGAAATACACCCACTATTACCAGCCATCACAATAATACAGGTTATCAGACTAATCCTTTATAGACATAGCTAAATGACTACATAGCATCCTAGGAAGTTCATGAATTCTTTTCATTTGCAAATACTTGCGGAAATGTTGCAATTAAACTGATTGTGATCTGGCCCACTGATTCGGGTGATAATAATTGTTGTTTTGAGGGGCCTAACATCTGGGTTATCGGCCCCTAATGGTTTGGGTGAGAGTGAACATTTAATGAAATGAAACTATACCTAAAATTACTGTACATACATACATACTAGAAGAGGAAATGGAAAAGTAGGCTAACAAGAAGTTCCGTGAAGAACTATACAGCCTACTTTTCATGCCAATGATTATTCTACAGTACATGAACCTATCTAGAATAATGACGAAATTACGTTGGTAATATCGAAATATCTAATTAGTTCAAAATATACCTGGTATAATGTAGCCTAATAGAGCTCTACAGTTGGCAGCCCTGGTGACTGAATATATTCTTAGTTCCACCTCTTAAGGTACAGAATACAAAATTTGGTTGAAGTCCAATGGACGTTACATGCAGTTAGACACTGGATCTAACAGCACGCGTAAAAGCATGTTGCCAACAATACCATGCGTGTGCTGGTTAGAAATAATCTGAATTATTATGATATCTTGTTGTGCCAATTTTGGATGAAATCCATTTGTTAGTATAGAAGTTACATGTATTTTAAAATTGGACATATCAGCAGGCATAGAATCATGTTGGCAGCACTGCCTTGTATTAATTACTCCAAATTAATCTAGAATGTCAGGTGCTATACGTGTGCAAAGTATAGAGCTGTTGGCTTGCATACTTTCTGATATATTGATATTAGGGTAAAAAGAATATAGACAGCATTTATTAACAGTTGGCAGCCCTGATTGCTCTTAACAATACTTATAGTCATATCTGTTATGGTACACATAGCACATACGAAATTTGGTTGAAATCCAACTGATAGTATAGAAGTTACATGTATTTAAAAATTGGTACTATCAGCAGGCTTATAATCATGTTGGTAGAACTAACGTATATAAGTTATTCCAAATTAATCTAAAATGTCAGAATATACGTGTGCATAGTTTAAAGTTGTTGGCTTGCGTACTTTCTGATATATTGGTATTTGGATTTAAAAAAATAGAGAGAGCAATTATTAACAGTTGGCAGCCCTGGTGGATCTTAATAATACGCTCAGTCATATCTTCTTATGTACAGATATTACATACAAAATTTGGTTGAAATCCAATTGATAGTGTAGAAGTTATATGCATTTAAACATTGGACCTATCAGAAGGCTTAAAATTATTTTGGCAACACTGTCATGGTTGGCCTCCTGGAAATTAAACTGTAATAGTATTATCTACATGTGTGCCAATTTTGGAATAGCTCCCATGCATACCTTGCAAGATATCCAACATGGAGTTCAAATTTCTAGTGCGTTTTTTCAGCAGTTGGTAGCACTGACATCATTTTCAAATATGGACGTAAGCTATTCCGGTGCACATCTTTACTCATACTAAATTTGGTTTTGATTGCTGCAGCCGTTTAGGAGTTGATAGACACACACACACACACACACACACACACAGCCAAACAGACAGACAGACACACATTTTCCCGGATCGATCTCATAAGTCTACTTTTTCCTCATTTTTGCAAAATGTGAAAAGTAGGCTTATAAGAATAAGGGAAACAAAAGAGGGGAGGAAAGGAAATGCCCTCAACTCTCGAAGAACGAGAATTAAGGGACTTGGAAGAAAGGTGAGCCTAGAAAGGCAGATAGGAAAGGTAAAGAGGAGAGGGACCGCCCCAAAGGCAATGGAAGAAGGAGAAAAACCGGACTCAGCTCACGAAGCCCTGGGGGTCACCAACTCCCGAACTCACCATACACCCTGCCTCCTTGAGGGCCTTGACCAGAAGGCAGGAGATAACAGGAAAAGAAAAAGAAGGCTGACCCCTCGCAGAAGGAGGGTATCAGAAAATATGAGACAAGGGCCAATTAAGGCGGGAAAGTGAAAGATTCCCTAGGCCTCGAATACACTAATACCGTCGGGGTCGGAAAAGAACAAGAGTTGACCAAGGGAGGTTGAGTGGAAAGAAAACAGAGAGGAGCCTGGCACAAGTAAGTGGAAGCAATGCTGGACTCAGCTGCGGTCCCGTGGTCCCCACTGATTCAGAAGACATACAATCGTTGCCTATGAATGATCGCTTTTCAAAGGCAATGGAATCTGCTCTTACAATATCTAGGAGGGCTGAGGTGGGAATCAAACTCTCCTCTTCTTCATAGTGTTTTTATTTTGTTGTTGTTGTTGTTGTTGCTGCTGCTGCTGCTGCTGGTGATGATGATGATGATGATGACATTGTGATCGAATTGCCTCGTGCAATTGGGTGTGTGTGAGATCTGTCTGATGACTTGTGTCACTGTGATGACTGTACTAATGAGTGTAAATTTCATTGGGGCTAGAATTGGGCAGGCGACAACTCTGACATTACGTTTGATACCAACGCGGCATTTGCTTGGAGTAGAACTGTGAAGCCAGATTAAACCGTATTGTTAGGATAGCAGAGATTGGAATCAGACCCATATCTTCTCTATTATGTTCCTCCAGGGGCTCACACTTGTGGGACGTGGGTTGGCGACCACGTGACCCCAGCTGAGTCCGGCATTGGTTCCACTTACTTGTGCCGGGCCCCTCTCTGTCTTCTTTCCTCTCGACCTCCCTTGGTCAACTCTTGTTCTTTCCCGACCCCGACGGTATTAGAGTATCCGAGGCCTAGGGAGTCTTAAACTTTCCCCGCCTTAATTGGCCCTTTCCTGATACCCTCATCCTTCGAGGGTTTTCCTTTCATTGTATCTCCTGCCTTCTGCTCAAGGCCCTCAAGGAGGCAGGGTGTGTGTAGCCCCACCACTTCTGGTGCACCCTGGATTTTGCTACACCCTCAAGGGCTCACATCTGGTGAGTTCCGGATTTGGCGACTCTGAGGGCTTCCTGAGCTGGGTCCGGTTTTTCTCCTTCTTCCATTGCCTTTGGGGCGGTCCCTCTCCTCTTTACCTTTCCTATTTGCCTTTCTTGGCTCTCCTTTTTCCAAGTCCCTTAATTCTCATTCTTCCAGGGTTGAGGGCATTTCCTTTCCTCGTGTCTTTGTTTCTCTTATTTTTATTCCTATTTTTGTTTTGCATTTCCTCTTCTATTATGTAAGTACTGTACTGTATGTAGTTAGCCTTAGGTTTAGTTTCATTTCGTTTACATTTTCACTATCACCTTAGTCATTGGGGGCCGATAACCTGGATGTTGGGCTTCTTAAAACAACAATTATCATCATCATCATCATCATCATCTCTATTCTGTCTCACTAGGCTGAGTGTTCCACTTTCCAGCCTTCACATCAGAAATAAATTCCTTTCCAAATCTGCAAATTGAACATTGACCTCAAGGGTTACAGCATAGAATGAAAGTTTTCTCTTGGTGAATCCTGGGAAATTCATGAATTATTTTCCTTTGCCAAAACTTGCGGAAGTAGCCTATAATTATCCTTCACTTTTCGAAGGCAAAGAAGTCTGCATTTATTTTTTACGAACTAAGTTGGAGAAAAGTGGCTTCGGTGGCGTTGTTGGTAGCATGCTGAGCTTCTATGCCCAAGGTCGCGGGTTCAAACCCGGCCAAAATCGTCGGATTTTAAGAGCGTTAAAAATCCCTCAGTATGCCTTCCTTCGGATGGGAAGTAAAGCCGGCGGTCCCATGTCATAGATTTATGGCATGAAAAAGAACCTTCCACTATGCTTGTGTGAAGCAAAAATGTGTAGGTTAGAATTGATAACGCTCTATTAGTTCCAAAATTCACCTCCAGGTGCTGACTGTCGATGCCATCTAGTCCGCAAGCTAGGTGTCGTGGACGGTATTATTTGGTAGCAAAAGTAGGAACTACTTGAAATTATTGTCTGCAGTCCTTACTTGAATTAAAACACGTAACACATACAAATACAGCCATCACAATTAACACCGGTTATCAGACAGATTCCACACACACAAAAGTACACGGGGCTACATGACCGCGTTGTCGCAGCCCCTAAACTAAGGAACCAACCAACCAAGTTGGAGAAATGGGTGAATAACAGATCTTCCTGGTTATCGGACACCAATGGACATAATCCTCTCAGAAACTCTTGCAGCTGTCGTTATACAAGTTCAAAAAAAGGAAGCGTGTTGACCTAGAATATCTAAGAATTTGGGGATTTTAACCTCTGAATGTTGGTAGCTCAGGTAGGGATAATATGGAGATGTAGACAATTGGAAATTGCGTGTTATAAAATGTGAATAGTTAGTAGGAGTGCAGGAGAGCGCCGCGCCGCGCCGGTTTTTATCGGCAGAGAGAGGAGGGACTACGGGTCGGCGGGCACAACCCTTATCACAACGACAGAAGAAACATTGCATGTGGTGGCGAGTGCCACCCTGTCGGCCAACCCGTCTTCGTCCACCCCCTCCCCTCCCTCTATCATCACACTCGCCAAACTGAACGCTCTGCACAAAAGGTTCTTGGTTCTTTCTTGCAGTGTTTCTTGTTTCTTCCAGTGCATCAATAAGAATTAAATTACACTGATCAATTTATTTTGATATCAATTTAATCGCATTGACTCCTTATGTACGCCATGTGATAATTATAAAATCAGCCTAAATGTGCTTTAAATGTGACAGAATATTTCGATCAAAACACTGATTGGCTGTGCAAAGTTTCACGCAACCACGTGCAGTACATAGGTCACGAGATATGAGAATATGAGCGTAATAGTGGCCCATTCTGAATTTCTTTAACTAACATTTTACAATTGTGGGTTAGCCCACTATGGTGCTCATAGCCTCATATAACAAAACTTATTTTGAGAATTCGCTTAACATTCTCCTAAGGGTTTAGAAAACAACCGAAGTTAATTTAATTATCGTTCAATTTTCCTCATAGCAATAGATCTTTTTCGTACAAAGGTTCAAAATGATTACCTACATAGATTGTTCATATGGTTGTGAGATAAAGCAATTTCATTTTAAAATGTTTACGTCCCCTATGGAGGATCCGTGGTTTTCTGTTGCTCACGTGGACAAAAGTCGATCATAAAAATATAACGTGTTGCAGGACTGTAAAGTTAGTTCACTGAACTGACTCTAAAGATTGTGACAATCAAGAAACCAACATGGTGGATGCACACGTTTTTAAAAATACACATCTGTTTCAATTTGTACGGTAATAGAGGACTATAACGCACGTTCATTGATGTGACATTCAAAATCTTGTCATGCAGGAAATATATTTATGGGCATAAGGAGGTAGTAATAGCAATTCTAACACAGTCCACACATTTTTTTTAAAATTTTCTCATGCAACATGGCTTCAATCGTTAATCGAAATGAAGATTATTTCCAACAGTTTATTTCCTTTCCTTTAGATATTCCACACTTATGTTGAGTAAACGAAATGTTCCAAATATCTGCATATTGCCCACACCCTGAATTAATATCGTTTTTAATGAGGGCCAGTAGTCTGTTTTAATAAAATTAGCACAATGATCTATCAAAATATTTTCTCTTTCAAAATTCGAATTAGCAGGAAGGTAAAGAAATGTTACGAGCATCAGGTGATAAACGTGATTTGTTCTGAGGCTATAGGGTATTTTGAGGTGATTTTGAGCTCAGACTCTCATGGCTCAAATCAACAATGGTGGTTGTTTACCACAGTTTAAATCCGCCCTTGTTGACTTGGATGTATTACCCTATCACAAAGCTCTAAACTCTTTCTTAGTCACATAGTTGGCGTACAGTTTTGGTGGGCAGTTTGTTGCCACATACATACCCATTGCTGCATGCAGCTCACAGACTATAGATGATGATGATGATGACGATGGCGTTGTTTTAAGGGGTCTAATAAAACGAAGAAGAAGGAAGGAAACTTGTAGTTTTACAAGATCGTCAATCCTGTGATCATGAGCCACGGGACTTTCGTTTTACGTGGAGACCGAACCACAGGACATGGCATTTAACTTTGAAAATCTCACATGCTTTGACCGGGAATCGAACCTGGTCCACCTTGGTGAGAGGCGAATAGCTTGACCGCTGCGCCACCACGCATCTCTAATAAAAGGGTATAGAATAAGTCCGTTGACATAATACGAAGCAATTGATATGAAACTTGGAAGCTTCGAAGCCGAAGTCTTTGAAGGATAAATACAGGGTCTTTTACTCAAAGTGGGGTGGACGAGCACATGGTAACTCGCTAGAGAGCGCCGGTACGAAAACAACACACATAATAACACATAATCAAAGTAAAATCATTACTCACTTGTCACAGAAGGTCGAAAATGTCCTCCACCTGAATCTACACATTTCTGGCACCGTCTAAGGAAATTTTCATTCACACGCATTAGTTCATCTACCGAGATAGCCTCAATTTATTTCGTGATATTTTGTTTGAGTTCATGTAGAGTGTGAAGGTTTGTTGCATAAACCTTATTTTTCAATTTTACCCATTAATGAAAATTGAAGCAATGGGTTTTAAGACTTATTACTGTAATAACACGCTATAGAATTTTGAGATATAATAACAATTAAACATTAACCACGTACACACGTTATAAACTTATAACACTTGTAACTTAAAATAGGCGATAAACGAAATAACGAAGTCAACTTTACTCGTGCGTCGCAACTGTCTCAGCTCCACGTGGCCATGTGCTCGTCTCACCTTCGGCTCGACCTTCTACCTGCAGCGCTGCGCCAGCCGTGTGGCCGGCTCCACTTTGAGTGAAAGACCCTGTATTTTGCTGATATTACGAAGTTTCGAACATTGGTGATGTGTGTTTAAAGCAATGTAAAATGTTTTAGACGACAGAATGGAGGTAATAAGGCTCAAAATATGCAACATTCATATGCCGAACACCTAATCTAAGCTTTGATATATTTGGATGTGGAGCATTGATGCACTGAAGCTTCGAAGCATATTCGTTGCGTTATTGAAGCTTTGAAGTTTGGAATGTCGAAGTTTCCAAATTATATTTTTATGTAGCTTCGATTTTTTCGAATATCTAAAACCCTAATATCGAACTGATACTCTTATTAATATCATGCAATACACAAAATTTCAGTGTGGTAAACTTAGAGTTGATACTGACAACGAGAAAATTCTCCTTCATTTTGTGTAAGAACCAGAACGGTCCAAAGAATAACCAAACGACTGGATAGTGAAAAGAGCTGCCTGTCATATATTTTGGAGAAGGAGGGTGTCTTCTACAATTTTTATGGTTCAAAGTACTCAGAATGTGTTTTTGTTTTCACAGGAAACTCGATAACCTTGTTCAAAAGAAGAGTCCCAAACACGCACAAAGAGAAGCTCGATATCTCCCAGTATGCAGTAGTCATATTAAATACAAACAAATTAAACATGAACTGGTCCAATGCAACAAGGCATTACGTTAGTTAATAATGTCAAGTGTTTCTGCTCTATCCCCTTTGATATACCATCATAAGCGTGCCCTTCAAAGTTAGCCGAAACCCGTGAGATTATATTCCCCCATCCAACCAGAACCCCACCCTCTCCGAAATGTTGTCACATATGATATTTGTCTATGAATTGGAACATTAAGAACCAATATACTTATCATATACTATTGTTACTAAGTAACATATTATAGCAGAGGAGTAAATGACCTCGCTGTTCCGCCCCATAAACCTCCAATTACCAACTAACGACGTATGGCAACGATGCAAAGCGAGGCGATGGTAGAAAAATTTAAACTACGTGACAATCAGTTTGCTCTGATCTTCTGTGTTACAAAATAATCGCTTATTACTTTCCAGTGCCTTCGATCATAAGAACCTACCAAGAACAGCAACAAGTGCTCTTGAAGCATGTGACAAAATTTGTGTCCCTAACTTTTATACCCTCATTAAACTTTTGACAATTTTGCCCGTCTCTGTAGCTACCGCCGAACGGAGTTTGAGTAGGTTGAAAACATACTTAAGGGGAAATAGAATCGTCTATCTTCACAATGTTAATTCATAGGTACATTTTCTTGGAAACCATGACAGCTACATAGTTCAAATTTTTACAGCATATGAACACTCGCATTGTATGTATACTGAAACGATAATATTTTTAATGGATATGATGAGGGAGTTGTTTTCTTTTACCTAAGACAGGAGGTAAGAAGAATGTTAGGTAAAAAGAATAATATCTCCCTCATTATTCACATTTAAAAAAAAATATCGTTTCTGTATACGCGCAATGCCTGTGTTCATAAAAATTTAAGCTATGTAGTTATCATGGTTTCCCAGAAAATGTACCTATAAATTAATATTGTGAAGATAGGCAATTCTATTTCCCCTTAAGAAATTCTACTTCTAACAACAGACTCAGCGGTCCAGCATTGTTATCTATTCACAGAGACATACAAATCTCTGACGATGAAATTATAAACCGATTTGGTAATGCTTCAAGAAACCTTGAATTTATATTATAGTGTAAGTTGTAAATCAAAACTGTAATTGTAATTAGTTTCATCTAAACACTATCAAGTGAGCAAGATGATATTAATAAAAAGTATCATAAAATGGTCCTAGTTGTGTTTTACATTAATTAAACATAAAACATCACAACATATTTGTAAAAAAAAAGTGACGCCAGACTGCCTTGAAACTCATCATTTTGCACCAAATTATACAAACGTTTCCCTGGGGGAAACCCCGGACCTCCCCAAAACCCCCGGAGTCCCCCCCCCCCCCCCACCCATCCAAATGAAACTCTAAATACGCCCGTGCATCTATCATGTGGTTTTAAAAAGCTTAGGTATCCGACAATGTGCCATAGGGTGCCAATATCGTTCCATTGTCCAACACATGTCGTGATTATCTGAATGTTGAATTAAAAATGTTATTTTAAAAGATTTATGATTTAGGAATTATATTATATTCTGTTCTGATCACCAGATTCTTCCTAAATCTCCCTACTTTCTTTAATTAAGCCATAGTCAGGCGCGCAATACCCTTGTGTGGTCAAAAACTAGATGTTTGTGCAATACATTCGGTATCTTATTCTTAAGCCCAAGCTATTTGTGTTTTTGGTGAAAGAATCATGTATCTCTAAAATATTACCATATGCAGTATGTAATTTTTGTGTAATATATTTTTACTCTATGTACAGGAAAGGATATTCAGTATTTCAAATTGAAGATGAATGGAAACAAAGCTAAAATTTCTTTGTAGTTTCCTGCGATTATCTCAAAATGATCTAGAATGGAATTGTCCGATTCTTTCCCATTGTCCTTCTTTGTGTCTAACTGGATATCACGCTAGACCTTAGCTGAAAGGTGTCTTGTTCGATTCCCAGCCAGTTTCGTGGGATTTCAATTTCGTATGGTTGATTCCCCTGGCTTGTGGACTGGGTGATTTTGTCGCCTCCATCATTCTTTTCATCCTCATAACAACGCCCGCATCTCGAAAGGCCTGCAACAGGCCTCTCCAGGGACAAAGTGCCATTACCATGATTACCAAGCCCTTCAGTTCTAGGATAATGCATGTGGAATTAAACACATCGCAAAAACACCCAGCTGATGATTCTTATTTCGCCACCTAACATTTAAATCCATTAGTAGACAATACTCGCAGTGCTTCATCGTTCTGTAACAGATTCGTAACTTTGCAGCGCTTATGTTAACAGTACCGTCATATCGGCAATTACCTGAAAATGATCATGTGGTCTACATTACAATCACATATCAGGTTTAAGAGAGGAAAGGTAAAACGTAAAAAGAAATTTATAGGGGCATACGGTCCTTCTCTTCAGTTTCGCTGGGATATCCTCGGGGCCACAGACTCAGTCGTGTAGGTAACATAAAGCATAGTTGTTAATTTAGGCCTACATACAGCTCTAGTATTAGAATATGCTGGAGTCTTTCAGAATATTCTCTGAATATATCACTTGGATGCAGCCCAAGAGAGAAAGACGGAAGTTGCACAAATGAGAATGTTAAGGTGGATGAGTGGAGTGAAAAGAAAGGATAGCATAAGGAATGGATACATCAGAGGAGCAGTGAAAGTGGGACCCATAGGAAAGAAGGTTCAAGAAAGAAGTCTCCAATGGTATGGGCATGAGCTGAGAAGAGAGGAGGACTACGTAGGTAAAATAGTTGGAAATGTGGAAATTAAGGGGTCAAGGAGGAGAGGAAGACCAAAAATGAGGTGGAAAGATAAAGTTGCCGGGGACCTCAGAGAAAATGGATGGAAGAGGGAGGACGATATTTATGGAAGAAAAGAATCCGACAAAGTAACGCGGACCCAACGTGACCTGGGAAAAGGCTGAGACAAAGAAGAAGGTGAAGATGCATTACTTCTACGAGTGGTGTTCCGATTATAAATATAAAGATATTTACCGCAGTTTCGAAAATAAACTTCCGGGCAAAACCTTCATGTTTTTTAAATCAGTGAAAATGTCACCAATCGCAAGTAGACACTCGCTTCTTAATTATGGTACATCCATTTTGTCCTCAAGACAACCGTTTTGTTTATAGCGTGGGCTATTTAGCGCCAAAAATGTGATATTGATAACGATTTTATCACTCACAGGTTGATACCCATCTCTGAATATTCTAAATTATCGCCACTTGGTCACCATTGTAACCTATTTTGTTTATCTAGTCGACTATTTAATGCTAAACAAATTTATGAGGATTTCATCTATCATAGGTTGACACCCCCCTGATGATTCAAGATGGCTGCCACTTGGTTGCAAAATAACCTGATTGTTTACAAAGCCAATAATTTGCCATCAAAAACCAAATCTCGCGCCCAAATTCAAAACTATGGAATTTTTTTAAAGTTCTGGATGAATTTAGGTATATATTACAATTTCAGTTTGGCAACCTAGTCTGTTCATCATGGCTACCCATTTTGTTTACCTCGTCGACTATTTAGCGTCATAATTCAAATCTAGGGAAATTTGGGGAAACACTGGGATAATTTATGGATATATCACGCTCTCTGATTGGCAACCAAGTCTGGGTATCCCCTCATGACGTCACGTGGCCACACATGACGGCCTATCAAACAAACAGTATTGACAGGAGGTAGATTTGTACTGTTATATTTAGCAATTTGTTACAGATAAAACTAAAGAAGTTTAGGATCTTCGTGTGCAGTGATATTCCTGCTTATAGTTTGCCAATGTTAATAGAGAAAGTGTTCGCACACGCATGGCGATCCAAACATACACAATATTCGTGCGGAAAGTCTATGCGACCTTTACTGGGCTGCTCTCGTCTGTAAATGACTCCTATACCACAATAAGTATTATCTGATGGACTTAGGTTTCAACCTTAACGTGCGTAATTTGATGGTTTTGTTTGTTAAGCTAAGGTCCTTTCGGATTCTTTACGCGCTGAGCTGAAACGTTTTCAATTGAAATGCAGAAGTCCAAGTTGATGTAATACTTGATATTTATTTAGAAATTATATACAGATTTTTTTCAGAAGCCATAAGGTTTGACGTTACTGTCACTCAATCATGTCACAGCGACATATTATAGAATAATGAGCCCTTACTTTATAAAAGCGAAGTCTTAATTGTATATTATGCAACGAGCCTATAATTGCAATAAATAAGACACGAGTATGTTTATAAAACGAGCAAAGCGAACATAAATATCCATAAATATCTGTCGAGCAGAAGAATACAACTCGGGAGTGCTTTCTACCAACAGGTACGGGGACTAGTATGGAACAAGGATATACCAATTAAGGCTAAAGTAGTTATGTACAAAGCATATTATGTTCCTATAATGGCATATGCAGCAGAAACTTGGACAATGACTAAGAGGGATGAGAGCAGAGTACAGACAGCTGAGATGCGATTCCTGAAAAGTATGGTCCAGAAAACGAGAAGAGACAGAGTGAGAAATTAAGATATACGGAAAGAACTGGGAGTACAGAAACTAAATGACAAACTGGAGCAAAACAGATTGAGATGGTTTGGACATGTCAAACGGATGAATGAAGTAAGGCTAAGATGAGCACTGGAACGACGGATGACAGGGAAGGGAGGACGTGGAAGAGGAAGATGGGTGGACTCAGTGGAGAATAGCATTAGAAAACGGAACCTGGATTGGAACACCGTGTCGGAAGAAGAATGGTGGAACGACAGAACAAAGTGGAGAGGAACCTTATTTGCCTCCACCCATAGTTCAGTCAATTTGTACTCTAAAGGGCCGCTAGTGGGAAAGTTTTGGGGTAGTTCTGATTTCTGCCACATTATATGTATTTTGGGGTGCTGAATACGAATCTGAGGTTTGCGGACAAAATTTCGTGACGCAACATTGAAAAAAAAAAAAGAAAAAAAGCAAAAAAAATCTACTTTTTTCCGTTTTTTTTTTTTGCCTAAAACTCGAAAACTATAAAATTTTAGTAGAAGGTTTGTTTACAGAAATTAAAGTACTTAAGATTCTCTACAAATATCACTACTTAGTTTTTTTTTTTTTTTTTTTTTTTTTTTTCAGACAAACCGTTCGGTCTCTAATGCGAGTTGAAAATTGGCAATTTTCAGCGGTCTCTGCAAAACCCACTTTTTAGTTTTTTATTGATAGGCTTTCTGTTAATTTCACCTAGTTTTTAAGTTGATTTCAATAAAGACTGAGTCACACGGAGAATTCATGTTCGGATTATTCTTTTTATTGTTGAACAGCTACTATAGCTATATTGGAAAAAATAAGCAAAATATCTTAGTTTTAAAGGCTATTCACATTCCAATCGGCAGCAATGTGCTAACTTTCTGTAGTATGTATGTAGCCAGTAGCACCAGCACACACTAGCGCACTATAAACTGGTTACTGGATGGCACCTCGCACACACACACACACACACACACGCGCGCGTTCACAGACACGGTACTTCTCCCGAGACGAGTCAGTTTGTGAGCGTGGGTGGCTCGGAGCAGCGGCGCCTGCGAATGTGTACCTACTTGCGCGGCCCCGTTTCCAGTTTCTTTCCATTGTTTATAAACACTAATACGATTTCTACAAGTTATGTTTAGGTGTGGTGATAAAAATGGCTTCTGACGTGTGTTTTATTTGTAATAAAGTACTGGATAATGATGTTGAAAAGGTGACGACGGTGCGGAAAAAAGGTTTGAAGACATTTATTGAGTCGAGCAAGAAGAGGAAGGATGATCATCATGTTCAGCTAAGTAAAAAATCTACAGTTGAGGTTCATGAAAAATGTCGTAAAAACTACAATGATGTAAAAATAATTACCGCTTATTTGAAGAAAGTTGAGCTGCGAGAATTTTTACGTTACGAACTTAGCCCCTATCATCTTGCTATTTTTGACGAGCATGGGATGAGGAAAGGAACAAAATCCAGCTTGTACAACGCTTTTACACCGACTGAACAGACTAACTTGAATGGTACAAAATATGTCATACGTTTTTTTGTTATACCGGGTCAAATGGTGCCACGGTCAGACATATGCAGAAATTTGCTGCAGTTATGTATCATATGTCAAATCAAACTACAAATCAAGTGCCATTGTCATTTACGACGGCTATCCTGACGAGGGTTGTGATAGCACCAAGCGCTTAGAACGATTGAGAAGAGCACAAAGAAAACAATCTGCTGCAATATCATTTACAGAAATGATGGTGCCCACTGTCCGCAGGATAGTTTTCTTGCAAACTCAAAAAACAAGAGCCGGTTAATATATATGTTAATGGAGAAACTTCATGATGCAAAAATTGATTCAAAGCAAGCTGTGGAGGATGCTGATATCCTAATTATCACAACAGTCCAGTCAAACGAACATGTGACAGTGGTGGGGGAAGATGTCGACATTCTGGTCATTTTGATTGGCCTGTGTAGCCGTGATATAAATAACGTATTTTTTCTGAAACCAGAAAAAGGAAAGATTTCGCAAAGCCTCTATAACCCTCATCTGGCTGCTGAGAAAATACTATTAGACCATATATTATTCCTGCATGCGATGAGTGGTTGTGATACTACTTCTGCATTGTTTAATCAGGGGAAACTGAAATTTCTTAGTCCTGCAGAATAACAAAGACTTACAACCAGTCATTGAAGCTTTCAAAGACCCTAACGCACATCAAGATGAGATTGTCACAGCAGGAAACATGTTTCTCATGGCTCTATATGAAAAAAAAAGAGACCAGTCTGAACGATTTGAGATACAGACCATACGTAACCTCATCATACAAAAATATGACCAACATTGCCTCATTACCCCCTACCGAATCTGCTGCACGAGAACATTCACTGAGAGTTTACTATCAGGTGCAGCAGTGGTTATCCAGTCAAGCCACACCTGACGAGCAACAAAAAGACCCAAGTGAGTGGGGGTGGAAAAGAACTAGTAGAAGTCTCGTGCCAGTGCCAACCACTTTCGACCCTGCACCAAACTCAATACTACGGTACATTTCATGTAAATGTAAAAAGGGCTGCCAACGCAATTGTGGATGCAGGAAGGCGGACCTTCATTGTTCCCCAATCTGCACATCTGTCAGTGCGACAACGTTGAGCCCCCGGAAGACAGCTCTGACATAGACATAGAAGAAAGAGACAGAGGTATGTCGAATCTCAAAAGTTATTTTGTATTCATTCATTTCTCCTTGATAAATAATCACAAGTCAGTGTCTCACCACCTCTTTTATTTTCCAGGAGAACGACCCCTAACGCTGACGATGGAGCAATCAGACCCTGAGCCAGGACCCGATGCCATCGAAGAACCTTAGCACGATGCGGAAGGTATGTTTAATCTCACAATCTATTTTGCAATCCTCATCTCTCCTTGAGAAATGACACCACCTCTTTCAATTTCCAGAACAAGCAGAATATGTACCGGGACCCATCGCCACCGAAGAACCTCAGCCAGGACCTTCTAAAAGACAACGGCTCATATAATTTTTGCATATTATAATTTTTAATAATATTAATAATTATATGATCATAAGTAACGATATCTTAAGTTTTATTTTGTTCGAGTCTTACCTTTTTTGATACTGAATTTTAATAATTTCGATCCTCTTTTTTTTTTCGTTTTGATTACTTGTGCAGTAAACTAGGAGAAATTTATCAAATAACAGCATTCTAATAAAAAATAAAGTTTTTGGAATGTAAAAATTGGGTTTTGCAGAGACCGCTGAAAATTGCCAATTTTCAACTCGCAATTGAGACCGAACCGTTGGTCTGAAATAAAACCTAAGTAGTGATATATGTAGAGAATTTTAATTACTTTAATTTCTGTGATCAAACCATTTACTAAAATTTAATAGTTTTCGAGTTTTAGGCAAAAAACTAAAAAAAGGAGATTTTTTTGCTTTTTCTTTTGCGATTTTTTCAACGTTGCGTCACGAAATTTTGTCCGAAAACCTCAGATTCGGATTCAGCATCCCAAAATACATATAAAATGAAATAAATCAGAACTACCCCAAAATTTTCCTAGTAAAAACACAATTAAACTGAACTACCAGTGTCAGCTGGAAAAGGGGGAAATGAAAATGATGACGATCTGTCGAGATTTCACCAGTTTTATGTACTGAACAGAGCGCATGGGACGCAGAGAATACCTTGTATTTGGCCATGGCCTCCTCAAATACCTCACTATGACACAAGCCACGCAGTGAAATTAAAAATAGGAGGCCGTGGAAGTCAGCGCAGATGAGGTGCTATCCTTACCTAATTGGACACACAACTGTTTCTTGAGCTCTGATTGGTGGGGGAAATTGTTTCATAATGAAAAATAGTGTTATAAAAACCCTCAATATGATACAGTTTTCTGATATATAATTCAGTATTTACATTTCGACATCGTCGAACATAAATAAGATAATTTCATGAGCGTGTTGACCACAACTCAGTGAGCAAATGCCCGCAGCTCAACCAATCATATTCGAGTATTTTACTGGGATCACAATAATGCTTTTAAGCGAAAGGTAGTGGGAGTTTGAAATATCATCGATGTTCTCTGAGTGGTTTACCTTTGTTTTACGTGGCTACTAGTTTCTTGGGTATTCAGAGAAGTTGTAGTGGATTACAGTTGTTGTTGCTCAAGAAACATGGGGTCGCTTCTTGTTGACCAAGGATATGAGGATATATTCTAGCTGGCTTATTCCTAGAAGGGCTTGTCA
This sequence comes from Meconema thalassinum, assembly GCA_946902985.2. Taxonomy (NCBI): domain Eukaryota; kingdom Metazoa; phylum Arthropoda; class Insecta; order Orthoptera; family Tettigoniidae; genus Meconema; species Meconema thalassinum. The sequence continues at coordinate 130,573,558 of OX336389.2, forward strand.
TAATCGCATAGTATTACAAGGTAGTTTACTTAAAGTTCATAACCAATACATGGCTCTAAGGAGTGGATACATTCTTAGAGTGTTACGACTTGTGGTGAATTTCCACATTTCCTTCATTATAACAGTAGCAAAGAATAATAATTCAGGGTTAGGATTTTTATGTGCAAATTTCAGATGAAAAAAGGAAGGGAGAAGGTGCTCAAATAAGGTTAAAAAAGGGGGCAAAATGGTGCTGGTTTATTCAACTAATTTGCTCTTTCCTCTATTCTTTGAATTACAAACAATTACATCAAATCACTCATCAAAAGAAGGAAAAACATGAAGCTGTTGTACTTCAAGATATTAAGCATCTCTCTACATTTTTAAAAGTAAGTAGGTTTCTATTAGGAGATAGAATGTCTTTGTAGATGCTAAAGCTTCTCTCGACATTCACAGAAACCAGTGGGTCAAACCTTGTATTCACTCGGAATGGCAACTCTACAGATGTGGCGAATTCCACAATGTCTGGATTCTTCTGAAGACTAGACTCAAGTTTGTCTTTGGCAAAACCATCTAACTGCTCCCTCGCGGAAGTAAAAATATCCCATTGTTTTTCCTTTTCCAGACCTTGTTCTTCAAATCGTTAAAAAACTGCAGTCAGGTACTTGTAACTATGGACACAATATAGTTCTGCCTGCAAATTATCTAGTTTATCCGGTAACAGTTGCTGTGCCTTGGAAATTGCACCTGCGTCGGCTGGATCCAAAGAAAGCACAAACGTTCTAATTTTGCCAATATTCTCACACAACATAGCAGCACACTCAATCCACGGTCCCCAGCGGGTAATACCGGGTGAGTTAGCCGTGGTCGTTATGACATGGCTGCAGGCTACCGCTCACATCCGGGAGGCGAGGAGGTTCGAATCCCCCCGCCGGCAGCCTTGAAGATGGTCTTCTGTGGTTTCCCATCTTCCTTCCAGGCAAATGCCGGTGTTGGTCCCTAACTAAAGGCCACAGCCGCTACCTTCCAATTCCTGGTCCTTACATTCACACTTTCCTCCCCAGACAACACTTCACACGCGACGGTACTTGTAGCTCATCCCATGGGTGTCCGCATAGAAGCAGCTACGAACTCTGGCGAGCCGAACATGTCCTCGGACACTCCCGGCCCTAAAAGTCATACGCTAAAAAAAAAGCGGGTAATGACCGGGAAATTTGGAAGGGGCAGGCCAGTGGTTTCCCTGTAGTCAACAGCACGATTTGGAGCATTCAGTAGAATCTTCTTCAGGGCAGAGATGAATTGATTTGCGATGTCGTATTCGTTCCTTATGGATTCAAAAACCCTGTGAAGCTTGGCATATGCTTCAACTTAGGAAATACAGGTTTCAAATGGTTAACAGATGAAACTATGTACGGAGTCTGGTCCGTAACCACAAGAAGAAGTTTTTCAAACTCAATACCAGTAGGTCAGAGTTTTTGTCAGAAGTCCATAATTGATTGCATTACTGTACTGGCATTGGTTTTCTGCAGCTCATACATTTTTAACAACATGGGCTTAACGTTCTCCCCTGCTAAGGGAAAAACTAAAATGTTCAGAACATATCGTTCCATTGAGTCTATGGTTTCATTCACAATGATTCCCACATCGCTATCAGACATTTTCTCCTTGATTCTTTGTATGGTTTCTCGGTAAACAGGCTCTATGTAGTTTTTTTAAGTATTCTCATCGGGCATTGACATCTTTGAGTATTTTTCAAGAAATCCCTTGAAGGCTGGATGGTTCACCTCATTGAGTGGAACTCCTTTTTGAGTTAGAGCTGCACACAAATTTATGTTTAATTCCTTCAAATTTTGGCTTTTTTAAGAACTCTGTTAAACGCATTTCGTAATAAAGGTTGCCACGATTTGCTTGCCTGAAGAGTCCTATTCATTTGATGCTTAGAGCTGGAAATGTGTTGTTTGATGCGATCTCGCTGGTGTATTTTATCTAACAAAATTCCTGAATCACAAATACAGTAGTACATCGCATAACAGTTCCATCAGTGTCTATGAAATCTTGTTTGAATTCCTGGGCAGAGCAATAAATCGGGCACTGGACACCTTTGGCATGGTAAAATCTAGTAGTACACTCGTTTAGTAATGTAGCAAAGTGCTAACCCCAGTTCACTTGCTAATTCAATGCGACTATCACACAACTCACTCTTGCCCTCACTCACTCACTTGCGGTTCCCACTCTCTAATAACACCGCGAAAATTACCAGAATGTTCTCATTCATGCTGGAACTACAGCCTCAGCGATTTCTGGTAGCTTCAAGCAGAACACAGTCTCAATTCTCGGAAATACGCGGGTGCGGTTGCTGACATCTCTGCGTCACCAGCCTCCGTCTCCATGCGAACAGATTACGTCTCTCACTGTAACAAACTCACATTCACGAACAGCAGGCTACTGATTCTGGTGGGATAGAATCACTCATTGTCAATTGCAATTTTGCGGGCTACATGATAGCGGTAAAGCGAGAGAAAGAGGTTTTGCCGAACAAACAACAATTATTTTCCTTTGTTGGAGGTGTGCATTCAACTCCCGTGCGGTGTTCACAGAAAGAGGTAAGCTTACTATTCGAACGTAAACAGCGATCTGAGGAGACGTTAATTGAAATTTAAATATTTTATATTGATTAGAAATCTTATAGAATAAATTGGAATTAAAATTACAAAAAAAAAAAAACGGGGGGAAGGGGATTATGGGCATATTTGGGGGAAAAAGGGATAAAGGTCCCAAAAATGGGAAAAAGGTGCGTGGAAAATGTCTCTTTTCACAACCAGAAACAAAATTTCACACTGCGATATCTTTCCGAACAACTTTAATTTACCCTAAGAAAAAAGGTGCGCACCTAAAAATCCTAACTCTAATAATAATAATAATAATAATAATAATAATAATAAAGAGATTCACAAGCTGAATCCCTAGGGAAACATAGTCCCTGATTTAATACAGGGCAAGGTGTATAATTGATGGCACATGCATAAGCAACGAGTTCCGTGTGTGAGTGAGTCCATGTGATGCAGCATGGTTAAGAGGGGAGGAACGTTCACTTCTCTCGTTGCCACGGAAATGTTCACATCGGCTCCTACTGTAACTGTAGCAGTATTGCATGTTCGTGTCTTCAACGAGCACAGCAGCAGTGACCCCCTCCTTTACCCTCCTCCTTTCCCCTCTCCACATACGGGTTCGCGCATGTCTGTGTCATCATGTATTAATTGCTGTCTATCATCTGACGTCACAAGTTACGCAACCACTCTTCCTGGACAATCAGCATTGTTGAGTTGATTCGGCCGGCTCTAGTTCTGTACATCTAGCATAGTACAGGGCGCCAGGAAATGTTCTCCGCAGTGCCTACATGAGTCTGGGAGTGCTAGCATGAGTAGTTACGTTGGCAGCACTACTGTCGCTTGTATCAAAACAAACAGTAAACTTTGTACTCACCACAGCCATTCATAACTGATGCTGGAAGAGCTGATGACACATACGCTCGCTTATTGCAATACACACTGACAATTTCAACAGCCTACAGCCAACATGTGTGGGATTCACCTGGCAAGGACACCGTGCAGCCAACTAAACTGCTGATGCTAGCTCTGGCAGAAGCCAGCAGTCACTGCGGAGAACATTTCCTGGTGCCCTGTAGTTTAGACTAAGAACATCGCTCTGAGTTCATGTGATAGTTCGATGGCTTGGAAACATACCAGCCCTAATAACATACATGTAAATACAGTCCAAGACATATTGGCGGCATTGTTATACCCTGGGGTCCCCACATGGTCATAATGCATATATCGATAGACTTACAGGAGATGTAAATAACAGTTGCTGATAAGTAGAAATGAAAGGACCCATACGCGTTAAATAGAGCACCACGACCGCGATGGGGAGCTACAGCATTCCGGAGATCAGAGGTTCGAATCTCGGCGTTGACAGCGACAATCCTGAGTATAGTTTTGCTCCCTCCGAACAAATGCCGGAATAGTACCTTAATTTATGTTCCGGGGCACTTTCCCTATCACTTTCCCCAATGCAGCTACACACACACACACTAATACAAACGACACCAAAATAGAGATTATCAGACAAATTAAATACTCACCAAGTACACAAAGTTGATGGCCAAGAAATCCCAATCCCCTGAAATGAATCAACAACAACAACAGAAATGTAAAGGTGTGTCTTGTGAAGTAAAATGTAAATTTCACCGTTCACAGATCAAGTGTAAATAATTCAGAAATCTTTGGACATGAACTCTCCACTTCAGTCGGCAGGATGCAATAGAAACACTCATCTTGTATGCATGTATGGTCTAGTGTTGTGACTGTTCGCATACCAAACCATCAATGTTTCATGCCACCTCCAACTTCCACGGAGACGACTCCTGTGAGTCAAACCTTCCCCCATCCCACTCCCTCCCTCAGAGGTAGAACACCGAGCCACGTAATAATACAACTTCATTAAGTCTGGATTATGTCTCTTTTTTTTTCTTAACAACCAGTTTCCCTGGTCGTTTGTAGTCATGACCGTCAGAGCAAAATGCAATAACCCTTCCATTTGTTGGTTCATCCCATGTCGGCTGTAACCGCCAGCGGGAACCAACTCCCAGGTGAGACACCACTCCACGGCATGAGCCACGCCAAGATAACAGCTTAACTTTTGCTTACTTTTTAATAAACTGCAAAGTGGGAAAAGAAGAGGGGTTACGAACTTTTTTCCTTATACATTTTTCTCACCCCTTTAAAGAAGAAGCAAAAAAACCTTCAAACCATCTCATCTTCCTGACATTGGTGTTGCAAATTCCTTAACAACTTCGACGTCAAGCACAGTAGAAAGAGAAAAAAAGCATCAGGCTATGCTCCGGATATAACGCTCCTGAAGTTGACTTTTCTCTATGAAATAATAAGCATGAGACGTAACGACATAGTCTGAAGATTAGAAGCGTTCGTTAGTTTGGGTGCAAGTCCTTCTGTGCACTTCGTCTTGCCACCTCATGTGCCGTTATTTTAAATTGAAATAGAAAATAAACACTCATGCATACGTACCGTATTATACGCAGTAAAGGAACACAGAATCTAGTTATTTTAGTTATTTTCTCATTTTACGTTGAAGGAGTTGCTACTCAGATGAATTTTTATCATCTACACAAGTAATGCATGAGGAATAAAAGGGTATTCGTGCTTAATAGAAATAAATATCCATAAGACAACGTGAAAATAAGGCATGACACGAAGGCCAGAACAAAATCCTTACTTATAAACTGAATTATACTGACAAGGCTACATGACAGTGATATGCTGTAGAGATAATAATATGGGGAATCATTCACATAACAGCACAGAATTATGGTTGGTTGGTTCCTAAGTTTAGGGGTTGCAACAAGGCAGTCATGTAGCCCTGTGTACTTTGGGTATGTGTAGAATCTTTCTGATAACCGGTGTTAATTGTGATGACTGTATTAGTGTGTGTTAACTGTTTTTTAATTCAAGTAAGGACTGCAGACATTGAATTTTTCCAATAGTTCCTACTTTTGCCGCCAAACGCCACCGTCAACGACTACTAGTTCAGAATTTAGCTACTAGACGCCACCGCAGTCGGCTCCTGGCAACGCACGTAGGAACCTAAGAGCTTTGTTTACATTCGTAACCTATATAATTAAGCTTCACACTGGTGTAATTAGTGGAAGGTTCTTTAACATGCCATACATCTATGACATGGGACCACCAGCTTTACTTCCCCTCCGAAGGAAGGCATACTGAGCACAGAATGAATAGATCCGTATGAGGTATATAACCATTTTATGAAGCATTCCAAACGACTACAACGAGAATAGGCCGGCAATTGTGGCTTTAAATTTGGTAGATGCCGAGAGTGGAAGTCTCAATTCCATCTGTCAGTTTTTTTCAACTTCACAACCATCCATCATGGCTCCATTGACCAGTTTGGAAACAGCATCTTCAGAGCGTTTTTGAAAATTATGATTAGATTTAGAACCTTTATTTAATCTGTACTATAATGAGGCTCATTATAACACTATTTTTCATTATGAAACAGTTTCTACCACCAATCAGAGCTCAAGAAACAGTTGTTTGATCGATTAGATAATTAGATGCGATGAGTTCCACGGCCTTCTAATTTAAATTTCACTGTCTGGCCTAGTGTCATAGTAGGGTAATCGAGGAATCCATGGTCAAATACAAGGCATTCTCTGCGTCTCATGCGCTCTGTTCAGTACATAAAACTGGCGAAATCTCGACAGATATTTATGAATATTTATGTTCGAACATGAAATAGTTATAATCGTCGAACATAAACAGTCGTATGCAACTCGCCTATAATGGTAATTCAGACACTCGTATGGAAATTATAAAGCTCGCATACGCTCGTTTTATAAACATACTCGTGTCTTAATTAATGCCATTAATGGCTCGTTGCATAATGTACTATTATTTCATTTCAAATTGATTCTATTATTTTACATCTTCCACAAATACTTATCCATTAGATTTAAATTATGTATTGTTGTAAAATGTTAGTTAATATTCTCATCGTACTTATTCATTGTTTTCCAGTTCCTTCATTTCATCCTGTATATATTTTAGCTAATTTAGTTGCTCAACACTTAGTTTTATTAGATTAGTTATTTGAGGTTTGGCTCTAGTTTTGCTGAAGATGGTACAAGTGTTAGGTTGAAACATTTGAATAGACTTTGTATTGATTGGTCGAGAATTTTCTAAAATTACTTGTATATCGTATTTACTCTTATTTGCCTGCTCTCGATTTTTTCAAAAAATAAAAGTAGACTGATGAGATCTCTACAGGGCCATACAATTGTGTGTCTGTCTATATGTCTGTGAGTGTGTATGCATTCTGTATGTCTGTCCCCCGACCCCCCCCCCCCCCTATCAATTCAAAAATGACGAAACCGAACTGAACCAAATTTGGTACAATGGTAGCACTAGCAAAGGACACCTGAGAGTCGCCATCTTTACCAAAATTTAATGGCGGCCACTCAATTGCTCGAAACTTAAAATTAAATTACGACCAAACTGGTCATCGGATCTTTACCAAATTTGGTAAAAACATACCTTCATGTGGGACGCATCTTTTGCCCAAACTAAAAGGTCATCAACCGTACCATTTCAGGATGCCGGCCGTGTCAATTATGCAAACTTTATAATCCATAACATGGGACCCACCAGTTCCGATTATCGAACCGAGAATCGTTTAAACTGTTCAAAAGGACGTGGCCCGTTCGAAATTAAAAGTTTATATTGTAGTATTATAGTGCGGAAGTGACTTCAAAAAGCTGAGCCATCTCGGTTACAAGACAAGATGGCAGCTGATCTCTCGTTCTGACCTATAATTCACTAATTTTATTAGCCTATGTTGCATGCAATATAGCCTACTAAGAGAAATAATATTAGCATTGTATGAAATAGATTATAATGGATATATACTCCAGTGAAGAAATCATTTATATACCGGTAGTCAAAGTCATGATTTGCTAAAACGTTGTATGTGAATCAATTGATAACCAATAACTTAGGAGGACATGTTTGGCTCTGTGGTTAGAACTTTAGTCTTTCACAAGGCAGGCCGGGGTTCAAATGGTATCAGCGTTGAATTTTTTGCTTGATTTTTTTTTTTTTTGTACTGAGACCTTTTAAAATTGAGCCTGATATAGAGCATTTTGCAATGGAGAATATATTTAATTAAAACAACATTTCCCACCCGATCTGCACGATTGACATTTACTAGCAACCAGTTGTACTATGCTCTATATCGCCCAGTTATGAACCTATGCCTACGGTGTAATCGAAAACGTTCCTCTTGTTGCCGATACAGCGCACTCTCCCCCAAGGATAGGCGCGATTAAAAATAGATGTGGAGTAGGTACTGTATATTAAATGTGTTCCTTCCAGTGATACGTTTAGACCAACGAAGTTTCAATTATTGTAAGTAGTTCCTGTTAATATACTGAATTCCTACGTTGTTTGGAGTATTTGCTGATGAAATTGTAAAATGCTGGGGTGAATTATGAACTATGGTTTGAACGCCGGTACTCAAATCCAGTGTGCCATTTTGCACTACATATACGAAGAAAATAGGAGGTGACTAGGGCAAAGAGTTAAAACTATAACCATACATTTAGGAGAAAGTAGGCTATATGTTCTTTCTTGAACATCTTGTTTTTAAATTAAGAATCAAAACGATTTATCTGAAAAAACATGGCACAACTTGGAACTGAACAGAAATGACTTCAATAGCAACAACAAAAATAGAAAGCGTAACGAATCGTGTCGACATACAGAGAAAACAAGTAGTTCCATGAAGAACTATATAGCCTATTTTCATATATCCTACTGGTTATACCTAGGACACGAGAAATGAAAACTCGATTTAAAAAATGCACAGCCACCATTTTTAAGTTTTCATAAAATTCTATTAAATTAGACGTCTGTATATTAAGGCTTGTATGAAGAAATAATGTACTAAGTTTCACCGCGCTCGGAGGAAAAATTGCGAGAAAAATCCCTTGAAATATTTGAATTTCACGTCGCCTCCATGTTGGTTTTGTGCTCACCTGGTTATTGAATGATCTATAGGTGAACTTATGTTAATAGCTCTATCATTATACAGTACAAAATTTCAGTTTGATTGCTATAATATATTCGTAGATATTGAGAACGTGTAAATAATTATATTGGCCGCCATAAAATAAAAAAAATTGGAAATCAGAAGATTAAAGTTTAGATAAACATTTACCGTACCTAGTTATACTGCGCTAGGATGATTAAATCGCGAGAAATTCCATTTAAATGTTTAAACTTCACTTGACCGCCATATTGGCTTTGTGAACACGAGTTTATTATAATTCTCATAGGTGAACAACACCCCCCCCCCCCCCCGTGGCACTACAGCCCATGAAGGGGTTAAGCCTGCCAAGCGATCGCTGCCCAGCCATTTGGCCTGCAGATTTTGAGGTGACGCGTAGTCAGCGCATCGGGTCCCCTCGGCCGTTGATCTTGGTTTTCATGACCGGTGCGCTACCTTACTGTCAGACAGCTACTCAATTGTACTCACGAACCAGAGTGCACCCCGTTCCAGCCCTGACAAGAAATAAAACTTAATTTTAAAATTTTGCACAGACGCCATCTTGAGGTTATGGAAACAATTCAACAAAATTACATTTCAGTGCATTACAATGTGTATGAACATTTGCTGTACCAAGTTTCATTGCGCTCGGATTGTTAAATCGCGAGAAATATCTATTTTAATTTTTCAACTTCGCTTGGCCGCCATGTTGGTCATGTACATCACAGGTTTATGGAAGTTACATTGATGAACTTGTGGTAGTACCCTTTATTGCCGTACAAAAATTCAGGGGTACATCTGTTACTGTTGCGGAGATATAGAATGCCAGTGAAATATTTTGCGTGGCCGCCATTTGGACTGGTGAAACGTATTGAAATTTAAAAGGCGCAGTCAAGGCGCAGTCGGACCCTCTTACCGAGTTTCATTGAAATCGCTTCGGCCGTTTAGATTTTATTAGGAACACACACACGCATTCGCAGACACACACACACACACACACACTAACGCACACTCGGGCAAAAGGTGTTCTCATAAGCAATTTTTAGCCTACTTTCGATTTTTGCAAAAAAGGTCATCAACCCAATAGTTTGAAGATGGCGACAGTGTATGTGTGCAAACCGATCCCCCCTATCAATTCAAACACAACGAAACCAAATCGATCTACCATTGGTACAGATGTAGCTCCAGCAAGGGACAAACAACTCAGTGTCATGTTGTATATCGCCGCCATCATAACAAAAAATTAATGGCGCTCACCCAAAGGTTCTGAACTTAAATCACACGTGTGAGTAGTTATAAATCAATAAATACCAAAAAAAATCGAAGTAAAAAGAAATTGAACCCGCTAGGATTTAATCCACGAATCTCGAGTCTATGTGTCCAGGTCGCTACCAATACGCCACAGATACGTTGCGTTATTACTTGGTTAACAAGGGATTTAGTATAACTGCATCATATTTTGTGTTGAAATGACATCGTTTAATGCTTCTAATTGAACTACGAAGGTTTATACAATGGAATACCCATCAAAACCAAATCAGTTCAAGTGTTCACATGCAAACCAAATACATACGAAGGAGGAAGTAGCAGAATGTTATTTTCTTTTTTGTAACAGGACTTTTACAACAAAATCCCAGGGCCTAGGTTAAGGTCTTCCGGGCACTTCAAATTGCATTCAACCCGTGATATAATTTTGGAATTATGGTAATAAGCTTGCACCTCCGTGGAATTTCGCTTGCACAACTAAATATTATTTTCCTTTCTTTTAAGTTATTCCGCCACTCTCCTTTTTGTTCTCCCTCATTGGGTGCTCTTTTACTTCAAGATCCTGATCACTGTGCATCAACAATTTTAAAAAATCCTTTAAAAATGTATGTTGTAAAGAGTCATTTTCTTCTGAGATTTAATTAGAAACGTTATGCTCTTGAACTTAAGCACATTGCAAATTAAATGGATGGCTCAGGGGTAACGTTCTCGCTTGCTGAGCCCAAGGTTGCAGGTTCGAAACCTGGCGCAGTCAGCCGGCATTTGAGGGTGCGCAAATGCGAGGGAGCCGTGTCAGTACATTTACTGGCACGTTAAAGATCCCCTTCGAGGCAAAATTCCGGCACCCCGGCGTCTCTAAAAGCCAGGGTAGTTAAAAGGGACGTAAAACCAATAACATTACTATTATTTAAATTAAATGGACAACACTGGCAACTTTGCAATTCCCCCGAAGAAGAACGAAAAATGTTGGATACTAATCTCTGGCTGTATTAACATCGAACATAATCATGTAAGAAAATTCCATAATAGTTCAGACATTATATTAAATAAAGTTGTCCACTCTAAGTCCTTTTACCACCTCGGGCTCTTCAGCAAATCCGGTCCCCGAGGCTACAGCCCCGCTTACCCCTCCCTCTTGTTGGGCCTGCATTATCTAAGTCAATTATAGGAAAACAACAATAGACTCTACCGCGGATCAAGATCAACGAATATTAATCGCTGTATTTGAGTGTTGAAATATGTCGTGTTATATGTATATATATAATATTGTCGATTGCATATACACTTAAAATACGAAAATTACTTTTCCTTAACTTGCAAAATAAACGCGACTGAAGGGTACCTGACCCTGTTTAAGGCTATTTTATTTTGCCTATAAATGCATATTTTGGCCAATTTTATGTTTTTTGTCATATTTGCTCATTTTAGTGATATTAAGTCATATTTGGTTATATTTTGTACACTTGTGTTTGCATTTTGACAAGGTACCCTATGTATATCATGTGGTGGAGTTTCAAACACGGGATTTGCAAAATGGTGCAGTAGATGTATTTTTCTCTGCATTCCAGGAACAGGCAGATTGCATGTTTAGGTTTGGGTGTCTCATCGAGTAAGATGCTACCCCAGGAGGCAAATTTAGCTCAGAGCGACTGAAGGGTCCTTGACCCTGTTTGAGGCTATTTTATTTTGCCTATAAATGCATATTATCTTACACCTAGTTCGGCCTTGTTGAGTCCGATAGGTATTGTTGCTCTATTAGTTTGCGTGATTAAATGTGTCTGCTGTATTTTCGCGTTAGTACTACTCCAATAGTTGCTTAATATCCCTAGGTCATTTTCCCGTTTTTTAGGTCATATTAAGTTAGTGTTTAGGGTATATTTTGCACTTCTTTAGGTGTTAAACATCAGAACCCTAATTATTATTATTATTATTATTATTATTATTATTATTATTATTATTATTATTATTATTATTATTATTATTATTATTATTATTAACATCGATTAATTATACACTTTTACACTGTGATGCACTTTCCTAATGAGGGGTTTGATTGGGTAGGATGTTTCGTTCGACAGGTGATCATCATCAGGCCTGTTCACTTAAAGAATTACCACAGTATCGCCATCTTCAAACTATTGGGTTGATGACCTTGAAGTTTAGTCAAAGGACGCTCCCCACATAACGGTATGATGTTGCAAAATATGGTAGAGATCAGATGATTAGGTTAGTCGTAATTTGATTGAAGAATTGAACATTTGGGTGACCGCCATTACGTTTCCGTCAAGATGTTGTGTTTGAATTGAAAGGGGGAGGGACAGACATGCAGAGTACACACACACACACACACACACACAAATTTGGCCCAATGGTGATTTCATAAGTCTACTTTAATTTTTTGCAAAAATCGAACCTTGCTAATAATAACCCCTTGCACTACAGCCCATGAAAACATCTGGGTTCTAGTAATGATATTCAACAAGTTCGGATCGGGGGCGTATATAAAGGCGGTGCTGAGGGCGCTCCTGCCACCCCCCCCCCCCCCAAAAAAAAGAAGCCAATAAAATTAAGAAAGTGTTGCTTTGGTAAGAGCATAAGATAATTGTAAATTTCGTTGTACCCTAATCTTAACTTATTGGCTAAGTTATAAACAATATTAAGATTTAAATTATACTATCTCGTGGTGTAGTGGGTAGCATTTTTGGCTGTCGCCCCGGAGGTCCGAATTCGATTCCCGGCTCTGCCAAGAAATTTTTATTCTAGTCTGAGGGCTGGAACAGGGTACACTCAGCCTTGTGAGGCAAAACTGTGACTTCCACAGTACGGTACTTTTGAGAAATAAATTATCAACTTGGAAAAAAAGAAAACTGTTTACCTTTCTGCTTAGTAAATTGACAAATATTTAGATATTTGTCATTCATACTCCATAGATCATAATAGAAAATTCATTAAGTATAAAATTGTGTGTGTTGTGTTGTGTTGTATTTTACAACATTTTTGTATTGCCAGTAATAATTGTAGGCTATATAAACTTTGAATCCTATCTAAAATAATTACACAAAGTTATATGCTCTAAGATATTGGTTGGTATATCTGGGTATTTTGCGGTGACAATCCCCTAAGAATACTCTCAATTTCCAGGATAGTCAGCCAGCCCCTCCCCCCCCCCCCCCCCCCTCGATATTTTTTTTTTATATGCGCCCTTGGTTCGGCTTGTATTCTGAACACTATTCACAAATTTACTCCAAGCAATATCCACAGCTTATCCGCTATCAAGCAATGCAGACTATATCCACACGGCGAAATATTATGCGGATATCCACGGATTTATTCGCGGATATCCGCATCTGTGCAGGGCTTTACCTATGTGCACCATTGAATGAAAATCCACAGCCTGCTTCCAGTCTCCGACCGGGTCAGGAAATGGAATGAATGAAGCCCCCATCTAGCGGCGAGGATATGAACTGTGCCGGCTGCCGAGGCCTGACGCACTCCTCTGGGGCAATGATTAAATGAATGACAGATGAAATGAAATGATAGTGGAGAGTGTTGCTGGAATGAAATTTTGACAGGGAAAACCGGAGTACCCGGAGAAAAACCCGTCTGCCTCCGTTTTGTCCAGCACAGATCTCACATGGAGTGACCGGGATTTGAACCACGGACCCAGCGGTGAGAGGCCGGCGTGCTGCCGCCTAAGCCACGGAGGCTTACCTATGTGCACCATCAAAGATACAAAATTTTGCAGCATTGCTTGTTCTTTATTTTTGCTGCTCCTGAAAATGTTTGAATAGGGACTGAGCTAGTTCTAGAATCAAGCTCTTCAATTATCATTTAACATTACGAAATGTATTTTGGCTAATTTGAGTGGTGTGCAAAATTTTAATCTATAGGTGAGGTCTCCTCTGATGATACCATCGGATCTACTGCGGCAACTTTTTCCTTTTTCAAGCCCTATGTCAGTATTTCGCGTGTGCAGGGGCGGGAACGGAGCAGAAGAAGTTATTCAGCCAACAAGTTGGGTTTGGAAGAGAGTTTGAGCGTGACATGGGAAAAGCAGTAACACTGCCTGTGCTGGCTGGTGATTGTAGCCAATGACGTCACACGTGGGACAAAACGAGCGACGCGTCTGCACTGAATTGTCACGTTGTTTTGATGACCAGAGTCCGAGGACACACACATAGTGCAGAGCGTAGAAATGAAGAGGGGAAGAAGCTCAAGGAAGATTATAACTTTGTGCAGGCAGCATCTGTGGCTAGGCGGGGACACAAGAGATGAAACTCCCTCCGTTCCCTCGGCCCAACGAGTGCCCTATATTCTCCACGAGTGAAACTAATGGCCGGCAGGCTGTTGCGCTTTGACCGTTCCATTTAGACCTAAAGCTATCACGAAACAAGGATGGCACCGTTCGAACTTTATTATTTTTATATTTGTAGCACCACGCAAAAGAACAGCATGGAAGAGTTCTAATAACGGAGCTAATTGATGAGGACATTTCAAATGGACACAATCTTCGCGCTGCAGATGAAATCACCCTATGAGCAACAGAAGCTTAACTCTTATGAGCAGACAGCATAATTACATTGTGACGTAGAGTTCATACCGTGCTACTTCACAACGACTGCGACTGTCCTCAATGGGAATGACCGGGTATTATCGTAACTCCTAGTCCAGCAGACAACTCTTGCTCACGTTTCTTCTTTGTATGCAGCACTAGCTGTCGTACCCGTCGTTAGCTTTATGAAACTAAATTGTAATAGTCTTATCATTTCACACCAATGGCCATTGAGGAAGGGAAGGCATTCCACCTTTGTCACTTCGCGACAATATTTAGCGGCGTAGCCATGCACGTTAATTGGCTATCGACCTCAATTGGGAGTCACAGCATGTCTAGAGATTGGGGTTCGAATACCGGCGATGACAATCATTATATTGAGTGTGCTTCTTCTTCAGGTTTTTCCACATTCTCTCAGTCATATGCCAGGATAGTAACTTATTTTAAGTCCGGAGGCCCCCATCCCATTCTGGACCCTAATAATTGCAATTACACATCACAGAAACACAGGTTATTAGAAAAAGTGTAGACGCATACAAGAATGCGGGTCTGATGATGGAGATGTTCCAATCCCCTGAGAAGCATTACCAATAACACCATTTCCCTACGACAACTTCGTGGTATAATAGCTAGCATTTTTTTTTTTGCCATCCCCGAGGTGCCAGGTTCGATTTCTGGCCCTACCAAGATATTAAATCCAGGTCTAAGGGATGGAATGGGGTCCATTCAGCCTCGTTATAATAACTGAGTAGAGCGTGGGTTTGATGCTCATCTCAGCCATGCTCGAAGTTGTCTTCCATGGTCTCCTATTTTGACTCCAGGCAAATGCTGGGATAGTTCCCAATACTGAGCCATGACCTCGTCTTTTTCAATCCTAATCTCAATTACACGTACCATTTGAGAACCTTGGACATCGTAGTCATTTAGCCTCGTGCACTTGGGTATGCGTCTATAGAATTTGTCTGATAACATGTGATATTTTGGTGTCTGTAGTAGTGTGTGTATAATTGCAATTCAGCTGAAGGTTGGGAAGAAGGAGGCGATGACCTTAAATTAGGATCCATCCCAACATTTGCCTGGAGTAGCAGTAGGGAAACCACGGAAACCCACTTTCAGGTTGGGTGAGGTGAGATTCGAACCCACAACTACTCAGTTTTGCATAGCGAGGATCAGTGTACCCAGTCCCAGCTCTCAGACCAGAATTACATATTTGGCAGAACTGGGAATTGAACCCGGATCTCCGGGGTGACAGTCAAGAATGCTAGCTGCTACACCACGAGGTGGTCACAGACGAATAACTTCCATCGTAGTAAGCGAGTCTTAGGAAAACTTCACCACTCTCACGGAATTTCAATGGAATCGATTATGTTAAAAAATAGAAATGGATCATTTTTAATGGAGATGAGTTGATAGGGAAATTTAGTATTCATATGGTTTGTGATTTTTAGCGTACACAAAGTAATAAATCGCATTTTGAATTTCAAATTCAGTGTTTTGCTGCATCTCTAATTTTCTATTTTTGCATTTTGCAGCAAATTGTTTACATCTTGGGACATCATGGTCATCAGCTCCTTGTAATTGGGTGTGAGTTCCATTTGTCTCATAACCTGTTCTCCTGTAGTGACTCTAATAGTGTTTGTCTGTAATTATTTCAGGTCGGGAGAGGGTTACGATATTTTGTGCAATATTCTATATACTAATTGGAACTAAAGTAAAATAATTCAATAATAACCAGTTCCTCGTTATTATCAAGATTTTTCTAAATCGCTTATCCTTCCAGCTTGGCTTCACCCATGAACTCTGGAAGGGATCTTTCCTCTACCGTCACAATGACAGTGTTTGGGAGCTGAACGCACTTTGTCAGCAGATAGGTTAAAACTGGGGATGGTGACAGGACGATTGCCCAGGTAACCGCTAACTTGGGTCTAATTAAGGAAGGGTCAGGTAAGGGAGCCGTTGACCTGTTAAAAGGAGCCATCCCGGCATTTCCCTGGTGTGGAAAATGGGTAAACCCCGATAGCAGTTTTCAGGACGGCCGAGGTGGGATTTAAACCCACGCTCTCCCGATGCCACCAAGGCACGAGCGAGCGTGTCAGTGCCCTCGGGGACCATAGCCGGCTTTTAACAATATAGAAAGCCGCGAAAGAGGAACTTAACATACAAATATACACATGAAAATATGCAAAGTTACATCGTAATTGAATATTCAAACATCAGCATAATAAAAATTTTGCTTTTTTGCGTTCACCGTGAAAGAAATTTTACTCAGTCCACCCAAATGGAAGCTTATTTTAGGCAACGAATAGGCTAACTATTTCAAACGATTTACTATCCCACACACCTATTCACAACTGAAAACTGCACGCATTAACCATTCATGACCAACTTTCCTGCACAGGTCTTTCTGCCATTCTATGCTTTGGGCCAATGTGTGCCACGTTTGGAACTGTTACCATGCTTACTTTCTGAGATACTGACATTAGGGCTCAATTTTCCAATTCAAAATGTGGTATTTCAAATATTCTGCAACCTTTTAGGAGTTAACAGGGGATGGACATACACAGACATCGGCCCGGATTATTCTCATAAGTCTACTCTTTCATTAGTTTTGAAAACTGTAAATATTGGGCTAGAACAACCATTATCCGTGTAGTGGGGCGCTGAACTCCTAAAGCATACCTTCTGGGAAACGAGTAGACATCACCTGTTAGAGGGAAGTACGGTATTTGAGAGCGTGAATGTCTATCACTTTCGTCATTATTCTAGATTTTCCCGTATTGATTATGATATATTACACCAATATCCACTTTACAATACAAAAATGTTTTTATATGATGTCCTTACACTCTGTGATACATGTTTCGGCTCTGTGAGCCTTCTTCAGTCAAAACACATTAATGATTTTTGTATGACAGTCTATGTGTTGATCTTGTTAAATAACTTTTAAAAAATCTTTTTACAATCGTCAAAGTTATTTAAAAATGGGCATAAAATACATAAATAATTCGACTATGTGCAGAAGTTCAGGACATAGGCCCTTCGTCGTTGAAATCACAATTCAAACACAGGACCCCATGGTGCAAGTGTCTTGTAAAAAATCGTGTGTGAAAAATCATTGTGGCTACGCGTGAACGGAAGTTACTTGCTTAAAACTTTGTCATTTTGGTTCAACAACCGTAGATTTGAAAACGCTGGAGATAACACCTCACTATTTGAAGGATATACAACAGATGTGTTGTTGTTGGTCTGGTCACTGGCAAGAGCGTGTCAAGACCAAGGAGAGTTCATGGCAATAGGAGGCTGAATGTGTCTCCAAATAAACTATCTGAAATAAAATAACCCTGGGGGTACAGGGCCCTTGCGTATTGTTCCAGGGCTAGGAAAGTCCCAATAACACTTGAGTTCCTTTCGGCGATTTTCCGAGAATCTACACAATTTGTCACTCCTAGCTAGGATGCTGGAGAAATTGATGTTTGATGTCTGCTTCGCAGATCTCATTTAACTTTTACTTTTAATATCTCTCCCAACAGGTGAGGTATGCATTTGTATCGAATTGAAAACCAGCTCTCACTAGCTTATTTGTTTATTCAGGATCTCCCCCTCAATTCTTATTCACTAACTAAATGTCTAAATCCGCGGGGAAACCTCTCATGTTTTGAGCGTTTGTCTCAGGAATAACTTTTGATTAGCTGGATATATTTTGATGAAACCTTGGAAGGAGTTATTACTACGTGGCAAATCCATGAACCTGTACTTTATCTTCAAAATTCTCCTAGAACAACATGGTAAGCGTGAAAAAGTTTTACTCAACAGTTGAAAGCGGACTCTCATTCGACATATCATGGGTTTAAATCTCCTTTTAACTAATGTGGCTTTAAGGAGAGCTGGGTGTCTTAATTTCTCCCTGGAGGGAATCTTCAACTTGCCAGTGACACGTGTTAGCTTCCTTCATGTCACTGACTGAGTTGAAATTCAACTCGAAACCACTCTTGCACTAAATGATCCAGAAGTTGACTCGTCAACACCGACATCTTGACTGTGGAAACAATGCTAACAGTCCTTAGTACTTTCGTGTGTGTAGAATCTGTCTGAGAAGCCGTGTTCTTTAATTGTCCGTAGCAATGTGTGTGTGTGTTCGTAATTAAGGTTAGGATTGGAATGAAGGCAGCATTAGGCTTAATGTATATACTATCCCGGCATTTGCCATGAGTGGAAGTAGGGAACCACACACTAGGTTAACTCAGTAGGGAATTGTACCATCATTTCAGTTTGTCCACACGAGGGTGAATGTCAACCGATCCCATCCTTAGATTGGAATTTCATTTCCTGGTAGAGCCAGGAATTGCACCCGAACCTCAGGATTGGCAGCTAAGTACGTTATCCACTAGACCAGGGATTCTCAAACTTTCTCTGCCGCTCCCCTCTTCTGAAACATGAAATATCTAGTGCCCCCCCCCCTTCCCCCTCTCCACGTATTCTTCTTTCCGAAGGAGGGCAAGCACCATCACTTTCATGGGGTCTCCTTTTAACAATGCTAATAAATCACTTATCCTTGGGTTCTGGCGTTACTTAGATCAGTTTATTGTTAATCGGGCTAACCACTTCCACTGAACATGCACTAGAATTCACCTGTTCACTGCCTTTGAACTGACTGCAAAGGCCTGGCTAATTCGAGTCGACAATGGCAGAAATAGGAGAATCTAGTCTAGGAAGGACATGGTGGTCAAATTGTCAAGCGGCTTATTGTCATTAGTGTTTGTTAAATGTTTGGTAAGGAGATATCGCTGCCGGTGACGGGTGAAAGGGTGCTGGCAGGATCTACTGGTCAGTTCTTATGAAGTAAGACAGCAAAAGTACGAGTTTATTATTCTTGAATGGTCGTGGGAGCTTCCTGTCTATGATACGTTCATGATTATGAGGATAGCAATATTTGTTACAGAATATGAAATATAAATATTTCAACTGAGCCGGCGCCCCCCTTTATCACTCTCTGCGCCCCCCCCCCCCCCACCCCCTCAACCCTCCACCCTCCAGGGGGCGCGTCCCCTACTTGAGGACCCCTGCACTAGACCACGAGGTGGTCCGCTAACTAGAGATGATTTGATTGAAGCATACGAGCAACTACCTTCTATGGTCTCTGGGTGCGTATCAAGACTTCGGGTCCAGAGGTCCTAGGTTCGATGTTCGACCCTGTCATATGACCCTGGTCTAAGGGTTGGAACAAAGTACACTCCGCCTCGTGAGGTCAAACTTAGAAGAGATGGGTTCGATTCCCACCTCGGCCATCCTGGAGTAGTAAATTTAAGGACCGGAGTACCAATGCATTCCCCGAGACCACATTTCAGCTAGTGGTTTTAAGTAACCGTTAATCATGTGATCATGAGCCACGGTACCTCCTTTTTACGTGGAACCCGAACCACTGCACATGGCATTTCATTTCGAAAATCTCACATGCCTTGACCGGGAATCGAACCCGGTCCACTTTGGTGAGAGGCGAATAGCTTGACAACTGAGCCACCTCTTCCCGAAACCTCTGTAGGCTGTTCAGTATAGAAATGACTTACAAATATCCACCTCGTGGCTAAGTGACTAGCATTCTTGGCTATTGCCGTGAAGGCCCGGTTTGAGTCCTGACTCTGCCAAGAGATTTAATTCTGGTCTGTGGGCTGGAATGAGGTTTACTCAGCCTCATGGGGCAAAACTAAGAAGAAGTGGGTTGGATTCCCACCTCAACCATCCAAGAAGTAGTTTTACGTGGTTTCCCACTTCTGCTTCAGGCCAATTATGGGATGATACCTAAATAAGTGAGGCGGCCACCTCCTACCCGAAACAAAACCTCAATTACAGATGCACATAGTAGAGCCATAACAATGACACAGGGAGTTAGATAGTATCCATACACACCCAAGTACACGGGACTACATGTCCCCGATGTCTGAAATCCCCTAACCAATTAACAACAACAGCATTAGGGATGTATTAAATTTAGCAGTTAGCAGCTCTGTAG
The DNA here is from genome assembly GCA_946902985.2 of Meconema thalassinum. NCBI lineage: Eukaryota > Metazoa > Arthropoda > Insecta > Orthoptera > Tettigoniidae > Meconema > Meconema thalassinum. The sequence continues at coordinate 130,593,999 of OX336389.2, forward strand.
ACTAATTTGCTGAACACTAAAACTAAATCACATAAGTAAATAAAACCATTCGTTCTGTAACGGCTAACGAGCCTACCGACCTCAAAATTTCAGATTCAATCAGATTAATTCATTTATTTAGACCAATTTAGAACATAACTTTATCTACAGAATTAAGTTGGCGACCCTGGCATTTATTATTTGCTCAAAAATACCTAAAATAGTGGCGCCTAGAGTTTGTTTAAAATTGTTTCCTTGCATGGACCCTGAGATAGTGAACGTCTACTACTCAAATTTCCAGGGAGAGCAATTAGGTGGTTGGTAGAACTACTGCTTCTGAAGATGTGCAAAGATATATATTTTATGGCACACAATGTATTTACAAAATTTGGCAGAACTCCATTAATTGATATGGAAGTTACATACAAATGAATATGGAGCTTAAAACCGTGCGTGGAAATTATGTTGGTTAGACTGACATATATGGATTCATTAAAATTAATTTAAAATGTTATGGTCTATAAGTGTGCAATGATTAGCAATGTTTACATGCAGTATTTCTGAGATATTGAGCCTAAGGTTCGAAATTCTAAAGAGCATTTATCAAGAGTCGGGAGCTGTGGTGATTCTGAAATTATAGGCTACACACTTACATCTATCAATATATAAAGTACATATTCCGCATACAAAATTTGGTTGAAAGCTCTTGGATAACATGGAAGTTACATTCATTTAAACATTGAAACTATCAACACGCTGAGAATCATAATAACAACACTGTCAAGTTGTGATAGCTCAAAAATAATCTGTATTATTCAACCTAAGGTTGAACGGTTACCAGTGGATGAACAGTATCAATTTAGGTAAAGTTGGTAAGGTCCGGTAGGAAGGCAAACCCAAACATGAAACGAACCTTGTGCCAAGATGCCGTAAGGCTCTTCAACTGCAGGAGATGTCTTACGGTATCTTGGCACAAGACCCGTTTCATGTTCAGGTTTGCCTTCCTGAATGAAAATCCACAGCCTGCTTCAAGTCAATCGACCGGGTCAGGGAATGGAATGAATGAAGCCCCCATCTAGCGGCGAGGATATGAACTGTGCCGGCTGCCGAGGCCTGTCGCACTCCCCTGGGGCAATGATTAAATGAATTAAGATGAAATGAAATGCGAGTGGAGAGTGTTTCGGGAAAGAAATTGTGACAGGGAAAGCCGGAGTACCTGGAGAAAACCTGTCTGCCTCCGCTTTGTCCAGCACATATCTCACATTGAGTGACCACGAACCCAGTGGTGAGAGGCCGGCGTGCTGCCGCGTAAGCCACGGAGGCTTCAGGTTTGCCTTCTTACCGAACCTTATCGACATGACCTAAATTGATACGCTTCATCCACTGGTAACCGTTCAACCATAGGTGCAGTCACCCAAAATGTGTACCAATTTTGGAACAGTTTCTATATATAGTCTACTTTCCGTGATATCAAAAATTGAATTCAAATTCCAATTGCGAACCTAATTTCCAAAAGTTACCAAATCCAAAACATTCAAATTTGAAATAATGGGTGGCAGCAGTTCCTTTAAATTAGTTCTACATGTGGCGTGACAAATGTTGCGCCAAACGGTATCACAACCCATTTTAAACAGTGAGCATAAGTTCCGTTTTATGGCGAATCATACCAAATCCCCCTTGCTTTTGTTGCCAAGACGAACCGAATTCAGTTATCCTGTCAGAACTGGCTGCTGTTTTATATCACATGACAACTTAAACAACATGGCGCTTGTTACAGCGTTCACTCTTTCTATGCCTTTGAACTCTTATGTGAGCATAGGTTACTGAAGAAAGGTGTGAAATATGTGTCAGTTTTGATCAGACTGTCGCAGGTTCCTTGCCACAACAGCGGGACAGGAACGATTGGATGCTGTCATAGCACTTTTTACATACGTAGTCGGCAAGATACCTTCGTTGTGATAATTACGACTTGCTTATATCGTATCACGTGAATATGGTTAGGTATAGAACAAAACATCGAATTTTCCTCGTGGAAACTTATGTTTTCAAGAAGTGCTTCAGTAAAAGTGTTCTTAAGATTCAGCGCCGTGTGATTTTTATTTGTGGTAGAAACTCAAACAAAAGACATACAGAAACAATTCGCGTACTCTAGAGGCTCTCGAGAAAGAAATAACTGCACTGATACGAAATATCAGTGAGGATGAATTACGGCGAGTGCACTAAAATTTCCTATGTCGGTTCAAAGTATGTTTCGAAATTGAAGGACAGCATTTCCAGCAACTACTCTGAATTCATGTAAGTAATTATACTTATAAAATACGTTATAAAGTGTAAATATATTAAACTAGTTGAGCGCTACGCTGCTGCTAGCGCCAATGCCTTGCTCGACAGGCTGCTACACACAGGGCCCCGGTCGCAGGCGGCATCAGCGATTCCCTTTCTAATAGGGAGGGCCCTCATTTGCGAGGGGTGTACTAGTTATATTGTTTTACACTTTATTTTTTTCTACCCAAATGAAGTACATTACACATTAGTTGTTACGTCCACCTTCTTAACGTAATCTCCTTGTAACTTTATGCACTTTTGCCATCGATGTGTCAGCCTCTCCAGACCTTCCTGAAACAATTCTTTCGGAGTGCTGCGTACCCACGCCTTGACAACTGTGCTTATAAACGATACCAATATATTGGTTTTAGTAACTCTAGGAAGCTTTCAGAGTTGCCAAATTTACTTTCAGTCGGTCAACATGTCGCTCACTAAATAGAACAACGTAATATCTCAAAAATCACCATTTTTCAGGAGATGGAATTAAAGATTTGATATCTGCATAATTCCAAGAAGAAATATTTTTGGGTTATGCAGTTGACATATTTGAAAAAAAAAACGAATAGCTTTAAATATAATACCACATGACACATTTTCAAGATTAATAATTGCATATTTCAACATTAAATTTCAGAAAACTTTCACTTGTGACACTCTTGTTACAATAATTACCTGCGAAGCGTGACATAACTTAAAATATGACTTTCATGACCGTGGAAAAAAAAGAATTTAACTCAGATATGCTTGTCTTAATGCTCGTATTTGTTTCAGTTAGAATAAACATTGGAAGAAAAAAAGATTATGATACAAGTGTGATATTTTCTTTGATATTAGTGACTACCTTCAATCAAATCTTGAAATACAAAAGAAAAAGTTAAACAACAGTGCATTGAAAAGAGTAGACATGTTTACATCAGTATAATATCTGTCCATGTAGTAATTCAAGGAGCAAGTAAAACACCAAAACCGAAATATAACCACATTCAGCTTGGCATGTTCAGGACCCATTAGAAATTGGCATATAAGGGTAAATAGGATTTGGGGATAGAATTCTTTTCGACCAATTCCATAAGGTCGTCCTTCTTCTCTGAAGCTAGTCCTGGTTTTGAAGGAAATTCAGTTTTTAAGATAAGATTATCTGGAAGTTGCTTCCTTTTAATTACAGTTATTGTTTAAAAGTCAGTTTTGTATGACGATTTGTATGAAATGGAGCATGTATAATCTTTTTCATATTCATTCCATTTACATCAGACCACTTTACAGAGAACATGTTAATAGGACCCATAGTAGAAGTTCTTTGTCATCCACCATTCCGTGATTTCTTCCAGAGATTCCTATTCGATTGGTCTATATTTCTCTAGCGTTTTTCATTTTTCTTCCAGGGCTTACCAAAAGGGACACACTGTAATGATTCGATCCCACACCTGTTAGATATAAAGGGTTATTCATTCATTTATTATCATATTTATTATTCTTATTAATTAGTACATCGATGAGATGATTTTTATATCAGATAATTGTAAGCGGTTTTATTATTATATTCAATTAGATTTTTATTAACATTTATTTGTAAAGAGACGAAGTATTATATATTGCAACAAGATTGGCGATATGGACTAACCCTATGCGTCACAAACAGAACGTCGCAGTAGTAATTTCACAACGGCCGGTAGCCATTGTCCCGGGATCTTAAAAACCCCAGAATGACGCAGTATCGTTTCACCACGGCTAAGAGTCATTGTCTCGGGATGCTAAGAAACCCAATATGAGTAACCATCACGTGCGCACCATATAGTTCCTTCGAGAAGGAATGGAACATTATATTTCAACTATGGTGTAACCAATACGTCACTACTGTAGCCCATATACGCGTCAAAGCTGCAAGTTAGGAGTCAAGAATGGAGAAGGCTAAAGAGAGAGGGAAGCTGTGACACCACGTGACAAGGAAGATATAAGCTGTTACCCGCGTCTACAAGATGATTAGTGAACGACAACTCATTAGCGACAGAGGTCCACCGACTGCTTTGTGAAATATCATTCATAGCTTTAGCATACATCATGTCTCGACATAATAACAACAATGTTGACAAGATATATATATAAGCTGACAATGGCTTATAGTTGAATACTACAATAAATCTAGAGATGCCAACACAATGGAACGTAGTATGCTGTATCTTATGACATACTACAACATTTTTTTGAATATGAGAAGGAACATTAAGGTTATCTGTTATAATGTTCAATATGACAAAGCTGCAAGTTGGTGAGTATAAACAATTATTACTTCCGTCTCTATTTGTAATTTAGAGTCAAGCTTTTTTTTATTCAAGTAATTTAAATGTTCATTTTCTTTTAAATAATTAAACCGTAGTTGGTAAATTAAATTCTTTTTTGTAACTATTAGTATTTTGTTCTTGAGTCAATAAATTCATTTTCTTTAACGTAATGCCTATTTCTTTCATAGTGGTTAGTAAATACTATAGGCAAATTAACTACTCCTTATAAATAAATACTGAATGGTTAGTCAACTAAGTTACACTACGGCCCGGGTAAGTGGTCTCGACTCTACTGCTGATAGCCGAGGTTAATACATAAATTTCGATTCACTGTCTTAAATAGGAATCTGGCGCTCAACAACACTTATTATATTACACTATCACAGGTAAGGTCACACCACAGTGTATATTATTTATTCTTATCATGTTTGTTTTAATTGAAACAGTTTTGTCACCATAGTTAAAGGATCATTAAAAATGTTACATTTGGCGCTACAACGTCGGACACGAAAACCATTCGGTATTTAGGAGAGGAGTGTATAATTTCAGTGCAAATTGTCAGTGCTTTTGGGGGACAGTGAAGTGAAGTGAAATTTTGGAAGGGCAATTGTTATACGGTGTAATTTGAGATGTCGGAAGAGGAACAGAGGCAGTTGAGAAGTAGGAATAAAGTCGAGAAAGTTAATTATAAGGAGGTTGATAGCAGTAGCGATGTTGAAAGCGTAGAGAATAATACCAAGATGTCGGAGGTAAATCTTGAGAGTAATCCTGAAAATAATCCTGAGGTTAACCCTGACACGAATTCAGAGGAAAATCTCGAGACGAATACAGAGGTACATCCTGAGACTAGTGGTAGTCAGGAGAAACAGAAGTCCTTAGAGGTCCATGAAATTTCATTAGCTGATATCTTGAGGGAGATGAATAAAAATAGTAGGGAAAGTAGGAAGGAATTCAATGATGAATTTGAGAAATTAGATAAAGATATGGGTAGGCTAAATCAAAATATGGAAGAGAGTAAGAAAGATAATTTGGAAAGTAGGAAGGAATTGAGTAGAGATTTAGGTGAGAAATTAGATAAGAGTAATCAAGAGATGAGAGAGGATATGAGTAAAATAAATCAAAAATTGGAAGAGAATAATGTAAAACTAGATATTGTGGAAACGATGAATAGAGAATTAAGTATGAAGTATGATATGCTGCAGGAGAGTATTCAGGGGGTGAAACAGGAAATCAGAGGTGAAATTAAGGAGGAGGTAGAGATGAAGGCTAAAGATATTATTAAGACAGTAGATAAGAAATTAGAAGCAGCAGAAAGTAGGATTCAGGAAAGAATAGTAACTGTGATTGAAGATAAAATAGCAATTCAATGTGAAAGTTTTAGCAAATTGGTAGAAGCGGAAACTAGGCAGGTAGTAGAGTTGGAGGAGATTGTAGGTGAAAGTAGAGTAGATTCAAAGGAGATAGTAGAAGAAAGCATAGTAGAGTTGGAGGAGATTGTAGGTGAAAGCAGATTAGAGTCAGAGGAGATTTTAGATGAAAGCAGGATAGCTGTAGAAGAAATTATAGGTGATGAACAGCAATTAGCGGATATAATAGGAGAAAACATAGTAGAGTTGGTAGAGATGCTAGACATAGATGAAAGTAGCTTAGGTAAGGAACAGCAATCAGCGGAGATGATAGATGAAAGCAGGACAGCTATAGAAGAGACTATAGAACGTAGTGAAAAAGAAGAGAAGATGAAAGAAAATATAGGGATAGAAGTAGGTAAGATAAAGAAAGTACTAAGCACTCAAGAGATTAAGATGCAGAAAATCTTATGTGAAGAGGATATGTTGACTAGGGAAGAATTTAATGATGGTGTAGCGGAAATTAATGTGAAATTATTAGTGGCAGAGAAGCGTGCGTTAAGTCATAGTCAGAAGAACATAATTAGTAAACAGGTTAAGAGGAGGAGAGAGATAGATAAGAGCAGAAGCAATAGTCCACGGCTAAAGAGAGCATTAAGTGATAGTAATGGAGAAGTGAAGGGAAGACATGTAGGTAGATATTTAGGAAGTAAAATGACAGAGAAGAGAATTAAGTTGCTAGAGGAGAAAGAAATCCTGATGAGGGAGAGAAAGAAAGCATATGACGTGCAGTGGCGTACTGAATTAGCCAGACTTGGGGAAGCAGTAAGGGGTAAGCCGAAGTACTGTGTTACTATTGATGAATGTAGTCCGAAAGAGGTACAAATTAATGTTATAAGAAAAGAGGAAAGTGGAATCCTAGAAAGATATAGAATTGAAGATGAATGTGGTAAGAACTGTGAAATGCCAGAGAAAGTAGTGATGTAAATTTATATTAACGATAGTTACTGTTCCGTATGACTTAAATATTAAGTAAAGAAATTTATATGATTTAACAGAGGTAGATAAGGAACCTGCTGTGTGTAATTTTAATTCAGTCGTGAAGTTAGGATGGTAAGGGGCGCGTAGTGCCTACGCTTATTGATTTAGATTGACTAAAATCATTTAATTTGGAAGACAGAGGTTGTCGTGCTATTGAGCAATTCAGGTAAGTTGAATGTGGGTCCTTAAACTGCAGGTAAGTTGGATGAAGTGAGAATTAAATTTAAAAAGTTGGGAAGATTATTACAAAAGTAAGTAATCGAAAGAAAGTAATAATTATTATGGCAACCATAATTATGAAAATAATGGTAATGAAGATTTAATTCTAAAAAGAGAGAAGATAAGATGATTCAGTGGTAATAAAATTAATTAGTTGAAGAAGTATTGATTTTTAAAGAAGTTTCATTTTGAGGACAGCGAGGTTATCAGTGGATATATTTGAGAAATTTAGAAGTGGTTTAGAATAGTTAATAGTAATGCGTTGTTTGAATTAACCAACATCGGGTTGAAATGAGGAAGTAGTAACATGATTAGGGCATCTGGTACTTGGTGACAGATATGTGTGTGTGTATGTGTGTATTTTCACGTAAATGGACGTGAGTTTGAAGTAGTAGGCCAACGAAGGTAATGCCGTTGAGCAATGCGGTTTTAAGTTTTGGTAAGATGCCAAATGGAGTTATAATGGAGGAAGTTTTGGTAAGATGCCAAATGGAGTTTTAAGAAGTTTTTGGAGGATGAAGTAGGTCAGCGAGGTATATTCCGTTGAGCAATGAGTTTTTTTTATGGTGTCTACGGGACAACGTGAAGTTAATGTTGGGAGTTTTTTTAAGTATATATGGTTGTATGCACACAAGGTTATAAGAGATTACAAAGGTAAGATGCCCCCAAGTTTTAGTTACAGTTACGCACGTATTAAAAATATTACAAGGCTTGTTATCGAGCTAAACCACTTTGTAGTAAAAAGTTACTGATGATTAATAACGAAATAATGATGAGGTAGATTGTTGTCCTACACACAGGTAAAAGTAAAGATAATAATAATAATTAGATGGTTGGCATAATATTTTCTAGAATTGAAAGGAATTTGTTATAATTCGACGTTTTGAGGATTTTAAAGATAAATCATTTTTTTTAGTAGACGAGAAATTAAGTTTTATTTATGTCATACGGAGTTAGTAAAGAGAAGAGCATTAATATTTTGAAGAGAAGAGTAAGTTTGTAAAGTAAGTATACCTAAGGGGTAATAATGAAGTTTCAATTAAAGGCAGGTGTAATTTACGCATTTAATTTGATAGAGAAGAAAGTATCTGAACTGTGTTAGAACTCAGAACTTGCTTTATGAAATGATTTTGGGAGAATATTTGCCAATTAGGAGTGTCGGTGTTATTGACTGTCAACTGGAACACTGTCATTATTTTAGGAAGACAATAGTTAGGAAAACAAAGTGTGATGTTATTATTCCAAGGAATTAGTCGAAGCAAGTAAGATTTTTTTAGCTGAAATTTAGGATGTTATTGGTCAGTAAGAGGTGACCTGTAACAATACGAAGATGTGGGATTATACCAGGAATAGGGGAGGTTTTTGTATGTGACGTGTGATGTCACGATGAGTTTTGAGAGATTCTGGTATAGCAAGAATGAGCTATAGTCCAGGTGATCGAAGCAAGTAAGGAAGTGTTGACGTGTAATGTCACAATAAGTTTTCAGAGAAAACTAAGGTTTCTTTTTAGGTATTCAGCAAGAAGTCAAATCATGAATAGACTAAGTTCAAAGTATAAGAGCATTAATATTTTGAGGAACGAAATATTTATTCCGAGGAGTTTGTCGTGTGTTTTTGTGAAATAGTTTAATGATATACGTAATTCAGGTATTGAGTAGTATTTTGTCCATGTCTTAATCATTTTGTTATGGTAAGTAAGGAATGACGATACAGTAAAGATATCTTGACGCTAAGTTAAATTTTATAAGATGAACGAGAAGTCAGATTTTATGTTTATTTGTGATTTTGAAAATTCAAGTTATTGTTTTCGAGAAGTAGTGAAGAGGAATTGTGGTTTTATGAGAGGTTAAGAAGTCGTGGAGACTTAGGAAGTATTAATTTGAAAGGAGGCGGCCGTGGCCTAAGAAAGAATTAAGCCACGAAGGCAGGTGAGTAGTAACTTGGATATTTAAGTGAACTGTTTAATAACTGCTTTAAGGTATTTCGATGTCATTATGTATTTGGGGAAATATTTACATGTATGACATATGCACTGAAATTGGAATTGCCTTAGGTATCTTGCTAAGTTATTTTTTTTTTCTTCAATTATTGAAATTTTACTGCATTTGAGTAATACCTTTATAGAGACGAAAGAAATATTGTGTTGTTTGCATATCGTGTGCTGTGATAGTTTTAATGTGTTAATCAGCTGGAAATACAACAATGTAATTCTACACCAGACTGATGAAAACTACGTTCACTAGATATGAAGACAAAATTGTATGTCACGCATACGATCACCAAGACAAGTGCAGCGTTGACATATATGTCAAAATTAAAAGTGAAGGGCATTTATGTATATTTCTTTACAGCATAAATATAAAGAAGAATGAACATTATGAACATTTGGAAGAATGAGATGAATGAAAGTTAAAATGTGAATTTTAGCGAAGAATATATTTCTTGTATATTTTTGTGTATTGATGAAGAATATATTGTATGTTGTGTTTTTGGGGGTTATAATATTTATATTTATAGTTTTTTTATGTTGGATGTAGTAAGAGAAATAATGTGAAATGTCATTTAAATTATTTATCTTAGGGGCGATTGTAATGATTCGATCCCACACCTGTTAGATATAAAGGGTTATTCATTCATTTATTATCATATTTATTATTCTTATTAATTAGTACATCGATGAGATGATTTTTATATCAGATAATTGTAAGCGGTTTTATTATTATATTCAATTAGATTTTTATTAACATTTATTTGTAAAGAGACGAAGTATTATATATTGCAACAAGATTGGCGATATGGACTAACCCTATGCGTCACAAACAGAACGTCGCAGTAGTAATTTCACAACGGCCGGTAGCCATTGTCCCGGGATCTTAAAAACCCCAGAATGACGCAGTATCGTTTCACCACGGCTAAGAGTCATTGTCTCGGGATGCTAAGAAACCCAATATGAGTAACCATCACGTGCGCACCATATAGTTCCTTCGAGAAGGAATGGAACATTATATTTCAACTATGGTGTAACCAATACGTCACTACTGTAGCCCATATACGCGTCAAAGCTGCAAGTTAGGAGTCAAGAATGGAGAAGGCTAAAGAGAGAGGGAAGCTGTGACACCACGTGACAAGGAAGATATAAGCTGTTACCCGCGTCTACAAGATGATTAGTGAACGACAACTCATTAGCGACAGAGGTCCACCGACTGCTTTGTGAAATATCATTCATAGCTTTAGCATACATCATGTCTCGACATAATAACAACAATGTTGACAAGATATATATATAAGCTGACAATGGCTTATAGTTGAATACTACAATAAATCTAGAGATGCCAACACAATGGAACGTAGTATGCTGTATCTTATGACATACTACAACATTTTTTTGAATATGAGAAGGAACATTAAGGTTATCTGTTATAATGTTCAATATGACAAAGCTGCAAGTTGGTGAGCATAAACAATTATTACTTCCGTCTCTATTTGTAATTTAGAGTCAAGCTTTTTTTATTCAAGTAATTTAAATGTTCATTTTCTTTTAAATAATTAAACCGTAGTTGGTAAATTAAATTCTTTTTTGTAACTATTAGTATTTTGTTCTTGAGTCAATAAATTCATTTTCTTTAACGTAATGCCTATTTCTTTCATAGTGGTTAGTAAATACTATAGGCAAATTAACTACTCCTTATAAATAAATACTGAATGGTTAGTCAACTAAGTTACACTACGGCCCGGGTAAGTGGTCTCGACTCTACTGCTGATAGCCGAGGTTAATACATAAATTTCGATTCACTGTCTTAAATAGGAATCTGGCGCTCAACAACACTTATTATATTACACTATCACAGGTAAGGTCACACCACAGTGTATATTATTTATTCTTATCATGTTTGTTTTAATTGAAACAGTTTTGTCACCATAGTTAAAGGACATAGACATTAAAAAAATGTTACAACACCTGGTGCACTGTTAGTTGAACTGATTTTATAAATAGAATTTGAGCCAGTGTTCGTAACTATGTGTAGCTATGAGAATTTTTTCCAGATGTTTTCTTTGCCTTAGCATGAAGGTTATCGTCGCTACTGTCTAGTTCTTCGTCAGGGTTTGGATCGTAAGTTATATATCAACACCAGTCGTCATCGTCTTCAGAGTCTGAATCAACCCTTGTAGAAATTGAGAATAATGAAGAACTGGAAGATAAGCTCTTGGAGGATGAAGAACTAGATGTTCGTGAAGAAAGCTTGTTTGCCGCACCCTGTGCAGGTTCGACAGAACAAACTGGATGTTCTATAGATAAAAGAAACATAATACTAGTGACTTATGATTGAACAATTCGTTTAATGTCGAAACAAATCAATGTCGGGATCCGGTGTTACATTCCTAATAAATATACATTTGTAAAAGCGAAAACATTAATGCTTTGTAGAGCATCTGTGAGGTATGTCTTGAATTGGAGATATCAGACATTTCTGACAAGAGTGATATATCAACAAATAAATCAAGGTATTTTCCTAATTTTGAATTAACCCTCGTAGAAAGAGTGGAAAAATTCCTTTTAATGCAAAACTCTAGATTAAAATAGACAACGTGGTTAACTTTCAATAACTTCATAAGCTGAAATAGTGCACTTAATGACTCATCCTTCATTGCAAGAATGTCATATTTCTAATTAATACAAACATCATACAGATAAGTTATATTAATGTAGATAGATAGATAGATAGATAGTTTTATTAATTCCATTTAATCGAATACATGTATACAATACATTTTTGATATAGGACACGTCAGAATTTACATCTATAAAATAAAAGTACTAATAGGTATATACAGTAATACTAATACTATAACTATTTATAACTTATTATAATAACAGATCTTAAGAGATACTATCTTATTGGACAACTATTTACACCTTATTCTATTATCATAATATGAAAACTTCATTCTATAAATACAACAACTTACAGCTAGGTATTACAATTAAAATAGAAAAGTAAAATATAATTATGGATTTCATCGTTTCTGTACACTAAGATATTCAACTACAGAGTAAAAACAATGGCACTGCAGATAAGCTTTCAACATTCTACCAAAGGTTTTTATTTTTGGGGCAAGTTTTATATACTGGGGTAGTTTATTGTATAATTTAACTCCTGTGTGATAAGTTCCTTTTTGATATATGCTTGTGTGTGTGTGTGAAATATGAATGTTTTGATTTTGTTTTGTGTTATGCCTATGAACATCATTGTTTGTTTTAAGAAAAACATCCTTATTCATTAAATTCTTTTTACAAAACATATACTTTCAAAGATATATATACAGGGCAGAGGGAGAATGTTTAAATCTTTAAACAGAGGTCTACATGATTCTCTAGTGTTTACATTTGCCATAATTCTAATCGCCCTCTTTTGTATCCTAAACGAGCTTAGTACATCTGGCGACATACCCCAAAATACACACTGTCCTAAGTCGAATTAATACGATATGCATGTATAAATCACTATACTTACTTCGTTAAACTAGCGTCACATCGCACTTTATGACACTTTTGAATTGAAAGATAAACACCTTCCCCTTGCCTGTCGTGCGCCTAACTGCGATAATAGTATTGCTATGAAGGAAGTAGGGGAACTACCATGACGCAAGAGAGCCACTTCTGCTCTCTGGCGGTGAAAAAACATAAGCTCAGCTGTGACGTTCTTACTGTTAAAAGTCCATTCGAAAACACATTGAACCGTATACATAAGTAAAAAATGCCGATTTTTGAGATATGACGTTGTTGTATTTAGTGAGCGATATATTTATGACCAATTACATTTGGCGAAAAAAGCGAGACGGCCTGAAAATCAAATATTTGACACTATATCGTCTCTAATGCCGCAGTTACTTAAAATATGTGTGTTATTTTAATTCATTCGAAGGGATTATGACCTTGGTCATCAGCCCCGTAATGTTGGGTGAGTTTTGAACTCGTCTGATAACCTGTATTCCTGAATTGACTGTGGTAGTGAGTGTAACAGTATTATGGCAAGGAGGGGGTGGGTGCCAAAGTACTTAAAGTAAGATACTATCCAGGCATTTGCCTGGTGAGATTGTTGAAAAACCCTGTGAACCACCACACTCAGGATAGAGGCTGTCAGTGCCATGATTCAGACCTGCGACGTCCGGACTTTCTACAGCTGCCCTTGTGGCCGTGGTGCACGGCTACGCTGCGGGGTACATAATTAAAAGTATAAAAAGAACGTAAACCAAATAACATTATTAATAATAGTACAGTACGTTGTGCCTTCAGGGGCGAATATATGGGGGGAGCTGAGGGGGCTCTAGCACCCCCTGAAAAGAAGCCAATCTATATATATATAAATCAATGTAACGTGATAGTTTGTGGGTATGTATGTCTCCTATGCGTTCATATACCATTCGTCCGATTGCGATGAAACTTGGGTGAGATGTTGAGTACACTCCAAGGAAGGTTTCTGACTTAGTAAATCCATTTTACAATAGGTAGCGCACGCGTAGATTCAACAAATGAGCGACGATGCACGAAGCATTTCAACAAAGTCCCGTATGTGTTCATATACCATTCGTCCGATAGCGATGAAACTTGGGTGAGATGTCGTGTACACTTACGTGAAGGTTTCAAAATTAGTGAATACATTTCACAGTAGATAGCGCACAAGTAGATTCAACAAATGAGCGACGACACGCAATGCGTTTCAACAAAGTCCCGTATGCATTCATATACCATTCGTCCGATAGCTATGAAACTTGCGTAAAATGTTGTGTACACTGCAGGGAAATTTTCTGGCTTAGTACATCCACTTTACAATAGGCAGCGCACGAGTAGATTCAACAAATGAGCTACGACGCGCGAAGCATTTCAACAAAGTCACGTTTGCGTTCATATACCATTCGTCCGATAGCGATGAAACTAGGCTGAGATTTTGTGTGCACTCCAGGGAAGGTTTCTAGCTTAGTAAATCCCTTTAAAAATAGGTAGAGCACGAGTAGAATCAACAAATGAGCAACGGCGCGCGAAGCGTTTCAACAAAGTCCCATATAATTTCATATACCATTCATCCGATAGCGATGAAACTTGGGTGAGATGTTGTGTACACTCCAGGGAAGGTTTCTGGCTTAGTACATACATTTTACAATAGGTATCGCACCAGTAGATTCAACAAATGAGCGATGACACGCGAAGCGTTTCAACAAAGTCCCGTATAAAGTCATATACCAGTCGTCTGATAGTGATAAATGTTTGTTGAATTGTTGTGTACACTCCAGGAAAGGTTTCTGGCTAAGTAAATCCATTTTTCAATACGAAGCGCACGTTTATATTCAACAAATGAGTGACTACGCGCGAAGCGTTTCGACAACGTCCCGTATACGTTCACATACCATTCATCCGATTGCGATGAAACTTGGGTGAGATGTTGTGTACACTCCAGGGAAGGTTTCTGGCTGAGTACATCCATATTACAATATGTAGCGCAAGAGTAGAATCAACAAATGAGCGAGACACGCGAAGCGTTTCAACCAAGTCCCGTATGCATTCATGTACCATTCGTCCGTAGCTATGAAACTTGGGTGAGATGTTGTGTACACGTCATGGAAAATTTCTGGCTTAGTAAATCTACTATACAATATGCAGCGCACAAGTTGATTCAACAAATGAGGGACGACGCGCGAAGCGTTTCAACAAAGTCCCGTATAAGGTCATATACCATTCTGCCGTTAGCGGTGAAACTTGGGTGAAATATGGTGGACACTCCAAGGAAGGTTCCTAGCTTAGTAAATACATTTCACAGTAGGTAGCACACGAGTAGATTCGACAAATGAACGACGACATGCGGAGCGTTTCAATACAGTCCCCTATGTCTTCATATCCCATTAGTCCGATAGCGATGAAACTTGGGTGAGATGTTGTGGACACGTGACGGTTTCTAACTTAGTAAATACATTTTACAGTAGGTAGCGCACGAGTAGATTCAACAAATGAGTGACTGAGTGCGAATCGTTTAAACAAAATCAGGTATGCGTTCATATACTATTCATCCGATTGCGACGAAACATTGATCAGTTATTGTGTACCCTCCAGGGAAGGGGACTTAGTAAATCCATTTCACAATAAGTAGCGCAAGAGTAGATGCAACAAACGGGTGGCGACGCGCGAAGCGTTTCAACAAAATCCCCTATTGCGTTCATATAACATTCTACGATTGTGATGAAACCTTGATGAGTTATTGTGTACACGCCAGGGAAGGGCTTCGACTTAGTAATACAGTTCTCAATAGGTAGCGCACGAGTAGATTCAACAAATGAGTGACAGCGCACGAATCGTTTAAACAAAACCCCGTATACGTGCATATACAATTCATCCGATTGCGATGAATCATTGATGAGTTATTGTGTACACGCCAGGGAAGGGTTTCGACTTAGTAAATCCATTTTACAACAGGTAGCGTACGAGTAGATTCAACAAATGAGTGACAGCGATGAAACTTTTGAAATTTGTTGTGCACGCTTCCACGAATGGTTCTAAATTAGAAAATCCATTTTACGATAGCTTAGAGGCAGTTAACATGTTGTGTATCCAAAAGCACTTCAAGAAACAGAATTTCAACGCCATCACTTTCTTTGATTGGCCTTGCAACGCCTGCCGGGTACAGCTTGTATAAAATAAGAATGTGTTGCTTTGGTAAAAAAACATAAAATAATTGTAAATTTTGTTGTACGGTAATTTCAACTTATTGGCTAAGTTATAAACAATATTAAGATTGAAATTAGACTACCTCCTGGTGTAGTGGCTAACATTTTTGACTGCCGCCCCGGATATCCGAATTTGAATCCTAGCTCTGTCAAGAAATTTTAATTCTCGTCTGAGGGTTGGAATGGGGTACACTCAGCCTTGTGAGGCAAAACTAAGAATTACACAGTACGGTACTTTTGATAAATAAATTATCAATTTGTAAAAAAGAAAAGCTGATTTACCTTTCTGCTTAATAAATTGACAAATATTTAGATATTTGGCATTCTTACTCCATAATAGAAAATGCGTTACGTATAAAAACAAGAAGTTCCGTGAAGAACTATACAGCCTACTTTTGATGCCAATTATTATTCTACAGAATATGAACCTATCTAGAATAATGACGAAATTAAGTTGGTAATATCGAAATATCTAATTAGTTCAAAATATACCTGGTATAATGTAGCCTAATAGAGCACTACTATTGGCAGCCCTGCTGACAGAATATATTCTTACTTCCATCTCTTAAGGTACAATATACAAAATTTGGTTGAAGTCCAATGGACGTTACATGCAGTTAGACACTGGATCTATCAGCACGCGTAAAAGCATGTTGCCAACAATGTCATGCGTGTGCTGGTCAGAAATAATCTGAAATATTATGATATCTTGTTGTGCCAATTTTGGATGAAATCCATTTGTTAGTATAGAAGTTACATGTATTTTAAAATTGGACATATCAGCAGGCATAGAATCATGTTGGCAGCACTGCCTAGTATTAATTACTCCAAATTAATCAAGAATGCCAGGTGCTATACGTGTACAAAGTATAGAGCTGTTGGCTTGCATACTTTCTGATATATTGATATTAGGGTAAAAAATATAGACAGCATTTATTAACAGTTGGCAGCCCTGATTGCTCTTAACAATACTTATAGTCATATCTGTTATGGTACACATAGCACATACGAAATTTGGTTGAAATCCAACTGATAGTATAAAAGTTACATGTATTTAAAAATTGGTACTATCTGCAGGCTTATAATCATGTTGGTAGAACTGACGTATATAAGTTACTCCAAATTAATCTAAAATGCCAGAATATACGTGTGCATAGTTTAAAGCTGTTGGCTTGCATACTTTCTGATATATTGGTATTTGGATAAAATAAATAAATAGAGAGAGCAATTATTAACAGTTGGCAGCCCTGGTGGCTCTTAAGAATACGCGCAGTCATATCTGTCTATGTACAGATATTACATACAAAATTTGGTTGAAATCCAATTGATAGTGTAGAAGTTATATGCATTTAAACATTGGACCTATCAGAAGGCTTAAAATTATTTTGGCAACACTGTCATGGTTGGCCTCCTGGAAATTAAACTGAAATAGTCTTTTCTACATGTGTGCCAATTTTGGAATAGCTCCCATGCATACCTTGCAAGATATCCAACATGGAGCTCAAATTTCTAGTGCGTTTTTTCAGCAGTTGGTAGCACTGACATCATTTTCAAATATGGACGTGAGCTATTCCGGTGCACATCTTTACTCATACTAAATTTGGTTTTGATTGCTGCAGCCGTTTAGGAGTTGATAGGGGGGGGGACACACACACAGCCAGACAGACAGACAGACAGACACACCTATTCCCGGATCGATCTCATAAGTCTACTTTTTCCTCATTTTTGTAAAATGTGAAAAGTAGGCTAAAAATGTGTGTTGTGTTGTATTTTACAACTTTTTTTATTGCTACTAATTGTAGGCTATATAGGCTAAACTTAGAATTTTACAATAATTCTTATCTAAAATAATTACACTGAGTTATATATGCTCTAAGATATTGGTTGATATTTCTGGGTATTTTGCGGTAACAATCCCCTGGGAATACTCACAATTTTCCAGGATGGTCAGCCCCACCCCCGAAAAAGAATTGTATGTACGCTCCTGTGTGCCTTTAGTACTATTCTCGCAGGATTCTGTGATATGTCGGGTACCGGTTGAAGAAGAGAGAACCGTCGGTGTCTACGAATTAAATTCCATTCTGAGAATGAGCTTTGTAGGTAGTACTCCAGTTCTCACACTTCCAGCCTCTCAGTTGTTCTTTATTATTACGAGTGGCATTGAACGCACAGGGAACCCCCATTGGCTGTGCAGTTCCTGAAAGGTGAAAAGAGAACGGCCGCTTTGATCATGAGGCATTGAAAATATTCATTTTGAAAAATGCAATTCATGAGAAGATATCTTGTGAGGCTGTGCAATAACCTCACCTGATGGTCTTGTGGATGGTTGCTCGTCTTGACGGACCAGCCACCTCGCAATAAACATAAACGGGAATGGCTTTGTAGATGGACATGTGGCCACGTGCTTCTTGCTCATCACGTTTCATGGCCCAGGGGCGTCCACTTCAATCTCCAGGGTGGTCCACCACTGACTGGCGCCCTTACTCTCTCGTAGTATATGCACCTAGAAGGGAGAAGTTTTAAGATATCGGTTTATCTTTCAACATATAATAATAATAATAATAATAATAATAATAATAATAATAATAATAATAATAATAATAATAATAATAACATAAATAATAATAATTTCAATTTATTTATTCAATACTATTTATATTCGTATATATGTCATACAACTCTGACGACGAATCCAATACAGATTATCTGTGAAACATATTAATTATTATTTACAACATATATACAGATTGTATTTCAATACAAGGGTGCATGCCAAAGAGATGTTACTTTTATTTAACATATTAGATGATAATGAGAAAAATACTAATCTGTGTGTTTGAGACTTTTGACTGGTTTGATGCAGCTCTCCATACCTCCCCGTCCTGAGATAATCGTTTCATCTCTACATAGCTACCACACCCTACATTCGAGGCAATCTGTTTAACATATTCTAACCTTGGTCTTGTCCGTGACCCTTCCTACCGTAACTAAGCTTGCTATTCCTGGGTGTCTCAGTCTGTGTCCTACCAACCTATCTCTTCTTCATTACCAGTCGTCAGTTACATCTCTCCTCTCCCACTCGTATTAATACTTCTTCATTTATAACCCTATCTACCCATCTGATCTTGCTCATTCTCCTGTAACACCACATTTCAAACGCTTCAATTGTCCTCTTTCCTGCTGAACCAACAGTCCAAGTTTCACTTCCATAGAGTGCTACGCTCCATAAAAAGGCTTTCAATAATGACTTCCTAATACCTAAATCTATATTCAATGTCAACAGATTCCTTTTGTGTAGAAATGCTTTCCTTGCCTGGGCAAACCTACTTTTTATATCCTCCTTACTTCGTCCATCACTGGCTACTTTGCTTCCTAAGTAACAGATGTTTCCTTCTCCCTTTAGCTGTTCACCTGCCAACTGGACGTCCATACGGGTTTCTGATTTATTTCGACTGCATTCCAATATTTTTGTTTTGCATTTATACATTTTCATCATAAATTCTTTCCTTAAGACGAATTCAATCAAATCCTCTGGCGTGTCGGCCAAGATAACGATGTCATCAGCAAATCTCAGAGTTGAAATAAATGTAAATGTAAATTGAATCATTCACCCGAACAACGTAACCAACAGTTTTGTTAAAAATGAGTTAAAGATGGAATAACGTTGGATCTGTCATCCTGCATGCGATGGGAAACTTCGTTCCTGCTGGAAATAACAACTGGCACTATGACGAATATTTGAAAAGACTGTTTAGTAGAACAACGTTAGAACTACAAGCAATATGAGTGACTTTGTTGTTGTGTCGCTAACAAAACGTGATCAGAAAAGTCTTAACGAAGGTAAAAGACGAAAAGTTCATTTTGCTGATTGGAAAGATAACAGACAAAAGGCACTGAAAGACAGCAGATGCCCATATATATCGAAAAGGAAGCAGCCTTTTCTCGGAAAACTACCATTTAGTGGGGTAAGTAGAACAACGTTGTAACTCATACTGATGCATATAATGCTTAAAGTATATTAACTAGTATTGCTGAATATGGAAGTCAATTAAGTAAAATATTTAGAACCCATTCTTATAAAGGCCAGATACACTTCTGGGACAATATTATGATTATAGGATAATTCTATTTCCAAATATAAGCACATTAATATTTTTAGGTTATGTAGCTGTTGTTGCATCAGTACGGATTGTATCTGATTTCATATCCTTGATCACAAACATTGGTCTCAAGTACGTAAACAACATTTCAGATAAAGTTTTATATGCTAAAGCAGATGTAAGTTATCCCGATTTAACCGGGTTTGTTATTTATGCTTTCTTTAGGAGAGAGTTTGCCACTGTAAGTTTTCGTGCGGAAGTGCATCTGAAAATAGCATTGGTTCACCAATGCTTTGAAGTAGGGGATATAAAGAGACGGACTACACCAGAAGAAGTATCTTGTCGCCAGTGTTCGTTCCTTAACTACCTACCTCTGGAAAATGGCAGGGTGTAGGTTTCTCAGAAGACTTTGTGCAATGTATATAGTATTACACCTCGTAGAGTACAAATCTTGATTGAACAAATGAAAGCCAACTTGCCTCTAGAGGACAAAAGAGTAAAGCATTCCAAAAGGTCAAACAGAATTCCTGATTGTGACAAAAACTTAGTGAAAAGACATATTGAATCGTTTCCAACACAGGATAGTCCCTACTCTTGGCATATGAGTGCTAACTGTTTCTTAAGTACAGAACTGAATGTGCGTAAAATGTATGAACTCTTCCAGGAGAAAAATGCCTATGTTAATGTCACTGAGAGCACATATAGAGACATATTTAGAAGTGATTGTCAATTGAAATTTGGAGTTCGTAGGTTTGATTCCTGTTCATACTGTGACAGATCGTTCATTCAGATGACTGAAGTCTCATCTGAAGAAGAAAGTAAACAAATTTACATTGAAAGCACAATTCACAACACAAGGGACAAAGCAGCATACAAAACACTTTCGGCTTATTCTGAAAATAGCAGAACGAACGAAATTGTTGCGAACTTGTGTGTGGATCTTCAGCAAGTATTATTCTGTCCGCGGTTACACCATTTTTCAGTGTTCTATCAACGTCAGTAAACTTACTAGTGCTACAACCTAGCAATCTATTGGAAATGAGATGTGATAAATTTCAATGTCGCAGATGGTCGCCCGAATGCCCCTCCTGATGCTGACTTCATGAGATGAGTTTGTTAGCCCACTTCGTGACGAGGTGACGGGCATTCTTGAATGTCACCACGGACGTTCGGTTTTAATTCCCGGCTCTGATAAGGAATGAGTTTTTAATCCGAGGGCTAGAATGGAACCCCTACATTTCACTGAAATTTTTAAAATAGTCGATTTAATTTAAAGGAATAACGGTGATGGATATATTAGAAATATCATTTTGAAAATTATGTATCAAGATTTAATATTTCAAAATTGACGTTGAGAAAGTGAATCTGGATATTGGTAAGATGATTTGTAGGGTGAATGTGGAATTTGTTAAGAAGATGAGAGGGTGAATGCGGAAGATGATAGAATGAGTGAGATGAGATGATGAGAGGGTTAATGTGGATATTGGTGAGATGCTGAGAGGCTGAATGTGGATTTTGCTGAGATGATAAGAGGGAGAATAAGAAATAAGGTGAGACGATGCGAGGGTGAGTGGGGATATTGGTAAGTTGCTGCAAGTGGGTGATGGTTGGTATTTAGAAACGAGAATAATTATGTTAGCTAGGGTTAGATGACGAAATTAAGAAAGAGGGTGGGTATTGGTAACAAGAATGATAGCTATGAGTAAAATTACGAGAATGAGAGTGAAGGGTGTAGCTACGTTGAAGAGAACAAGAGTGATTTGTGATAGAACTAATTTTGATTTAGGTAAATGTGAAAAAAAAATGCTTTTGGGGAAAGGAGTAAGGTCTGCTGAAAGTCCGATCATTGCCGTATCAATATACAATAGGCCTATGTTCTCATGATTTAAATGTCCTTTTTTTAAGTGCAACTCAAGCTAATATGCTAGAACATGAACAGAGATGTAGGAAATAATGACGCAGATCAGCATTTCGAAAACGAAATTTATGTCGGTAGTGAAGGAACACAATAAAATTAATGCCAAGCAGGAGGAACTAAATGGGAGCAGGGAGACCATTTTAAGTGCGTGGGTTTTATGTTCTCTCAGGATGGTAGCATCGTGAAAGAAGTAGTGGCAAGATGTAGAAAAGCAAATGCAGTGAGTTCTCAGCTCTGTTCTACAGCATTCTGCAAGATAAAGGTTAGTGCAGTGAAGGTCTCTCTCTACATCGCCCTGTATTTAGGCCAACCTTGTTGTATGGGAGCGAGAGCTGGGTGGATTCAATAGCTCTTACATAAGCTGGAGGTAACTGATATGATGGTAGCAAGAACGATAGCTTGGACAAATAGCAATGGCTGGTGGGTAGTAGTAATAAAGGGATAAAGGTTAAGACAGAAATGTACAAGTTAGATGAGACTGTTTTAAAGACCCGGTGCAGATGGTGGGGGTCATGTGATGAGAATGGGGAGGAGGAGAAATTACCTAGGAGGTTAATGACCTCAGCTACAGATGATAACAGAAGCGTAGGTTAACCTAGGAGGCAACGATTAGATTCATTATAATGATTTCAAGGTGAGAGGCATACTAGCAGAGGAGGGCACAGTGCTAACTGCTAAAAGGGGATTATGGAGGCGAACTCGTTTGTAAACAGAGGCTTACAGTCTAGAGTGAACGCTAATACGTAAAACAGTCTCAGATGAAAATTATGATGATCATAATGACGATGATGAGGTTGTTGTTAATGATGATTTTAAGTGAATATAAGTTCATGAAACGTAATTTGAGTATTTTTAATTGAGGCGTGAATGTGGTCTACAGTTTGGTGCCACCCCAATATTTGGCTCGAGTAGAAGTGGGAAACCGCTCAAATCCATTCCTATGATGGCTGAGTTGAGAATTGAACCCGGCTCTTTGTTATCCATACCGGGCTGAGTGATCCCCCGTTCCAACTCTTAAGCCAGAATTTGTGGGATTGAATCCCGAGACATTTGAGGGAGGCTATATGCGAGGAAACCGTGTAACTAGATTCACTGATACATTTATGATCCCCTTCAGGTTACCCACGACGTCAGTAATACAGCAGAAACATTATTATTAATATTATTATTACTATTATTTTTATTATTATCGTCATTATTAAAATTCCTTCTTGCTCCTCTTTAGTAATGTGATATTGTCCCTTCATCCGCCTCACCGTGACGTTGAACATCTGTGGGGCAAGATTGTTCTTGTTGATTCATTTAGGGCCTTTGCGAGATCGTGGCCGTGTAGACCGGTGTACTTTGGTGTATGTGTATAACCTGTCTGATAACTCTGTGGCATCGTGCTATCCGTAGAAATTCTTGCATTTATAATTGAGTCGAATATTGAGAATGAGGCTCCCTTGGCCTTAATTAAAGCGCCATCCCGGTATTTGTCTAGAGTAGAAATGGGAAACCATGGAAAAACCAATTTTAGGATGGCTGTGTTGGGGTTCGAACCTACCTCTTGTCAGTTCTGCCCCAAGAGGGTGAGTGTAGCCCGTTCCAGCTCTCAGGCTAGGATTAAATATTTTGGTAGAGCTGGAATTTGAACTCGGACCACCGAGGCGACAGGGAAGGATGGTAGCCACTACACCAGGATGTTGAACCATAAGTTTTAAAGGCAAACGTTGAACCGAATGAACCCTTGAGCCCAACTTAATCTTATCCGGGAATTGGGAGAGGAAGGGCAGAAGTGACTACTTTCCCTTTACGAGTTTACAAGATCCCGTTTCAATAGTCATTCTATGCAGCATAAGGTAAAATTTAATGTATCGACTTTTGAAACTATTCGGATGGAACCCTAACCATACTTGGAGGCTTTTACTGTCACTTCCCATGGCAAAAGAGCACAAGATTGTTATTTCAGTTTGACTTTCTGTCATTGTGTCTGACTGTATGTAGTCCTATGTATTGAAACGGATCTTACGTCCGCTAAACAGGCTCTCATCATAATCACGGCATTTTCTTTATATTCAATTATTATAATTATCGTCATGTAAGTTCATTTCCTTTTACACAATGCAATTTTAAGCCATTCAATTTTATTATTAGCAATCGCATGGGCCATATCATTGCATCACATTTCATTTATCATCAGGGTCTTTTAGTAAGCAAACATTTTTAGTTGATCCATATTATTGCATAAAATATCATTCAGAACAGAGGGTAGGATTTCGACTGTCAGAATGGAAGCTTAAGTATCTCGTCAGTTCAGTTATTTGCGTATGAAGCCAAGCTATGGGGCCCTTCAACACTGAATTGCGCGCTAAAATGGCTACCTTCGTGACAGCTCGGAGAATCTTCGGGAATAGCACGCAATTACGAACACTGGTTCAGAGATGTTCGATGATATTAGGCGCTTGTAATTTACACATAGCTCGTCTTTGGACGGGGCGAAATGAGATGACGATTACACCTGATTGGACTTGAGCTCGGCGCGCAATTTTTCCCGCGAATCTTGGCTGGGACACGTGAGCTGATTCTGCCCGTATATATGGGCTAAGAGATGTTGTGATCTTCTGCTTATACTTATTGAGCTGCGAAAGCCTGCGTCAGTGGCATGCCAGTGAGGCTATAGCTTGTAATATTTGCAACAACGTGAACTTATATATTAGATCACGTTATAGCATCGGCAACTGTTAGGACAGTAACCATATGTTCGGCACAGTGGTGTAATTGAAGCTTTTACAATTCGTCAAGTGTCGAGTATATTACAGTATTCAACTACGTGAAAGCATGTCAGGCCATAACTAGAGCCCTGCGTGGATAAACAAAACGTTATCCGCATTCGCCCCGCATCCGCACGACTGTTATCCGCATCCGTCCCGCATCCGCACGACTGTTATCCGCATCCGCCCCGCATCCACAAGACTTTTATCCAAATCTGCTGATATTTCAATATTATGTTTAATTCATTCGATAAAGCATAACGTTGTGGTGTTTGAAGCCATATTTTCAGTGTTGCCTTAGTAAACAAGTGTTTAGTGCTTTTCAGTCGGTCAACAACGAATGTACCCAAAAGAGATGGGTTATGCCCTAATCCTGAAATAAATTACATGAGATTAATAAAACACTAGGATGACCAGTTTCGATCGTCAAGCGATCATCATCAGATCCATTACACTTAGGCTATAAAATCTATGTTTGAAATACAGGTGAAAATATTTACAATATGTACAATTATTTAGTTGCAGTATTGGTACTGCAACTGTCGGTGTATGCTTAATGCAGTATATATGTTAGGTGAAATGCTAAATGGTGATAGCTATCCGGAGATTGTACTTTAGAGAGATTATATGGTTGTAAACTATGGTTAAACTATAAAATTTTAGGCTAACTACTTATCTGATTGTCTTCCGTATTACAGTCGTTAAGATAACCACCGCAGTCGACCGTACAGTGAGTTCTATTAAGCACGAAAACTGCGAGTAGCTGTAATACGGAAGACAATCAGATAAGTAGTTAGCCTAAAATTTTATAGTTTAACCATAGTTTACAACCATATAATCTCTCTAAAGTACAATCTCCGGATAGCTATCACCATTTAGCATTTCACCTAACATATATACTGCATTAAGCATACACTGACAGTTGCAGTACCAATACTGCAACTAAATAATTGTACATATTGTAAATATTTTCACCTGTATTTCAAACATAGATTTTATAGCCTAAGTGTAATGGATCTGATGATGATCGCTTGACGATCGAAACTGGTCATCCTAGTGTTTTATTAATCTCATGTAATTTATTTCAGGATTAGGGCATAACCCATCTCTTTTGGGTACATTCGTGTTGACCGACTGAAAAGCACTAAACACTTAAAGCATAACGTGTTAAACCAACACATTTAAACATTTGAGGAGAAAGTCGTTCCTGACATTTGCTTCATTGCAAGGGACTTCTAGTTGGATGACACTTCTGGTTCCTTGACCTCCGCTTTAGACAAAAAAAACTGGCTATACTTTTTTGGCTACTTTTGCACTTGTGCCTCAGTGAGTTTGATGTACCTGATTTGTGTCCTGAGTATGAATACACTTTTTTACTGGTGAAATATCCTACTATATCGTTCACCTATTCGTTTCCATTGATAACATAACCAAATGTCTGCCATATCGTTGACTTGAGCTTTGATTCACGCGCTATTGAATATTCACCTTGTTTTATTTTAATAGATAGTTTATCCATGTTGGTGAAATGATGTTCATACTCGCGGTCACGGTAAACATTCACTAAGTGAACTCCTCTTTACGTTTGGAGAAAGGGATTGACATTTGGCCGGAGATTCCAAGTCAGTCGTCATCCTTCTGCTTCTTGACCAAATCATGATCGCATAGTTGATGTCATAACTCTCTCCATTGCAATATCACAGCCATCGTGCTTCAGTGCCAAGTTGGAAATAAATCTACAGATAAACCTAGAACCAGATCTTCCAAGATAGCTTAAACGGCGAAGTAGCTGATTTGAGGAATGTTAATGATGTCACCACGATTAACTAACAAGTTTATTAACAGCATTATATCTCGTACGTATAGTAATAATGGCAGTGAGAATTGACGATGATGATGCGATGTCAAGACCATCTACTATGAACATACGGTACTTAATAAAATGTAGTTGAAAGCATAATGAGTAAAATAAACTTCTCGTTTATACGTGTAATACGTGCCTGAATATTTCGTACGCAATAGGCTATAGGAGTATTGCTCTTTTAAGCATGAAGCTATAGATTGGCGTATCAAATATGTAATATTATCGTAAGTTTGTATTCTAAAAACTATCCGCAAATTTACTCGAAACATTATCCGCAGCGTATCCGCTATCCGCGCAGGGCTTTAACCATAACAACACTTACCGAGCATCAATCAAGTGAGCTACCGGAAAACACAGTGCTAATTACTCTACAGCTGTCGGCTAAGTTAAGAAATCCACCGCACTACAAGAACACCAGGACGACTTTAGGTTGAGTGCCCAAATTAGTAAACATTGACTTCCTCTCACTCGTGAGAAGAATGGAGAAGATTTTGTATGTTTTACCCACAAGGGGAACGACATGGCTCCGTACTGGTTAACAAAATTAATAATCATCACACTAGATCAGTGTAAGTAGCCTACATGGAAACAGTCACGCTGAACATTTATTCAAGTAGTGAAATTTATCTAAATTGCTTACTAATTTTGCACAGTAAAATTAAGGATCATATTCACCTAATTATATAAGCTGTTGGGATATTCTGGGATGTTCTTGAACATTTTGATGAATAGAGCTATGTGATTGGTTAAGCACATGGGAAGCAAGAAAGACAGCGAGAAAACTACTATTACGTGTCGCGCACTTGAAATGAGTGGGATCTATACTACTGATATCGCGCCAGGAGTTGGCAGTTGGATTTGAACTGCAGATGTGTTCCCGCTCACTGCTTATCGCGCATTCCAAAAACATTAAGTTTGTCATTACTTGCTTCACTCACTCAGCACATTCCTTCTCTCTACGGCTGTGCGTTGTGTGCTGCGATGACAACGATTGGCATGCAGGGAGCCGATATATTTAGGTCTGGAATAGGTGGACCGCGCATGCGTACTGCGAGACCCCCCGCACCCCGTCAAAGCGTGTTCAACTGCCATCTCCTGCCGCGATGATAGTAGTAGGAACCAGACCACGTGCTCGAAATTTTCAACGAAAAATCTAAGTATTATTTCACTTTCTGGAATACATGAAGATAGTTTTGATTTGTACTGTGTGTGAACAATAGTAAAGTTTGGAACGTGTGAGAAGAGAGATTGATGACGTATTTATGGATTTGTGAGCCGAGAGTTAAATCGGTGTTCTTATACGAGGACGACCAAAGTCACCAGAGCAAATTGTACTGCGAATCAGGTGTGGAAATAGTCTGGAGAAGTGAGAATCAGTGCATTAGATTTCGTAGGAGTGCATTGCAGAGGTGTATGATCACTTTGTTATAATATCTGCCACCAGTGAATTCGTGATGAGCGAGTGTAAAATTAAAAGCATTGCTTAGGTTATCATGGAGGTTATATGTGTCATTATCAACGCAATGAGGGAGGCTTAAACACATCATGATGGGGAATAGAAAGTCGCTGAGCCAAGTCATGTAGACGATATTCGACCCATGAGGGAGAGGTGATGGATTGGATTCGAACTGAAGGCTCCCATGCTAACGACTTACCATGAGATGGTAGAGAATTAACAGTCTATTTTTGTAGAAGTTGATGATGATGATTTCATCGGATTAATTAGATTTATTAGCAGACTGAATTATGTTAGAAACTGTACAGAAATACCTAGGTAGCTAGGCAGGATTGAGTTTACGATATAAATGCGTTTGGCAATATAAAAGAGTGTGGCTTTTAGACACGTGAATTGAAAGAGATGAAGTGGTTTGAGTCAAAGAACTTAGCAATATTTTCTCTGTGAGACTTCAGGTGTGCTATGAAAAGCAAGCAAGCAAGCAAGCAAGCAGGCTACAGTGGAGACATGTTTGTTGCTTGATGAAATAGGAGAATAGTACGTTATGATAGTAAGATTTGAGTGTCCATAAATGTTGGAGGTAGGGTCATAAGTATTTAACCATGTTTGCTTTCATTGAGGTACAAGTGGAGAGCCACTTGGATAATTATTAGCAATGAATTAATAATACAGTGTTATGAAGAGGTCATTCATAAACACAAATTAAAAATATTATTGAGCACTCTATAGGCCTAATTGGAATATGTGCCATGTCTGGTGAGGAGCTGATGAGGAATTGAGATGACAGATGGAATTCTTTCCGTCCCCGTGGTGTTGGGGTAACGCACCTGCCTCTCACCCGGAGGCCCCGGGTTCGATTTCCGGCTCCGTCAGGAATTATCGAAACTGACGTGATATTTGGAGCGGGGTGCACTCAGCTCGGGGGTGAGCTACAAGTACCATCGTGTGCGGAGTGTTGTCTGGGCAGGAAAGTGTGAATGTAAGGACAAGGAATTGGAAGGTAGCGGCTGTGGCCTATAGTTAGGGACCAACCCCGTCATTTGCTTGGAAAGGAGATGGGACACCACAGAAGACCATCTTCAAGGTTGCCAGCGGGGGGATTCGAACCTCCTCGGCTCCCGGACGTGAGCGACTGCCTGCAGCCATGCAGAAACGACCACGGCTAACTCATCCGGTAATGTAACACATAAGTAAGACATGATGGTAGAATTGTTTTAAAACTTGAATTTAAATAAGATCAAGCATCGCGAATGAATGAAACAATGTGGAAATAAACCTAACCAATTTAAAGGAACATCCAATTTAATAACATTAATTCCTTAGATAACATAATGATGTTACGACTAGACAGGAAACCTAATAGCGAGACTAATTGGAATTGAGAAAACTATGATGAATATTATGAACCGAAACGAGAGATGATTGTTATAGAATAAATTGACGACGAGACATACGGTTGAGATTCGGTTAAACATTAAATTTTTCATTTGTAATCACATTTGTAAGGGCTGTACAGTTTAGGATAGATTAGTTTTGATCAATTATTGAATTATAGTGTGAAGAGAAGGTGTTGGCTAGATTGTAATATTAGGGTTAAATGTTGGATGCGGTATCATCATAGACTAATTTTTATTCGTGTAAGTTTGCATTCGGACCTAGTTGGATGCCGTGCATTCCATCAGATAAACTGAATGCTAAGCGACACTAGGGTCAGTGTAATCAACTATATTTTATGTTACATTAATATTTACCTAGGGGATTAATATTTTGCAATCGTTGTATGGCTGGACTCTTGAGGGGATTCGTAGAACCACAACGTAGGGTGTTTATTTCAGGAGAGTTAGTTAAGTTTCGACCATTATTCCCAGGCTAGTGATTTTATTTAGCGTATGGCTTTTAGTGCCGGGAGTGTCTGAGGACATGTTCAACTCGCCAGAGTTTGTAGCTGCTTCTATATTAGGTTTGGGATATTTGAAAACAATAGATGTCAAACAACATTTTTTTCTTACGCTTGGATAATTTATCGGTAGTTTGTGATTATCCTGTCTTCTGGGTTGTGAATTTTGGTCTAGTTCCATAACTCTCCCAGTCTCAACCTGACACAACCCGAGATTACAGTCTTGTGCTGGGACTAGCCCAAATATATGTCGAGTATTGTATGTGTTTATTAGTAATGGCATCACGTGGTGGTTGATCTCGGCCTCCAGCCTCGTGGTGTCTCTGAGCAATTGGATACAGTATGTATGTATGTATGTATGTTCTTATCATGTAGGTAATCTTACAACTGTTTAAAATGATTTTCATGCAAATTAAGAACAGAGTTCCGATATTAAAAGCTTCAGAATAAGAAATATCACCCTCTGTTATTTGATCTGTGTAGTATCAGTATAATGGGTACAGTGTGGACCAAGGTGTAGAGAGCCTGAATTATTTTTGATGTGTAACATCTTTCCGCTCGGTTGCTGGATAGTTTTGTGGGAGTGATTTTGAAAATTGGGGACGGAAGTGGATCGAAACGATCGAGCTGGCAGTGGTGGATCAAACGGAAGTATGCACTGCCCGCTCGATCGATCAAACGGAAGTGTACTAGCTGGCAGTGGTGGACAACGGAAGTATGCACTGCCCGCTCGATCGATCGAATGGAAGTGTGCCCTAGCTGGCAGTGGTGGATCGAACGGAAGTATAAGACGCACTGCCAACTCGATCGATCGATCCAGCAGGCACTGGTAAGAGAAACAATCAGCGCGCGGTGTCCAAAATTGATACCATGACGCACTCTCGGCCATGTGGAATGTATATGACATACTGAACGGAAAACGCACATGCGAACTCTGGTGTCAAGTGATTTAAACAAATGACATGGTACATGTTCGAAGTCTTCGTATTAGTATTTAAATGGTAAAATGCCTTAATATCAAACATTGTAAGTAGTCGGCCTTGCATTGGCATAAGGCATTTTAAACTCAATGTCACTCAGGAACATTATCGAAACAAGCAAAATATAAATGAAACTTAATTCCGTAATGCAGTATTATTGGAACGTGGAAATAAGTCACCATCTTGTGCACAATATTTGCGTAGTTGAAATAGCCGTGTGGTTATTGAATATGACTGTGAATCTGGAGATCTTGGGTTCGAATCATGGGCGGGGTAGATATTTTTGCTACCAGATTACCATTTTAAACGATATTTATCATATCAATATGACTCATTTTAACAGAATCCATATGAAATTACGTGTTGTTCTGTGAATCAAGAGGACATTTTTATAAGGAATTTAAAGTTATGAGTGGTGTCGCGTCTATTAATCTAGTTGATCTATATCATATTCTTTATTTAGGCTAGTGCTGGTGGAAGCTACAAATCATCTAATAAAATGAGTTCCGTATTATAAACTACAACATCTGTAAAACACTCCCTTTTACAATAGATTAATATCTGTGCCAATAATACTATAATATACCGGTGTATCAACAATTTCATGTGAGGTTTCTTCTATGTCAGATGTTACACATCATATGCGACTACTGTAAGGCTCGTATTTTTTTATTTGACTTATTTGCTTTGATTTCTAGGTGGAACATAGGTCCTCGATAAAATTTCTCCAACCTGCTGTGTCTCCTGCCAATGCCTTCACCTCTCCCCATGTCTTGACTCCATTCCACTCCCTGTCCATAGTTCTCTTCCACATGATCCTCGTTCTGTCTTTACGTCTCCACATGTCTTGTTTACTCCATTCAGCTCCCTGTCCATAGTTCTCTTCCAGGTGATCCTCCGCCTGCTTTGGCAGCGACTACTTTGAGTATTTCAATTCAGCACTTATCTCGAGATGCATGCTTGTGGTCTCCTCAACGTGTATCCAACCCACATCCATATTCTTCTCATTTTCTATTGCTGTACGGAACATTGACTTGTGACCACCCTGAAGTCTTTATTTGAAATCATCTTAGTACATATATTTTCATTTTCTTAAACCTCAAGGGACGATTTATAAAAGTCTGTAATATTGTAGTAATGTATTTGGTAACTTTCCAGTTCTCACAATGACACAGTAACACAGATTTAACATCGGAGTTGAAAATTCTCAGTTTCGGTTTTATGCGAAGTCCATATTGGACTTAACTGGGTAAACGTTCCCTTTGCCTGATTTTATTCGGCTCACCACATCTCTAAAAGCACGTCCATCTTGACCGACGATACTTCCCAGATTGCAAAATGCATCTACTGTACTCGCTTTATATCTATGCCATCTAGTGTCTAACTAGTACCTAAATTGCTTGCCCAGAATTGATAACGCTTTAAGGATAGGGTATCATTTATATTGGTCACTTTCATTACATCACGATATTATTTGGGGACACAGGTGAGCATACATTCATCCATATACCGCTCGAGTCCAAGCTCTATGAACTTGCGGGGTGAGGAGAAAGAGCAGGGATGGGTCGGGCGTGAAGAGAAGGATCTGTCAACAGCCCACCGTGATATATGGTATTCCTTTCTATTCCAATACTGCTAACATTCGGCCGTTGCTCAAACCACTGTGGTGTTAGGAATGACTGAGTGAGTCACCGACCAATGTATTTGGTTCTGTACTGCTCGGTTCCAAGCTCTGTGAACTTGCGGGATGAAGAGCAGAGGCAGGGTAGGAGCAGGCGAGAATTGAGACGCCTGTCGACAGCCCGCCGTGTTACCTGACATTCTCGTCTCTTCCAATACTGCTAACATGGGTCTTTTCTGAAACCAGTGTGGCGTTGGGAATGAGTGACTGAGTCACCAACTAATGTATTTGCTTCTGTTACTACCCAAGGACCGAGAAACCTCATCACTCGTCACCACCACTACTTATAGTCTGCGATGCACATTCCTCCCAGGTCCACGCAGCTTGGACCCGAGCAGTACTATGCACGGACCGAGAAACTTCATCACTCGTCAACACCACTACTGATAGTCCACGATGCACATTCCTCTCATGTTCACGCAGCTTAGACTCGAGCAGTACACACTTGCTTACACTAAATATAATTATTTTGGTTGATATCCGAGATATCCTTAGCTCGAGAATCTGGCATCAACATCAGCAATTACACGCAGTATTTACAAGCATAAATTGAACTGCAGACCACGATGTCCTATATGTGTGAGTTTTCTCACGGTATCGTCAGAAGTCCCAAGTATTGACTTTTGTTATCGAATCCTTGTCCATGTATTGATCTCCATTCCTCCGGGATTAATGTTAATATTTTCATTATTTGTTGAAGAAATTTTGTCGTTAGCTGCCTGCAGTATCATATATATAGTGTGCATTTATTTCAAAATTTACTTCCTAGGGATTGTATATGAAGACATAAATTACACAATATCGGTAGGAATATACGAGGAAGACACTAGGGAGAGCCGGCCTCCCACCCCCCCCTAGAACTTAGAGGGCTACCCTTACAGCGGTCAGCAAGCAAGCCTTTATAACGAATGGCATGCGAGCTTCTGAGGATTAAATTTGATCAGTGTGGACATCAAGATTCATTGCGCCATTACAGAAATGATCTATGTCCGCTTTTAGAGGGAAACTACATTTCACTAACTCTCTAGACGTGGGGTCCAAGGCCTTTCTATATAAGCTTCCTCCCCTCCTTCTCTTCACCCCTCCTCAACCTCCCCCCACCTCGCCTTTGCTCGCCTGCGCTTGGCGATGCGACATTTTTATTATTATCTAAGAGCTCTCTGGATCCTGTACTGCTCGAGGTATATATATATATATCTATAACATAACAGGTATTGAGTATACTTTAATATATTGTTTTATACGGAGAAAGGCGAACGATAACTGCGTTACTGAGGTTTCCGAAGCCAATACGTTGCCAGCAGCAGACTTCTGTGTTCGACCTTTATGGAACCGGTCAGCTGTGCCATTATTGGTGGCAAAAGGGAAGAAGAAGATTTTTAACTTACCCTACTTCATTCTTTCCCGCTTCCATTTCATCTTTTCTACCATCAAGAAACCAAGAGACATATAGACCACATTTATGGCTTTCTGGTGAAAACATCATGTGGGACACTAAATGTTATTATATGCTGTATTATTGATTCAATTTAGGGGGGCTACGGACATATTGGTCATCAACCGGTGTATTTGAGTGCGTGTTGACTTGAAATGAAAACCTGTGTTGTTGTGACATTTGCCTAGAAGGAGCATGATTTAAAAAATGTGGGAAAACCAAATTCAGGATGACCGCTGACAAATTCAGAATTCGAACCCTTGATCTCCAGTTCCTATCGCTGTCGTGATGCGTGAATAAAATGAATGGCTACACTGCAGGATAGGGTAGGTTAAAGGTTGGTAGACTATCAGAGACCTCGAGATGTAAATTACTTATACGAAGAAGGGGAGGGGTACTCACATCATGCTTGGATCCAGTGGATTGGCAAGCAAAAGCGACGTTTCATTTTTTGAATAATAAAAATAACAACAATAGTAATAATTATAAGCAATTATTTTTATTAATAATTGTTATAATTAATTATTAATTTTCTTAATCGCTCATCCTCCCAGCTCGGATACAGACATGGACACTGCGAGCGATCTTTCCTCTACCGTATGGTGTCAGGGAGCTGAGTATCTTTTTTCATCACATGCAACTGGGGATGGTGACAAGCTGATCGCAGAAGCGATCGCTAACTTGGATCTAATTAAGGAGGGGTAAGGGAAGGGCTCTGGGAAGAGGAAGTTGGCCGTGGACCTGTTGAGAGGAATCGTTCAGACATTTGCCTCGTGGTGAAAATGGGAAACAACGGAAACCATTTTCAAGTTGGTCAAAGTAGAAGTCGAACCGACGCTCTTTAGATTCCAGCAAGGCACGAGGTAGTGCGCCAGTGATCTCGGCCACCGTGGCTGGTAATTATAATAATAATAATAATAATAATAATAATAATAATAATAATAATAATAATAATAATAATAATAATAATAATAACCAGATGGTCTCAGCTACCACGCAATAGGCTTTATACTTTGAGTTGGAGTCGTTTAGGTGATCTTCTGTTTAATATTGAGGGGACGTGGTGGCGCAGTGGTCAAGCTTTTGGCCGCTCACCAATAGCTCGATTCCCGGTCAATGCATGTGAGATTTTCGAAGCCAAATGTCATGTCCTGTGGTTCCGATTCCATGTAAAAAGGAGGTCCCGTGGCTCATGATCGCATGATTAACGGTCACGTAAAACTAAAAGCTTCCTTCCTTATCTGTCTAATATTGAAGTTCCATTTTTCACTCCCATCTGGTAGAGTTGTTTTTGCTTACTTAAGGGGCTGTGACATCGTGGTCATATAGCCCCGTTGAGTGTGAAATTTGTGTGATAAGCTGTGTTATTGTGATGCCTGTACTAGTGTGTGCATTCGTAAATCGGGGAGAGGAATGGGAAGAAGGCGGCTGTGGCATTAAGATAGGAACCATCCCAGCATTTCTAAGGCGTAGAAGTGGTAAACCACGGAAAACCACTTCTTGGGTGGTGGAGGTGGGATCGAACCCTGCTCT
Source organism: Meconema thalassinum (assembly GCA_946902985.2). Lineage (NCBI taxonomy): Eukaryota > Metazoa > Arthropoda > Insecta > Orthoptera > Tettigoniidae > Meconema > Meconema thalassinum. The sequence goes on from OX336389.2 coordinate 130,629,520, forward strand.
TCTCAGGTTTGCCTCACGAGGCTGAGTGTACCAAATTCCTTGGCAGAGACAAGAATTGAACTCGGACCTCCTGGGTGACAGCCAAGAACGCTAGCCCCCTTGTGGATACATTTCAAGGATGGCCGACGGTGGGGCTCGAACCCACGCGTCTACCGAGTCAGCAGAGAGCTTGGCCTCATGAACTAACGCTGCGCTTAAGCCAGAGTAGTCACTGCTGTCGGTAACATTTACACTGACCCGGAATGACACAATTCAATTTTAGAAGTATTAACTGGGCATTCTGAACCATATTTGCTATGGAACAAGGATATACCAATTAAGGCTAAAGAAGTTATGTACAAAGCATATTATGTTCCTATAATGACATATGCAGCAGAGACTTGGACAATGACTAAGAGAGATGAGAGCAGAGTACAGGCAGCTGAGGTGAGATTCCTGAGAAGTATGGTCCAGAAAACGAGGAGAGACAGAGTGAGAAATGAAGATATACGGAAAGAACTGGGAGTACAGAAACTAAATGACAAACTGGAGCAAAACAGATTGAGATGGTTTGGACATGTCAAACGGATGAATGAAGTAAGGCTACCAAGACGAGCACTGGAACGATGGATGACAAGTAAGACAGGACGAGGAATACCAAGAATGCGTAGGATGGACTCGGTGAAGTACAGCATTAGTAAACGGAACCTGGATTGGAACACCGTGTCCGAAGAGGAATGGTGGAGCGACAGAACAAGTGGAGAGGAACCATATTTGCCCCTACCCAGTGTCAGCTGGAAAAGGGGGAATGAAGATGATGATGATGATGATGATGATAGGAGAGATGTTATACGAGCACATATCATTCACCTCAGAGTGTCGTGGATATTTCCCGATCCTCAAAAATCCCAACTGGCTGAGATCGAATTCGCGATCTTGTGACCATGATGTGAACACTTTATCAGTGATCCACTGAGGAAGCTAATGTAATAACTGATGCTTGTACAGTATCCCAGGGGTATGCACCCCTTGGAGACCATCCCCCCGGCATCTGGCTAAATCCCCTAAATGGCAACTCTTGGAAAGCCGGGGCAACATCCATTAATACCGTAAGGACAGCTTGCTACTCCATAAAGCAGCTCAAGCCTTACGTAATCATTACACTCAGCGACATAGTACTAACTGGGCCAATACACTGCTGACAGCAGGGCGTCAGAAGGTATAAGAAGACGTCCTAATGAGGTCAAACTCTCTCTCCATTGTCAGTGCTCCATCGAGACGGCCGAAGCTACGCTGGTGTCAACCGAGGTGAGTCAGTCAATCGTGTTCAGAATTCCTACTTTGTAACCTGTAACCCAACACTTGTTAATACATTGTGAACCTAATTTCATTCCCTACAAGGGACTCACTATCAGAATCACAGACCAATAAAACACTTGGTCCACACTCTACACTAGCATTACTGTTATACGCCTCTTTACATCCCAACGCCCTTCCTTATTCCCGTCACGTAAAGACGTGACAGACAGCAGTCTATTAGCGCCAACTTAAGTACTTTTGTATTCCCCGAGCCGGCCCGGCTGCAAGCGAGCAGCGCGTGCCACTCAGCTGATACAAGCAGACTCAATTACGTAATAAGCAGTCAGCTGAGCGACCAGTACAGCGACCCTTTGCAGTGGGTCCCATCCCTCCAAACGCTACCACATTATTTATAGGAACGCCCCCTAGTTCCTAGCACACCACAACACTCTACACTGGTCAGCTTACCCTGACAAGGGAAGCTACCCTTTTAGGCACCACCTTATAAATTAGTACAACAACTCTCCCTTTTAGATCCACCCCCAAATAAGGGATCTAAAACACTGGTGGAGGCGCCATCCTACGCACAGTAGAACGGGACTCAATCAACGAGCCCTCGTAGGAAAAACGACCCCTTCCGTACCGCAAAAAGCCAAGCAAATAGAAAAAAAAAAATTTTTACCTCATATTGCGTCACACATTTTTTTTTTATTATTAAATGTCCACATTTAGAACTACATTAAGAGACTTTGCACACCATTTGTCGGCTAGTACAACTCCACTCCTGCCGAAGCTAAAGATTAAGAACAGTGACTTAATAACTGACCAGACTGCAGTACAACTTCTCAGGGACCTTGAATTCCACACAGCACAGATCCGTGCTCAACACCCTGCCGCTGCAGCACAGGTTATACATTTTACACGGTCCCAGGCCAGTGAATACACACACGAGTCGCCGGTATCCAGCGATAGTGAGGTAGATTGCCTGCCAACACTCCATCCCCTATTGTTACAGCAACTGCAGATCACAGAGCAGAAAGCCAGTAACCTGCTCGAGCGCATTGCAGAGCTATTAGAAACAGACACTATTAAAGACAATAGTCACGCGACAGAAGCGGTTCTTGACATCCACACTATTTTGGGGACAGTAAAACAGGATCTAGACAGAACCGTACACATAGTCGAATCCACACAGTACGACAACACACCAGCCATAAGTACAGACATATCAGGTGACGAGCCACCTGGTAACGTAACACAGGTGTCGTACACGGGAAGCGAGGCTAATTCCCCTCTAAACAGCCCAAACACCTCGACACACAGCCAACGAAACTCACACGAGAACGACATGAATAGACACACTGAGTACCCCATGATCCACCCCACAAAGTTCACGGGGGAAGGCCAGGATCCCGAGGAATACCTCAAGGCCTTCAATAGAACGGCACGGATCAATGGTTGGAGCGAGGAAGTTAGAAAACGGCTCCTTCCTGCTTACCTCACGAAGGCGGCCATGACGTGGTATGAGCTCCATGAGGACACACTAGAAGCTGCCACATGGGAGGAAACCGCTTTACTCTTAAAGGAGGAGTTCCAGCTCATACCAGACGATGACGATCTCTATGACCAGATCAGACAGAGGTCACAGGGACCCAAAGAGAGCGCCCAGGCATACATCAATGTTAAATTGATAATGTGCGAAAAGTACAATGCAGCAATGACAAACAAACAGAAAGTCAAGCTGTTAATGCAGGGCCTCAGACCAGCCATAGTAGAAAAGCTATGCATTATGAACAACCTCACGGTCCAACATATGTTGAATAACATAAAGACCATAGAGGAGGGGAGAAAGATCACGGAAAAGGCTACGGAAAAAGCCGTGGATCTGCACTTCCAAACTCAGAAGGACGACACTAACGCAAAAATGGACGAATTAGTGGACAGGATGGAGAAACTGACTATAGCTGCCATCCAAGCGGGTGAAAGGCCGCCAAGGGATGAGCAAGCAGACACACGAGAACACTATCATACTGAGAGGGACAGGGGGTACACGGAGAGGAGACGCTACGGGAGGGAAGAAAATTACTACCCTCCACAGCGGCCAACAACACCTCCCCCACAGGATAGGCCACACTACCCTCCGCGGTACTCACCGATAGCATACACGGACACAGAGCCGACATACCCCTCAAGGCGTTCACCATCTCCGTACACACGGGAGTACTACCCTGAGGAGTACGACCACGACATCCCCCGACGAAACAGCCCGCCCCCACGCAGCCAAGGTTATGCAGCCCCGCAGTACAGGGGAAATGGGGAATATCGGGAGAACCCGCCCCCACGCAGCCAAGGTTATGCAGCCCCGCAGTACAGGGGAAATGTGGAATATCGGGAGAACCCGCCCCCACGCAGCCGAGGTTATGCAGCCCCGCAGTACAGGGGAAATGTGGAATATCGGGAGAACCCGCCCCCACGCAGCCAAGGCTATGCGGCCCCGCAGTACAAGGGAAAATGGGAACAGCGAGAAAACCCACCCTCGACCAGACAGGGGTATGCAGCTGACCAATATAGGGAAAAGGGGAACCGACGGGAACACCCGCCCCAACAGCAGCAGACATACACCCCACCCTGGCGGAGACAGAATAACGGACAACAGGGCAATAACCGACAAGGAAGAAAACCCACTAGAGAAAGGGACAACATAGACAAACACACGAAGGGCCCGGAACACTACCCCCTCCCAGACGAATACCCGAGGGAGTTCAGGGATGAAGCACCCCGCCGGACAGACAGGGGGGCAATACGCCCTACACCTACTTACACACCGCAAACGGGGAGTTGGCGCAGCCACCCCGAGGGGGGGCGAACATACATTACAGGCAGGCGTACACCCACATTTTCAAAAAACGCCTAGACGGGGAGGTTCGGCTAGCTGATGAAGCAGCTGAGGTTCCTCCCCCAACACAGCACAAGAAAGGCCCTTCCCCCAAGAAAACTCGTAAGAGTAAGGGGAAGAAGCAGCCAGCTAAAGATAAGGCTGACGATCCGCCCCCGGACCGTTTCCAAACACACCCCGTGCAAGGAGACGGCAACTGTCTGTTTAGGGCCATGAGCTTTCTAATCCGGAATACCAAGGATTATCATGGGGACTACAGACAGAAAACGGTCAAACATATCCTGGCCAACTGGAAAGAGTACCGGGACTTTGTGTCGGACGAGCGGGAGAACCCATTCCAGACCGGGGCGGATTACCGAAAATACATGGGCAAGGACGGCACCTATGGCAGTGCCGTAGAGGTAACCGCTCTCGGCAAGGTGCTCAAAGCCAACATCCATGTATACACGGATGTGCACTCGCCTCCGCTATTCTCAACTGCGGGATTCAATAGGGACCTACACGTACTTTTCACAGGAAACCCTAGGGCGGGACATTACACACCCCTCACGATCAGAAGCAAACAGCCCGAGAACACGCCCACACCCTCCCAACAGAAAACCCTACCCCCTTCACCACAACACAGGGGGGGAATTGACCACACACAGGCGCATGACGCGAGTTCGCTCGGCATGGGGAAGCCAGCAACAGGAGTCGAACTCGCGACCGCCTGGAACAAAAGGCGGGGTCACAAGGGCAAGCTCAGGGTTACATTTGCAGACACACCTTCCCGAGAGGAAGAAACCAACAACAACACAACTACACAAAGGCTGGGAACGATTAATACACTAAACGTTCGCCAGCAGACTCCTAGTCTCACAGCAAGACCGGTTAAAGGAGCTGGCAAGGTACTTGGCAAACGCACTTTGCTGACCTGGGCAAAGTACTCAGGACAGGAAGTAAGCCGAGAGGCGAAGCGTGCTAGGTACGATAAACGGACAGATCCATGCCTCCCCAGCACAAATGTCACTCCGGCAACAACAACAACAACAACATACATCTTACACAACACATCGGTGCAGGGCAGTGGATTTCAGGTATCGGCCCTCACGATACACGCCACCATAAATGGCCACAGAGTGCAGGCCCTAATCGATACCGGGGCTGCCGTAAGTTGTGTTAATAGCCGACACATTGCCGAGGCGCAAATACAAGGTGTCACGGGGGACATCCGGCTGGTAGCGGCCAATGCTCAGACGTTAGAAAACATGGGAGTGGCAAACATACATATTAGGATAGACCATTTTGCCACAACGCACCCCATGTTCGTTATCGAACACCTTTCTGCGTCAGCCATAATTGGTATGGATTTTCTCGCTAGGTATGAGGCTAGCATAAATTTCGCTAGTGGTCAGATGCTTTTAAAGCACGACCAGAGGCTCACCACACATCCCATGGTATACACCAGGAACAAAGATGGGATTCGAGTGGAGCGAGAAAACCACGAGCATCAGGCCCCTACACTGCACACTATCAGCCAATACACAAACACACACACGGATAAGGCGGCCAACCAGAACCACACGCAGGACCTGACCCCGGAGCAAAATAAAAGGCTCACGGAGCTCTTAGAGACCAACAGAGATATTTTTGCCCACTCAATGAAGGATCTCGCTGTGACAGACCTCATTGAACACCACGTCACACTCACTAGTGACCGACCAGTACACCAGCCTCCCTTCAGAGTGAGCCAGAAGGAGAGACATGCCATCGATGCCCAAATCTCAGAGATGCTCGAGGCAGGGGTCATTGTTCCGGTTATTTCTAACTACTCCTCTCCAGTTCTGCTGACCAAAAAGAGGGACGGATCGCACAGATTTTGTACTGACTACAGGAGGCTCAATAAGTTGGTCGAAAATGATAGTTATCCACTACCAAGGGCAGACACCTATTTGGACGCCCTTGGTGGAGCTAGCTGGTTCAGTTCGATGGATTGCTATAGTGGATTCTATTCAATCCCCGTCTATGAACCAGATAGGCACAAGCTGGCGTTCGTTACAGAGAACGAACTATTTACCTACACCCGTTTACCAATGGGTCTCCGTAACGCCAGCCAAACCTTCCAAAAGCTAGTGGATAAGACATTTTCAGGGCTTAAATGGCGTTCCGTATTAGTGTACGTGGATGACATAACGGTCTTCTCCAACACTTTTGACGAACACATCGTACATTTGGAGGAGGCTTTCGCAAGGATCAGAGAAGCTAAACTAAGGCTTAAACCTGCGAAATGTCAATTTGCCAGACAGCAAATTACCATATTGGGCCATATTGTCAATAGGGAGGGCATTATTCCCGACCCAGCTAAGACTGACGCAATAACGAACATCCCAATGCCCACGAATTTGAAGCAATTGCGCAGTTTTATTGGCTTGGCTTCGTACTATCGCAAGCATATCTATAGATTTGCACACATCGCCCATCCACTAACTGAACTCACACGTGAAAGAACGCCCTTCAGCATCACGCAGGAACACATAGATGCCTTCAACACACTGAAGCAACTATTGACCTCACCGCCCTTACTGCAACACTTCCACAGTGATAGGCCCACATTCTTACACGTGGATGCCAGCCTGTATGGGTTGGGGGCGGCCCTATTGCAGGAAGACACCGAAGGGCGTAAACGGCCCGTCGCCTATGCTAGCAGGAAGCTAACGGCCGTTGAGACTAGATACTCTGCCACAGAGCGGGAAATGCTGGCATTTTCGTGGGGAGTGAACTATTTTAGGGTATACCTCTATGGTATCAAGTTCACGGTAGTGACTGACCACGCGAGCTTGCTTTTTTGGGACAAATTTAAAAACCCAAATTCGCGACTCAACAGGTTTATATTCCGCCTGTATGAATATGATTTCGTGGTCAAACACAAGAAAGGCGCTACACACCTAGACGCAGATGGGTTGTCTAGGCTGCCAGTAGCCGATCCCCCGGATGACAGTAAGGACCACGACTGGGACGATATGCCCACCTTTGCCCTGACGGTGGTTGACATCAAACAGGAGCAAGAAAGTGATCCGCACTTGAGACAGATTCTATTGGCACTAGAAGACTTGGATAAAGTGGACTCCAAGACAGCACGGCTGTCTAGGCGATTTTTCCTAGACAAAGACGGGGTACTGAAATTTAAGCCCACAGCCATGCACGATAGCGCACCTATAGCGGTTCCGGAATCATTGAGAGAAAATATCATGATCGGACACCATAATAGCCCAATAGCAGGGGCACACTTAGGTACGCATAAAACATACCTTAGAATCCGTGACAAGTACTATTGGGTAAACATGAAGGCCGACATAGATACCTTTGTCAAGACATGTCACACCTGCCAACGATTCAAAACAAGACCTGGCAAGCCTCATGGACTACTCAACCCAATTCCCGTGGGAGAGTTATTTCACAGAGTCGGAATGGATGTGAAAGGCCCCATTACCACAAGTCAAAAAGGTAATAAATATATCCTGGTGGCCACCGAGTATCTCACACGATACATGATTACAAAGGCTGTTCCCAAAGCAGACACGAACAGCATAGCCGAATTTCTATTTGACATAATTACACGATATGGCCTATTCCAAACCTTATTATCCGACAGAGGTACTATTTTCACCTCGAGAGTGCTCCAACAGTTTCTGGAGATACTCAGGATTAAGGCATACACTACCACGAGTTTTTCCCCGCAAACCAACGGACTCACGGAGAGTATGAACAAAATACTTGGAATAGCGCTGGCTAAATTTACAGAGGACGCAGGAACAGACTGGGATGAATACCTGCAAAGTATTACTTTTAGTTATAATACCTCTGTATCTACGGCTACGAAACACTCTCCACACTTCCTACTGCACGGATACACACCCAGAAGTCCCATAGACAATATATGTATCCCACAGGACGCCCACACAGACAATGCGGCTCGGCTAGAGCATTTGCAGATAGCCCGCATGGACGCTAGAAAAAACATAGCCGAGGCCCAGAAAAAACAAAAAGAGCGGTACGACCGGAATAGAAAGACCGTGGAATACACACCCGGGCAATTGGTCATGGTCTCCAATCATGCCCGTAAGAAGAACGTGTCCGAATTCCTCCTGCCACGATGGGCAGGTCCCTTCAAAGTCTGCAGGAAGGTATCTGACCTAAATTATATAGTGAACGTGCGCCATGGGAGGAAACTCATAAAGGACACTATTCACGCCCGCCGGATGAAGGCATATCACACACGTAAAGATCACACACCTACACGTACAGGCGGGCACACTACTAAGAGAAAAGGAAACGGTCCCGCTGGCACACGTGGGAAGAAAGCCAAGAAATAGCCCACTGACCGCACCGGGATACGATCCTAACACCCCACAGAACTGTCCCGGAGACACGCGGGCATAATGACATTTCGTACCATTGTAGGGACATAATCGAACCACGGCACAGTAACACACAAGCGGGGACACAAAAATAGTTAGTAGAAGGTTCTTTTCCATTACGAAGAGCCTGCCCGCAATTACAATGGACAGCTATCAGGTTCCCACATACGCGTGCCGGAAGCAAAAGCACGGACATACAGCGTTATCAAGACAAGTAACGAGCGTGCGCACAGGACATTGCAATCCGATACCGCCATGCTCAGCAATAGCACAGGCCTCAGTGATAAACTGTACGCTTACAGACAACTGCTCTCAGAGCAGAGCGCACGGCATCATTCACGCCCGATTTACAGACCCTATATCTTCCAAAATTACACTACAAGGGGAAATCAAAAACATACAAACTCTACACAGGTATGCATGCTTTCATTTGCGCATTGCACATCCACGGGAACATGCCATATTATATGCGGCACGGAAATGATCACACCAAGTCTTTACAGACAACCGGATTCGAACCCATGACCACACACCACACGCGTACCAAAAACTAACTATCCAATGGTATTTTTGGTACACGGAACACAAGCAAAGACCACACTGGGAAAGCCCCAAGCCCTGTCACACAACGCAAACATAAAACACAGAGAATGACAGAAGGTCACGGGTCTGAGTTCCAGTAAAAATTTAGACACAAAGGGAAACAGCTATTCAGGCGTCCAATCATACTGAAGGTGGCCCATACAAATGCATGTACAGGGAATACTACATTTCCTCCCACCAAAAGCCAGACATAAAATTTCGGATTACACCAGACATAGGGAATACATTTCACAAACACAGGTAGGAAAATTTCGCAAGACACAAGTCTTAGGGAACAATGGCCACACGACGTCATTACCTAACTAGGGCGAATTGCTACATTAGACCGCTAGGAATCCAAAACAATGACCACACTTGCATTCGTGCAGGAAGGCACATACCAGCGGATGACAAACAGTAACTTCCCGGCCTGGTATTGCACATACTAACTGCTGACAGCAGACTAAGTACACTGCAATAATGCGGTGACGAGACACTATTGCGTTGCGCCAGTGACCATGAAATTACAAACACATAACAATTATAATACCATACATTTTTTTCTCCACACTGCAGAAACATTTGGCAATGGACAAGACGTGACACAGCGGAACTTATCTTGGGCCCATAAGGGCACGTTCGCAAAGACGTTGAAAGGCCACGGGCGCTTCCCGCCCAGACACAATATACACAGTAGGACTTAGCCTTATAACAGACCAACCGTCCGCGTGGTGTAGCGGTACATAGTCACACACACGCACACGCACTCAACAGTTAGGAGCGAACACAGACAAGATCTCCCCCCTAATAACTTCTCTTATCGCTCGTAAGGCATAGGAGTCATTACAGATGACTAGCACATGACCAGTCGCATTACGACCACTGGCCACATCTACACTGCAAATGGCCGACCAGATTAGGTCATGCAGCTCTACTATCCCAAGGCGCGGATAGAAAGCCAACATGGACCAAGGGAGGACGACAGGAGAACAGGCTACCAGCGTACCACCTTACTCCCTTCCCATAACCTTCTCACGCCCAACATAAACAACGCAACCACATCTACACGACCAAAAACAGCTACACTACATTACAAAATACACACAGGGGTTGATGGACTTCATGCGTCTAAAAAAGCAGGCATGCTACGCCTTGCGTCCCAATGCTAACACCTGAGTATTAGGGGTGTGTCAGCAAACATTAGAGAAGCATAATGCGCCTCTCCAAATGAGAGAGGAGGCCATAGATATATACTAACCATTCTTTAGTACTTAAACACTCCCGCATGAAAGGGATGTATTGGTATTATGCCCCATCCTACACCTATCCGTACTTGAAGGCAGAAACTTCATATCCAGACACATGCATGAGTATCCCATCCGTTTACCAGGGATTTTAATATCAAACCTGCATGAATTTTCGTATTTTTGCAATCCCGGGAATTGCCTCCCCAATCCACTCACTATAGGAGCATCCCAACGCCACCACCGGTTCTAGGCCACCACTAACGTGGAACCCAAAGGTGCGCAAACCCTTCCTACCATGCTTTAAGCCCACTCAACAAATAACTACCCCCAAATCCTAATAACAGGGTACCTGACATTACAGACCCTACTAACACCTCCATTAAGGTAAAGAAAGCATTATTGCTGGAAAGCTGACATAGCGATGGTAGGCCAGAAGTAGCCTATGTACTTAGAAGATCTACAACCCCGCTACACTGGAAATATTTTACATTTTAACACAGAGATTACACTATTTACACAGGTTACGCTACATTTTTTTTTTCTCTTACAAAGGAATCTGATACGGTATGATGGTTGACAACGGTGTAAGCCAAAGGTCAGGAGAACCACACTTTGAGAGATGGGGAAGGCGATGTGGACCCTTCCCCAGTTGGCGCGACAGCGCAGCGACCTCACTTAACTGACGACTAGACCAAACAGACGAACTACGTAAGGTCAAAGCATTCGCGGCCTGGTCGGGCAAGCTCTGGAATCCTAGGTGCGCATAAACCGCCCCTGGGAGGAAGGGATGCTAAACCCACTTTGTGCCACGGTCGTCGAAGCCAAGACCTGCAGGGAGACTTTCTGAGAATGGCGGGAGAAATAGCTCACTCCGCGCCGGCCTCGGGAGCTATCCCTAGAGACGACCCCATTATGACTAGACTTCTAGTTAAGTTTAAATTTAAGTAGGCACGGCTTCCATAGCGGGAAGCAAAACTCCTGTGCGTTGGAGCATACTACGGCGGCCCATAGAGGCAAATTTATATATCAATGCGAAAATGCATACTACGGCGGCCCATAGAGGCAAATTTATATATCAATGCGAAAATGCATACTACGGCGGCCCATAGAGGCAAATATCACTGCGAAAGCAGATTGCGACGGCCGATTAAGGCGAAGACAATATTATGCCATTGGACCACACTGTCCAATGCCCACATAAATGGCGACGCAACGGGCAACCAGAGGGCATTAAGAAAGGGGCATTGCGCGCCCCTCACAGGAGCCAAGTGGGCGGCTCAACTATGATAAATCGGAACAGCAAACGGGCATGAACAAGGAAGTTACAGCGGGCGAAACGGTTAGCTTAGTGGCACCGTAAGCGCCTGCGAATAGATTAGTCCTAGTAATAGACGTCGACACCTAGAGTTAAGGGGACGGAATCTAGCGACCCTAGAGACAACCGGTGTTTCTGGGGCTCGTGCGGGTGGTGATCTGGGGATTTAATTGCCCCAGGCGATCGTCCTAGGCCAAATTTAGTTGTAAGACGGTTGCATTTGACACGCAACCTAGGATTAAGCAAATTTATTCACCGCTGTTGCCAGCTATGGCGCAGCACATTTCGGCAATAGATTAAGGCAACCCTCTCGGCTTAGTAATAGTTTTTTTTTATTATTAGACCATAATTAAGTTAGATAGTATTAAGTAACGCCGATCGGCACTCGGTGACTATAAATCCGTTACCGAGGTAAGCCCGACAATACTTAGGATAAACTAGGTTAAAATAGGCATAATCAAAGTGGAATATATCGGCACCCGGTAACCACAATTCCGCTACCGGGGTAAGACCAACTACATATTATTTACGGCATTACGGCACCGTATAGGGTAAGCCCGGCCTTGCAGCTAAGTAACATTAATCATGCTATTTTTTTCAGTGAAAGGAGAGCTTCAACCAGTACTAATATGTTTTTTCTAAACCTCGCCATTTTTTTTCACAGGCCTCGTCACCAGATACAGGAAACTGGTGACAGGAATTTCACTACCATATTGCAGTGGCATATTATTTACAGCATGCCATGATGTGTACTATTTTATTTTTATTTTTCAACGTGCACTAATCCCGACACACTCGCAAACACTCACCACATTTTTCTTTTTCAGCTACACACTCCAAAATAAATCTGCACAGCAGGACTGGTGCCTGTGGGGTACCAGGCTTACTGGCAGATCAACTAAAATTTAAACACATAAAGCGTCAAAATGCGACGCAGATTACGACAATGAGGGCGCAACCGATTTGTGGCAGTGACTCTCATTGTCAAGTGTGAAAGCATTCACCCACAGAGGATGCTTCACAGATTAGGTCTTAAGCATACATGCAAGCGGTACGACCACTATACCGTACCAAGGAGTGGCCGTACAGAATCAGCCGTGAGACGGCAAGAGTACGTACAGACGGGTAGCGTGCACGCGAGGTACCTCACAACAACTATAATAATAAGGGATTAGCGCGATTAAGTAGACATAAGACCACTGTAATTACTAATTTTTAAGGATAAACTTTATACAATTTTTCCAATAGACATAAGGTCATTGTAATTTATAATTTTTTCAGGATACACTTGATACAATTATACACTATATATCTTTTTGTTTGTGTATCAAGATGCCAATGTACATAATATGTATGATTTGTTTTCTTTCATCTTTCCTTCTTCTAACTTCCCCATTTGTCAGGGTGTTCCGTTTTTTCCCAAACCAATAAACGTCTTTTGAATATTTCCCTTAAATTCTACCCTGGAACACCCATTTTTCTATTTTCTTCCACCTTTCTTATTGCAGGGAGCACTTTTTCCCTAAGATAGGGCGGACGACGCCATCATCCGTTCGGCCCTGGGTTTTTCCTCCCTGCAAAACTATGTAACACATCACCATCAGAAACCATGTTTTTTTTTAAACTAGCAATATGCCAGCAATAACAAAGGCAATTTTTTTTTTACATGTCGAATTTATTTTAACGTTAAATTTTTCTCAAAATGTCAATTTTTTCCCAATGGTAATCAAATCTTTCGCAATGTCAATTTTCTGTGTTTGTTTTTTTCACAATGTCAATGTATACATATATCTGTAAATCCCATAACCCTCCCCTCTGAACACGGGCTGACCTCACACCCACACTTCGATACGACGCCACCAGGAGATACGAGGGGGTTCCAAGGACCACTACGTCAACATCCCAACTTCCAGTTCCGTTCCCGTTCGCGAGGACGCGAACAAATGAAGGAAGACTCTTGTACAGTATCCCAGGGGTATGCACCCCTTGGAGACCATCCCCCCGGCATCTGGCTAAATCCCCTAAATGGCAACTCTTGGAAAGCCGGGGCAACATCCATTAATACCGTAAGGACAGCTTGCTACTCCATAAAGCAGCTCAAGCCTTACGTAATCATTACACTCAGCGACATAGTACTAACTGGGCCAATACATTGCTGACAGCAGGGCGTCAGAAGGTATAAGAAGACGTCCTAATGAGGTCAAAGGCTCTCTCCATTGTCAGTGCTCCATCGAGACGGCCGAAGCTACGCTGGTGTCAACCGAGGTGAGTCAGTCAATCGTGTTCAGAATTCCTACATTGTAACCTGTAACCCGACACTTGTTAATACATTGTGAACCTAATTTCATTCCCTACAAGGGACTCACTATCAGAATCACAGACCAATAAAACACTTGGTCCACACTCTACACACGCTCTACTATTTATACGCCTCTTTACATCCCAACGCCCTTCCTTATTCCCGTCACGTAAAGACGTGACAGACAGTAGTCTATTAGCGCCGACTTAAGTACTTTTGTATTCCCCGAGCCGGTCCGGCTGCAAGCGAGCAGCGCGTGCCACTCAGCTGATACAAGCAGATTCAATTACGTAATAAGCAGTCAGCTAAGCGACCAGTACAGCGACCCTTTGCGGTGGGTCCCATCCCTTCAAACGCTACCACATTATTTATAGGAACGCCCCCTAGTTCCTAGCACACCACAACACTCTACACTGGTCAGCTTACCCTGACAAGGGAAGCTACCCTTTTAGGCACCACCTTATAAATTAATACAACAACTCTCCCTTTTAGATCCACCCCCAAATAAGGGATCTAAAACACTAATATTTGAACGTTCCCTAATATTTTTGTAGGGGTATTGGACCGTCAAGGGTGTGATAGGTAAGGACTGTGTGCTTTCCTTCGGGAACCGCACCTAACTCTACTCATCAAAAGGGAAGTAAACTTGTAGTTTTACGTAGCCGTTAACCACGCAATTATAAAATAAGGGATGTCCTTTTTGCGTAGGATACCAAGCACATTACGTGATAGTTCACCCGAAAATCGCACATGCATTAAATAGGAATTGAACGTTGGTGGATGGCAAGCAGCTTTACAACTGCGCAATAGTGAATGGAGATAAGAGTTACGTTTATTAAAGTAAGTACCGTTTCTGGATATTTCCGATGCAGTGCTAAGGCTGTGATGTTAGGTATGCGCAACGGCTTCGTTTATCAGTTAACCTTTTATAGAAAGATTAATTAAAGCCACGAAGGTTTGAGTGAGTTTTATTTTGTAGTAAAGGTCTAACACCCACTTCAAAAAGGAAAATTCCAAACATTCCTAAAAACATGAAAGATATGAGGGAAACGGCAAGATTAACACAAAGGAAGAACCAAATTTTGAAAAAGAAAAAAAAAAGAAGGATAAAAGTAGTTACGATTGGAATTATGAAAATTTTACGATTTGCTTGTCGTGAAAAAATATATAATTATTGCTGTACAAGATTTATGACAGGCACTGTTTCAATATGTAAATCGTTATTGTTTTGGCTCGTTGGGCTGTAAGTTCCCCCTTAAGATGACATGCGCACTGTACCTGTTGCACACACTGACAACTTACCAAATATCATAGATTGTTTTTTACAGAACTAAGCGCGTTTCGTACGAATCAGAATCAATTCAAGTAATACAGACTCTTGCCATATGTTGCTATACTCATCATGTGCATTTCCTAAGTAGTCAGGAGGATTCCAGGTACAGTAGAATGGGCGAGGCAAATTGGCTTTTCTCACAAGGGCCAAGCGGCTGTGCGAAATTTCAAAATCTCGTTTTCATTTCTTGTGCCCTAATCATGCGATTGACGTTTGAACAATACACCTACGCAATAATCCTCATCTAATAGTACATGACTCTATGGCCTACATATATTAAGGGAACATGTACGCGAATTTTTGGAAAAAAATCAATTTTTTTTCCTCTCATAATATTCCCCAGTCTTTCCTGAATCCAACCATATACAATAAGTGCATATTATTAATGTTTTTGGACCTTTAAGAGCCATAATCTTGAACATCTGCATAACTCTGCCACGCCCCTTTGCCTGTCAAATATATTTTAACTTCATATTACATGCTAAGCAAGTCACTTTGGACAGCAAATGTAATTTCCATTTAAATATGGTAAATTTAACTTCTGAAGTTGGCTAACCTTCACGATGTTCATCTTTCTTCAAATCAGTAAGAAATAAACAACAGTGTTCATTACAATTGTTTTTCTTAAGAAATAAATAGTAAGCGTTTCCATGGATATGCCCAGGATTAGTAAATTTGGTACTGGAAGGTGGAAGTTCTTCGGAAATAGATTTTCACCAAAGGAGCAAGATACACGGATACATACCAGTAATGGTTCAGGTGAGATAGGTGAGCTTGAGGTTAAGGTGCGATCAAGTGCTTCAAAAAGGAAACTGCTATTGACAGAAGAAGAGTTGCCGAGGCAGTCAGAATGTTCAACGAGACTTCCAAGGAGGCAAGAACGAGAAAAAGAAATATTAAGAGGAAGAAAGAGGATGAAGAACATCAGAACTAAGATGATTATGGGGCTGGAATGCATTAAACACAACAGGTTAGGCCACAACTTACATTAAAAGCAAAGTTGAACTTTAAATCTAGTTTCCCGAAAGTTTTTTTCTGATATATTTAAATTAATAGACCAAAAACTATTAAAGCTAGAGGGCTGAAACTTTGTACTTAGAATCAATATGATAATTGAAGAAAAGTAGACTACAATCATGGACCTACTTAAAAAAATAAGGACTTGACATCAGCTACACCCAACAAAAATTGCTGTATTTTTATGTACCAAGTTTTAATTAATGCTATTAATTCATTTTTTTCTGAATGTTCTCCATAGTAGTCTACTTTGTGCACACACACATTCTCTGTATTCAGTAAATAATTGGGTGGATTTTATTGATAAGTTTCGATGATATGGGTACCTAAAAATTGTCTACACTCCCAGAAAGTTAATTACTTATGACGGAGAAAATAGGCTAATTTTCAAAATACTTGACACACTAAATTTTATTTGCTATATTATTATTCTAAGAGGTTATTTCCAGTTGTACAGTGAATTTCATGTGTATATGAACCATACTTGTTGTGATATCTTGCGTGTAATTAGTAGTTAAAATTATGGTCATTCACAGACATGTTCCCTTAAAATCCAACATGGCAACCATCTGAAATATGTAGATGGATCTCAATAGCCTATCTACGTATCTATTACAGCAATCAAACTTAAATTTGTATGTTGTTAGAGGCAATTAATATATGTAGGATATACTGTATTAAAAACAGGCTGTTTAGTACTTCACGGAACAACTTGTTTAAATAATGTACCTTCTTTGTGAAAACTAGGCTAAAGAAAGTAAAGGAAATATGTTCCTTTCCTAAATTGTAAACATTCAACAAGAATTCAACATATTTACTGAAAACTCTTAAGTTTTCGTTTTTCTAAACCCTGCCCAATTTGATTATTTGTCCTTCCACTGTCACTGACTCTTATTTGGTTATTGTGAACATAAACAAGGAAGGACACTTTTATATTCAGGCAAAAAGTAACTTTCATAGATTTCTTTACATCATTCCGAAAATAATCCTAAATCAATTTAAGCGACGACCTATCATTTATACTTCTCTTGTTTTCTCGTGTCTACTAAACAATAAATCGATTTTTATGTTAATCGATTAATCGCTTAACTTCAAATTATTCGATTAATCAATTATTAATCGATCAATCGAACATCGCTTATTACCAACTCTAGTCGACATCCAGCAGCTGGTCTACACTTCACATGAAGAGAGAGAGAAAGCATGCAATTGGTCAAGAACCCTCAGCTATTGGTCAGCATCCAACAATGGTTATTGTCAGCGCGTGCTAATGGCTAACGTTTGAGTCGCCGCTCGTTAACGAGGAAAGTGAGAGAACTATAGTCTACCTTACTGTAATACACTACATGAAGGACACCGAACTTGAAATATAGGCTAGGTTTCGGTGGTTTTTCTCTCTATTGTTTTCACCAGTGTCACAGATCTGTTCCAATTATTAGACTGAACAGCATATTTTCAATAACTCTTCTTTCATCTAGTTGAGCACCAACAACTGCTACTTTTCCTGGGGAAGAGTCTTTGGCTTTGCAATTTTACTGTCCGCAGCGCTAATTAATGGAAGGAAACAAGCGATTTAATTATATTCTATAATTTAAAAAAAAAATCCGTGGCACTACAGCCCATGAAGGGCCTAGGCCTACCAAGCGACCGCTGCCCAGCCATTTGGCCTGCAGATATTGGGGTGACGCTTGGCCAGTGCATCGGGTCCCCTCGGCCGTTAATCTTGGTTCTGTCTCACTGTCAGACAGCTACTCAATTGTCCTCACGAGGCTGAGTGCACCCCGTTCCAGCCCTCACGTCAGTTTCTAAAATCCCTGACGGAGCCGGGAATCGGACCCGGGGTCTCCGGGCGAGAGGCAGGCGCGCTACCCCAACACCACGGGATATTCTATAATTAGCCTAATTTCACATTTTCATTGTTATCTGAAGCAAGACCCCAACAATTCCTTTCAGTCACAGAGCAGCGAGTTACTCGCCCTCCAAAACAAGAGAGCGGAAGGCGAAAACAGAGTTACCAACTTCTAGGATGAAGTCATAAAACGAGTGGGAACTGTTATTGCAAATTATAATTACAATCTGCCACAAAAAAATCTCTTTCATAAACAACCACCTTGAAATTAATTTCACAATGGCGGGAATTTGTGTGTTGACTTGGATAACTTGAACAGATCTGTATAATCTGAATTTTCATGTTTGATTATTTTTTGCTGGTACTCGATACCACTACACCATAAATACTTCAAATAATGGACTATACGCATAGGCTAGATGACAGTGTTCTACATTATACAATACTTTTTTTCATAGGTTGTATTGCCTCATCGCCAAATACACTGCTGTGCATAACTTATGGACGACATAGATGAAGCCACATAACATATCAACGCCTCGGTGGAAATGACTGAAAGTGCGGTAACATGCTCACCCACAAGTGCATAGAAACCGGACGTGCTCCGTTGACACCCGCACATCGGCAGCACCGTTTACGATGGTGCCAAGAGCATCAGGTCTGGACCAACGAGGAGTGGGGTCGCGTGCTCTTCTCAGATGAGAGCCTGCGTAGTGATTCGAGACGTACCCTCATCTGGCGAGAGGTGGGAACACGTTATGCACACAGGAATAATATCGAACATGATCGTTTCGGTGGTCCAAGTGTTATCGTGTGGGGAGGCATCTCTGTACGAAAATGGCATTTCTGTTCGTCACATGGAATATCCCTTTCAGTTGCCTTCCGTACCATACTGTAGCAGGTCTTCCCATGTATGGTTTGAGGTTCAAAGAACATTGTTACTGACAGTGACACAACATGCGACAGTTCGTCCTTAAGTTTTGAAGAGCAGTGTACCATTAATTTTAAAAAATACAGTCTGAAAGACTAGACGTTATATCATGTCAAATGACGCATGCTACAAATGCTACACATGTTAGAAATGCTCATGAGGGCTTCTCGCTTCACTCGAAGCCCCAGGACTCTTTCAACTGACTCCATTACCCATTAACTTAGGCTTCCCGCGCGGGCACCTCTTTAAGGGTCACCCTGTATTTGAGTCTGATATCTTTTACAACTCTGATATCTTGCAAACCTCTTTAAGGGTCACCCTGTATTTGAATTGAATCTAACATACTGTACACCTCGTTAAGTGTCACCCTGTAATTTGCTCTGACATCCTGCACACCTCTATAGGAGGCACCCTGTATCCTTATCTGGCATCTTGTA
The DNA here is from genome assembly GCA_946902985.2 of Meconema thalassinum. Taxonomy (NCBI): domain Eukaryota; kingdom Metazoa; phylum Arthropoda; class Insecta; order Orthoptera; family Tettigoniidae; genus Meconema; species Meconema thalassinum. The sequence goes on from OX336389.2 coordinate 130,649,101, forward strand.
TATCTCTTTAGAAGTCACCCTGTATTCTTGTGTGACATCTTGTACACCTCTTTAGGAGTCACCCTGTATTCTTGTCTGACACCTTCTGCACCTCTTTAGGATTCACCCTGTATTCTTCTTTGCCATCTTGCACACCTCTTTATGAGTCACCTTGTATTCTTATCTGGCATCTTGTATATCTCTTTAGGAGACACCCTGTATTCTTATCTGGCATCTTGTACTGTATTTTGCTCTGACATCCTGCACATCCTGTATTCTTGTGTGACATCTTGTACACCTATTTAGGAGTCACCCTGTATTCTTGTCTGACATCTTGTGCACCTCTTTAGGGGTCACCCTGTATTCTTCTCTGCCATCTTATACACCTCTTTAAGAGTCACCTTGTATTCTTATCTGGCATCTTGTATATCTCTTTAGGATTCACCCTATATTCTTATCTGGCATCTTGTACTGTATTTTGCTCTGATATCCTGCACACCTCTTTAGGAGGCCCCCTGTATTCTTGTCAGACATCTTGTGCACCTCTTTAGGGGTCACCCTGTATTCTTCTCTGCCATCTTGTACACCTTTTAAGAGTCACCTTGTATTCTTATCTGGCACCTTGTATGTCTCTTTAGGAGTCACCCTGTATTCTTATCTGGCATCTTGTACTGTATTTTGCTCTGACATCCTGCACTCCCCTTTAGGAGGCACCCTGTATTCTTATATGGCATCTTGTATATCTCTTTAGAAGTCACCCTTTAGTCTTGTGTGACATCTTGTACACCTCTTTAGGAGTCACCCTGTATTCTTGTTTGACATCTTGTGCACCTCTTTAAGAGTCACCTTGTATTCTTATCTGGCATCTTGTATATCACTTTAGGAGTCACCCTGTATTGTTATCTGACATCTTGTACTGTATTTTTCTCTGACATGCTGCACACTTCTTTAGGAGGCACCCTGTATTCTTATATGGCATCTTGTATATCTCTTTAGAAGCCACCCTGTATTCTTGTATATCATCTTGTACACCTCTTTAGGAGTCACCCTGTATTCTTGTCTGACATCTTGCGCACCTCTTTACGAGTCACCCTGTATTCTTCTCTGCCATCTTGTACACTTTTTTAAGAGTCACCTTGTATTCTTATCTGGCACCTTGTATGTCTCTTTAAGAGTCACCTTGTATTCTTATCTGGCGTCTTGTATATCTCTTTAGGAGTCACCCTGTATTCTTATCTGGCATCTTGTACACCTCTTTAGGAGTCACCCTGTATTCTTTTCGCTTCGCTCAAAGCCCCAGGTCGCTCGACGCTCCAGAACTCTTTCAACAGACTCCATTAACCATTAACTTCGGCTTCCCGGGAGGCTGCATGACGTCACGCACTCGCCGTCCTTTACCCATTAACTTAGGCTTCCCGCGCGGATACATGACGTCACTTCCGTCTCCGTAACGCAACCGTCTCCGTCCCGCATAACTTTAAACTCAAGCATAACGACGAAGTCGACAAGATCATTTGAAATGATAAAATATCGCACCATTTCATCCAAAATTGCACTTTTCTCATACACCCAACACACTTGGTGAAGCAAGTCAACTGTTTGGTGTATTCAAAAAATGAACCACGGACTGTCCCTCACAGTCAAGTCGGTGGACTGTCTTGAACTCTTTAAACACTCACTACACAGGCTGTTCCAGCCGAACTGCTCGCCAGTGTGAAGGGGAGTACTCGCCGCCTTGCGTGAGCAATCCTGCAACATTCAATACAGCTTTGCTGTGGGGGCTACCGTCACTTCGCGGTGGATACATCAAGACTGGCAAGAAGTGCATGGACTTGTGCTATGACCTTCACCCGGTGACGTATTGGCTATCATCCCCAGTCCCTCACCAACCGTGCTCCGAGCATCCCTGCTGAATACTCGCGTGTATGCATACTCAATTCGTGGATTTAGAACAGCCTGCACTACAAGATGGTCACATTATGTGAATGAATCCAACGTTGCACGTGGTGTGTTAAACATACAGTACATATCTTTTGTTTGCTCAGAATGCAAATTAAACTATAACGCTTAAATAATGAGCACATGTGTGAATGAGTGAGATTCAACCTGTAGCTGTAGGTTTAATACACGCTCTAAAATAAGAAAAGTCCAAATCTTCTTATACAGATGGCAGATATGAGGGAAACGGTGAAGATCAGCTCAAAGAAAGTTCCAAATTTTGAAGAATGGATAGGCCTACAAATAGTTACGATTTGAATTGTGAATGTATAAAACTTTGCTTCTAATAGCCAGATGTGTTTGCTTCCTTGGAATTGTTTATAATTGTCGTGCACGATTTTATGACAGCATGGTTATAATACTAAAATTCTTTATGTTTTGGCTCATTAAAGTAGGGGGGTAGTAGGAGTTCCAACGCACTCCAGAACCCTCCTTGACCCACTACTAAGCCTCAGCCATTTTAAATATCTCTCGAACGCATGGCCCGATTTTGACAAATGAGGTGTCGTTGGACTCGGGCTGACGTCCTCTTTGCTATGGACCACTCGTTATATTTTTGATTTTTTTGATTTTTTTCGTTTTCGAAAGTAGGCGATAGCTTGAACACTAAACATGATAGAACGTTATGCCATGGCTCAAACGAATGGTCTTTATGACCTTTATTTTTATAATGACTTTTTTTACTTTTTATGCTTTTTTGAAAACACTCGAATTTTGAAAATCCTATATTTTGGAAACTAGGAAGTTTACAAAAAAGTTTGTTTCATGTAAATCAATGATCCCCACCCCCTCTACCCCCAAATAAATGTCAAGTCTCTAGGATGAAAACCTGTAGTAGTGGGGTAACACGGGAGCTGTCCACTAACTTATTGAACCCTCCTCGTATTTGCCCCGAACCTGATATCTCGCTAACCAATCATGGGATTTGAACATACAGGGTGTCCTAGCACTCATAGTGATGCCCCCTACTTTCCTATAGGCTCTTTATTTAATTAAACGACCAAAACTAAAAGGTCATGTGCTTTTAATATCTCGCGAACCAATCATGCTAGAGGTGTGTTCGACGGGTCCAAGGACTTGGGGTGACGTCCTCTTTGCTATGGACCACTCGTTGTAATTTTAAAAAAATTGGGAAACGCGATTTTGGGGGTAAACATGTGTTTTTTGTGATTTTTGCCGATATGTCACGAACCAATAACGCTAGAGACATGTACGAGGTGTCCTAGGACTCGGGGTAACGCCCCCTTTCAAATGTGGTAGATATTTTTTTTTCCACAAAATAATTCACAAAGGGCCTAACGCCATACATGTTGAAAAAACGTTTTCTTTTTCTTTACCTGTTTATAATGTCCATGAAGCGTGGTGGTTGAGAGAGACAATACGGCTGGGTGTGTGTGTGTTTCAACGAACCTGTCGCTGACCAAGGTGGCTGTGTTCAATAGATCAATCGATATTTCGACGGGTCGGTGTATGACAGAGCGAGGGTACGTTTTTTCACACCTTTTACCTTTAACGTGTAAACGGTGATGAGAACTTGGTTCTATGTTGGTCGAAGCGAGTACAGAAAACAAACTTGCCGAGGAGCAGGAGGTGAATGTCATTTGAGCTTATTGGAAGGCGTTGATCTGACTTGACAACAGGTGACGCTTTAAGGTGAAATAATCTGACCATTGTGGTGGCAGGGAGGTGCGAAATGCATGTGAACTTGTGTGAAACCACATGTAGGCTAAACCAGTGACATCCTGTCTTGCTTCGTACGTGACAAAATGCAAGTCCATGTGAAATTTGATCTTCCACAGGTGTTCGCTTGGGTGTTATCTGTCCACGTGCGCGATAACTGTTAACAAGTCACATCCTGTTTTGCTTCGTACGTGACAAAATGCAAGTTGACGTGAAATTTGATCTGCCACAGGTGTTCACCTTGGACGTTAGCTGTCCACGTGCACGATAAGAGAATGTTCAAGGCGTGCGAACAGCAGTAGTGGGAGGTGAAGGGAGGAAAGGGGGAGGGGTAATGTATGAGAGAACACAGGTGGAAAGGGAAAGAAATATGTGGGGCTGAGGACTGTACACATAGAGCTATAGGTAGTGTACAACATGTGTGAATAAATTAAAAATTGCACAGGTTCACACAACATGTAATTTATTGATCCAAGAATTAAACGTAGAGTTAAACCCTAACCATTTGACATAGAGTTTATTTCCTTTTTGTTTCAACACTTTTTCCACAAGATAATGCTGAGGAAATGCTGTTTTCTGAAGTTCATGGAGATAAAATCTACCTTTTATGGGTTGGTGGTTGAGGTCCTCGAGTAAATAGGTGACTGGAGTGTCCAAGTTGACTTGACGAATTCGAAATAGTTCAGTCCCCCACTGTGGCGTGTAGCCCTTATTGAAGGCAGACTTAAATTTGCTCACACGAACAAAATCCCCAATTTTCAGTCGGTGACGTTTAGGATCGGCTGTTTTTATGGGCTTAAACAGTTTATCCAATCGCTGAATATTTTTAGTCACGAGGCGTGGCTTGGTCCCAATCGTTCTATGGTTGGTGTCATTGTAACGTGATACTAGCTCTGGTAACATGTCCAACCAGCTATACGTGCCCTGAGCGGTAAACGCTTTCCACATATGGGTTTTCAATGTTCGGTTGAACCGCTCGACCACACTGGCTTTGAGATTGCTATACGTGGTGTAATGGTGAATATCCTTAGATTTGAGAAAACTGGAGAAGTCCTTGTTGGAAAATTCTTTCCCCTGGTCGGTTTGTAGCAGCTGAGGTTGACGTTTGGAGTCTTGAATAATATGTTGAAAGGCCTTGGTAACTAGTGGACCAGACTTGCGACGCACGGGTTCAACAAAGGCCATTTTGGAATAGACATCAATGACGGTCAACATATAGCGTACACCGTCGTTAACGCTAGCATAGGGTATCATTTCAACCAAGTCAGCCTGCCAAAGTTCATCCACACCTCGTGAAATCACCTTGAGTCGTGGATAGTGACGCCTAGCTGGGCGATGCAACTCGTGAGCAATACCCATTTTAATGGGTGAGAGCTTAAACAATAATTTTGGCATTTCGAAGTTCTTGTTCAATTTCTTGAATTTCCCAATCGTGACCGGTATGGCCAGCTTGACGTGAGGCATGCAACAACTGTAGCCGCTGGACGAGCTTATTGGGATTGTGCCAGTAGGTAACATCCACAAGGGGGTTTAATGGTTTAAATGTCACTCCCGAAGCGGACGCTTTACGACGAGTACTTTGACTGGTGGGAAACATTTTTGCAATGATGGTTTTATATTTTTGAGATATATTGGCATTCACTTGTTGAGCGGGATCATACTGTCTTTTGTGGGCATGGGTATCCAATAAAATGGATTTATATTTGTCAAGATCCTCTGACGTATAATCATGGGGAGAGGGGGTCCGAGAAAAGAGCAGCTTTAACAGTCCTGGCGTTAATTTATAGTTGATGTTTTTTATGACAGCTTTAGTACGAGCAAATTTAATGGATGAATCGCCAATTTTAAAACTATCATCCTCATAGCGAACACCATACGTGGTATCTGTGTTTCCAATAAATAGATCGGTGAAATAGGGTTCCAATGTTGATCCATAATATTTAATTAATTTAATTAAAATGGTTTTCAGTTGAGCTTTATGTTGAAGGGTGGCCAAGAGTTGTGAAAACGGAGACGCTCTGGAAGGGCAAGGTGTTTCGACCATAGCCAAGGATTTCTTTTTTCTCAAAAACTCTGCAAGGGGTGCGGCCTTTTTTTGAGGCGTAAACACTGGTTCCTCCTCATCCTCAACTTCACTAACACTAGTCAAATCTTCCTGTTCCCCTTCCTCTTCCTCAGGGTCCTCGTTCAGCGTCTGCATGGCTTGTGAAACAGTGGGTAGCGTTTCAGATGGCTTGAAAGAGGGTTTCAACATGGCTTTTAGTGGAGGTGCTAAATGTTGCTGAATAAACAAAGCATGATTTGCACGTGATTGTTTCAATTGACGAAACATTTGGCGTTGTTCACGTGATGTGGGACAGAGATGGGAAACCATGTCCCCCACGGGGAATGACTCTTGCTGCTTAATAATCTTCATGTCAACTAAGGCTTAGACAGGCTAGCAGGCTGTCTATATACAGGACACCGAACATTGTCATAGAAACAGTAGACTGGTACTACAGGTTGACGATGGATGTCTTTGGACGTGCGTTGATGGCCAAAGCTAGGCCTGTCCCCGTACATGATCCTAAACAGGAAACAGATCCTGCTAATAAACACTATGTGGATAGGTCAGTAGTGCCACGCACAAAACAGGGAGATTATGACTTTAAGGGAAAGCGGTTAACCCATGTAAAACATCCTCAAGTGTCTACAGACGTTACTACGAAAAAGTATGTGGATAACAAAGTGTATGAGTTTTATGACAAAGTGCCCCAGCTTATGGTGAATGGCTATAGCGCTAATCACCATCGGATTATTAATGTGGAAGACCCACAAGACGAAGACGATGTTTTTACCAAGCGTTACGTGACCCATGAAATGAAAAGGCTTTATAAATTGATCCCATCTGTATTTTTAGTGTATCTGACAAATGAAAAACCTTTGAATGACAGAAACCATTTACCGTTAGTCCATGATCAGCACTTGACCTATGTGCTTGCTTCGGGTTTAAGCCACTATCGATTACACTATGATGGAACCATTCACATCAAATATGCCATACCTGATGAGAACCATTTACAAATAAAGATAAATGGTCGTAGGATGTTGGTCCATAACCATGAAATGGCCAATGCTGGTGACGAATTATCCTTTCATCTCATGTTGACATGGGATGAAAAGCAAGCGGGAAAAACCATAAACGATTTCCCACTTTATGTGGAATTGGAATATACAGCCATGAAATAACCATCTGACGTTAGTTGTGATTTAAACTTTCTTGTGAAAGGTTGTTGGTCATTATCATCATGGTGAAAGAAAGGTATGCAGTGAGAAAGACTAAAAAAAGGACATTGTCCTTGGCAAAGCCTGGACATTCGTGGACAAGCCCTTGCGAAAGAAAAAATAATGTATTGACCATAAGGAAAGCCCTTCGAGCAGCACAGAGACATGTTATTCCAAAACGTCGGCGACAGGTTTCAAACCAAGGGCGAGTGATTCCCGTCCCCAAACGAGCGGGATTTTTACCTGCATTATTTGCCGGTTTGGCTGCTCTGGGCTCACTTTTGGGCGGTGCCAGTGCAGTGGCGAAAACCATTAAAGCCGCGCAGCAGGGCAAGCAACAACTCAAAGAAAGTCAGCGACACAATGAAACGATGGAAGCGATCGCCATGGGGGCTAGAAATGCCAATTTAAAGCCAGCCTTTTATCAACAAGGATATGGGATTTCACCATTTCGAAATATTAAAAAAAAATACCCTCAGCCATAGCGAGACATGCCCTGACGCATCAACAAGTGGAAAGCTATGCTAAACAACTAAAGCTTTCTCATTTTCGAGGTGTGTTTATGCGAAACCAATTACCCCCACGACCCTGGAAACAGGAATGTGCTGTTGTCAATTTGGATGATCACCGAGGACCAGGAACGCATTATGTAGCTTATGTCAAAGAGGGATCCACGGTATCGTACTTTGACAGTTTTGGGAATTTGCCCCCGCCCATGGAACTAGTGACCTATTTTGGAAACAGGATCAAGATATATTATAATGTGAATTGTGAAACGTGAGCAAACGTTTAACAGCCAACAGTATGGACGTTTGTGTTTATTTTTTTTATATAAGACGCAGCATAAGCAAAAACGCCACCAGTATGTCGGCAGAAAGTAAAACGTTTACACTGCATGGACGTGGACCTGAAGTCAGCCTAGACTTTTACCCGCCTATCGAATTGAGTGAAAAACCCTATGGTTTAGGACTTGTTTCTCTTGAAACATACAATCGAATATACAACATACGTGAAAATGTGAACAACAAGTTTTACTATGATGATTCTGTGCTCACCTTGAACTCTGGTGGATACGCGATCGATGATATTTATGAACACATTTATCAATCAATATGGTTTAAAGTCATTTCTCGACGGAACGCGCAAGTTTGAACTTGTAGGAAATACCAACACTCATCGCTGCAGTATTTTCTCTACCTTCAACATTGACTTTAAAACACACCCCGATTCCATTGGCCCTTTACTAGGATTTAAACCACGTGTGTTGGAGCCCAACAAAAAACATGATTCGGATCATGAAGTGAAATTCATTGAGGACCATCATGTGTCGGTGACGTGTAATATTATTAGCCAAGTGTACACCAATCAAGAACCATCGCATTCGCTTTATGACTTTATTGTGACATCGCCTAATGGCTATATTATTCGTGAAAACCCTCCAGTAGTGCTTTTTCATTCTGTGGCTGTCGATAGTATTAGTAATATAACATTAAGACTGATCAATAGAGATCAACAACTCATTGATCTAGATTCTACCACACCAGTGACTTACAAGTTAGTGCTAAAGCCACTATGAAGTTTGTGTATAAAGCAACAACACCGTCTAGGAATGGTGTTAGTTGTTTGCCACGTAAATACACGTTAACATCTCAAGGCAAACAGATTTTACAGCATTTGGGTTACCACGTCAACCCTCATAATGAATTCTATCCTAGAGATAGCGAACCGCATCGAGGAACAACCAGGAGTGGTAAGAATTGATCTCCATTCCTATCAAGCTCAAACACCTGGACTCAATAACAATGATGAAATTTCAATTTGTTATCAACAACCAAGATATTTACACCCTACCGCATGAAAGTGTCATTCAGATTGAAGGTCGGCTCACCAAAGCCGATGGCTCTACACCCACCACATCCAAGTTGGCCAACCATGGTTTGGCCTTTCTATTTTCTGAAGTGCGGTATGTCTTTAACGATATCGTGGTGGATAGCACTCGAAATGTGGGCATTTCCAGTGTCATGAAACTATACCCCTCTTATAGTGAGGAAGAAGGTAAAACACTGTGCATGGCAGGTTGGTGTCCTGACTCGACCAATGATTGGATGGTACACACTGATGGGACCTTTACTGGATATTTACCTCTTAAACTGATTTTAGGCTTTGCCGAAGATCACCAATGCATTGTGGTCAACGCAAGGCAAGTGCTTTACCTAGTGAGAGACAGGAGTGATAATAATGCACTCAAGGGAGCCGACAATGCCCCTATCGATTCAAAAATTCAACTACAACGCTTGCTATGGAAAGTCCCCCATGTGACCCTTGAAGATAGCAAAAAACTGGACATACTCAAAATGGTAAAGAGAGATATGCCTCTACCCATGGAATTTAGAAGCTGGGCACTCCGTGAGTATCCGCTATTGCCCACCACCAACACACACAGTTGGTCTGTAAAAACAGCTCGCTATACAGAGAGACCTCTCTACCTGATCGTGGGTTTTCAAACGAATCGCAAGTATCAACAAACCAAAGATGCCACGCAATTTGATCATCTGCAATTGAGAAATGCACGTCTTTTCCTCAACGGAGCCGTGTTTCCCTATGAAGGACTGGATTTGGATTTTTCAAAAAATAAGTTTGACCCTCTGTACGACTTGTTTTCTAAATTTCGATGGTCGTATTATCAAAAGAGAACGGCCCCATGCTACTACCCCAAGCGTTTAAGGCAAGAGCACCACTGATTGTCTTTGACTGTTCTTACCTGGAAGAGTCTGTCAAGCCATCCAATATCGACATTCGACTAGATTTTGAAACGCATGACAATGTACCAGCCAATACCGCGGCCTACTGTTTGATTATTCATCACAAACAAGTCAACTATTATCCACTATCCAACCAAGTGACGAGTGTATAAATAACAGGTCATCCCACGTCAAGCCGCTCAGTCATGTCTTGCTTTAAAGCCTCAAGAGACGTTACATCCATGAATTTAAACTCTGAGGAACAACGTTTCAAGACTTTTGCCACATGGCCAGTGCCTTTCATAAACCCTCAAGCCTTGGCGGTCGCTGGATTCTACTATTTAAAAACAAGAGATGAAGTGAAATGTGCCTTTTGTCCCATCATCATAGACCAATGGCAGGAGGGCGGTGAACCCATGCAGGAACATCAGCGCTGGTCACCCACCTGTGTAGAATGAAAGTGGGAAATATACCCTGTCATTCAAGCTATCCCTCACTTGTGTCTCTGGGTGATGAAAAAAAACAAGTTATGATACATGTGGGCCGTATGGTATCCATGGTGCTTCGGTGAGCAGCTCACCATCAAAAACGCCTAGTTTAGAGACATTGGGACATCATCGGTGTTATGGACGTTACAAACACAAGAGACTATATTGTTGTATCAGTTGCTATCGTCCTTATCCTAAAATGAGAAAAGCCTGTAAGACGTGTTATGATAATAAAATGATGTAATTCTTAAATTCTTATTTTTGCATGTCCCCCTGTCCTACCCTAACCTTAATTTGAAACTGGCATGGCAGGTAAGTCCATGTCATGATCACACCTGATCGTCAGTCAGTCGTCAGTTGAACTTGGTCCAGGCAAGCGTAAACATGTTGCGCACACTCATTGTGGATTGCCAAGGGTTTAAAATTGGTGACAACAAATTTATATTTAAACAAGTGGCCATGATCGATTGTACCACGTTTTGGATATCGCAAGCTACGCATTTGCTATTTAAACCACCCCATGCTTTTGATTTGTTGTGTGAAAAAGACCGTAAACAAACCCAGTGGATTGAAAATCATAGGCAACTAGACTGGAATCAGGGAACCATTCCTATAGATATTTGGACGTGGTCATGAAAGCACACTTGTCCTCGGCCAATGTGGTATTTGTGAAAGGTAATGAAAAACGTCAATGGTTGCAACCATTTTTGGCGTCTTACTGCCAATGTATCGACCTCATGGAGTTGGGCGGCCCCTCCCTGCAAACGCTCATGGATACTTGTTCCTGTGACAACATTACCCATACAGCCCTATCACATGCGTGTCATCTCTTTCATTGGTTAACCCCCCATGCCTGCTGGGAGTTGTTGAACAAAATTATAACTCAAAATTTACCTGTGAATGACGCCAGTGAGATTTCTACAAGCGACGTGTAAACATCTACAGCACGTCATACCATGGAGAAAGGCAATGCTACGGACAAAGCCATCGGCAAGTTCTTTGTGTGCAAAAGAAACTAGACAGTTTTACCAAAGAGGAACTCTTGGCGCTGCCCAAGTCGTTCATTTATTATGTGGCCGCCAACTCTGTCAAAGAAATCTGGCAACATGTACCAAAATCATGGACTCAAGACCCTGTGTTGAGTGAATTGCAACCCTGTACGGATTACTACCACCATAAGCAAGTGGCCATGGCAAAAATACCGTCTATGCGTCAGTGTGCGACTTGCCAGCTAGTGAAACTGTATCACGGTCATAAAAGTCCGTGTAAAGACTTTGTTGAATCATTCCACGGGTGTCATGGCGAGAAAAAGCAACAACAACATCGTCCACAGAGGAGGAGGAAGACCAAACCTTTTTACCATCGATGGAAAAGGATATGCCAGACCAGTACTGGCAATGGCGTCATTGACAAAGTGATTCAATACCTACCTTTCGAAATCCATCTTCCAGGTTATCGTTTTTGCGGCCCTGGAACTCGTCTCGAAAAACGTTTACAACGTGGTGATGTACCCATTAATCTTTTGGATCAAGCATGCAAGGAACATGACCTTTCTTATCGCCATAGTCATCCTGGTTTAAGACATGTGGCAGATAAATTGTTATTAAAGAAAGCTAAACAACGTTTCACATCCAGTGATGCCTCAGTGGGTGAAAGGATGGCAGCCCTAATTGTCATGAGTGCTATGAAAGGAAAGTTGATGATGCATGGACATAAACATTGAGGAGTGAGGAATTGGGATTTGTTTGTATTCTATTTTTCTTTTGTCAATTCACTATGACTATGAAATAAAAACAAAGGTTTGCCAGAGCACGATGTTTTGTGTTTTTATTATTTATAAAAAACCATGATGTTGATGGCTGATTTCTCATTTTCACATTTCACACATTGCCATTTTGCTAATTTGCAATTTACAGTTTTTTGAAAACGTTCGTTTTGATGATATGGATTTTTCCATTTTGCTGATGACACTTTTTAAACAATGACCGTTTGAAGTTTTCACATATGGCCATTTCCAGTTTTTTTTAAATGTCCGTTTTAAGTTTTGCGTTTTTGGTGATATGGAAACATGGATTTTCCATTTTGCTGTTTTCACATTTTTCCATTTAGTGTATGTCGAAAATTGAGATTTGACAATGATGTTGATGCGAGTGCTTGACCTTGATAATACTGGAATGTGCCGATGCGTGTTTGGAGAAACGTCGAGGTCTACGACTACTGCAGGTAAGACTGTTTTTACAAAAATAATGTCTATTGTCTGCCACATTTCAATGAAAAAACGAAACTATTTAAAACAAAATGAGTATATAAGTGACCATTTACCCCCTCCCCACCCACCCACCCTACTTCATCGTGTTTGCTCTGGTCAATCATACACACCAGTTTTCTCTCTCCACTCATACATTCACACCTGTCTTTGGGAACAAACACAACCACTTTATTATTTATTCCCAAAAGCACATTCTCGACATGCTCACTCATCCCAAAAGAACTTTTTAGTTTATCATTTACATTACGAAAAATAATTAAATACTAGTTATTAAAGTTACTAAAAATCTTACTTATTTCATATTTACAAAAAAAACTCAACTTTGTACAGCGTTAAAAGAATCAAACTATTTACCAATCAAAAAATTTAAAAAATAAGGTTGCATAGAACTTTTTAAAGAGCAAAAGGTCCAAGTGGGTTGTCACTATTTACAAAATCTACTATTTACAATGACAGAAACCAATATTTACAAAATTCTAAATCTACAAGTTACAAAAAGCCATGTCCCATAAACGATTAAACAGTGAAATCACACCTCCTCCTCGTTGCGATCATAACCCCAGGGCAGGCTAGTGAGCAGGTCATCAGCTCACACACGCTTGTTATCCATGGAGGCGAGGATGCGTTTTCTCTGTTCCACAAGATACAAATGATGGTTGCTGGATTGTATCCTGCACTGTGTATGAGACATAGCTTTGCCAGTGTGTAAAACCGCTAGGTAATCGTCTACACGTAGCGATTTTACCACTGCCCTACCTACACCTTTTGCTCTTTTGGCTTCCTTACAGTCGAGTGTGCGATAAGCATACATTTTTGAGGCCAAACCTACGAATTCCGTCATAATGGAATCACCGCATTCATCTTTTAAAACGCCCATTTCCTTCTTGTTTTTATGGGCAGCTGAAACACGTTGTCAGCGCTATAGCAAGAGGTGTCGAACCAGTCACTATGTTGCCTCATGACGTCATAGGGGTTGCAGTGGCGAATGTGGTAAATGAATGAGTCCGTGTCCATATACAAAAGAGAGACGTCCTCAAAATGGCGTTTCGCAAACTCATAGTGGAATCGATACATGACCGATTTAGAAAAGTCTAAAATGACTTGACCCAAGTAAATGGGCTTATCCATGGTCACGCTGGTCTTACTCATTTCAATAGTAGCCAAATCCTCATCGATAATTTTGATCGATTTGAAATTTGGCTTGGCAATGTACCGCCGGGCACCCCACCGCCCCTCCCAGACATTCACCAATTTAATGTCACGGTATTTGCGGACATTCTCCATAGACTTGCCATAGATGCAGTTGTTCATTAATTAAAAAAAAAAATTCAAACTGCTGTATTGCCATTTGTCGGTGCTCTGTGTTGAGTCGCATGTATGGCTCAAGCCATGCTTTTTGAGCAAAAGAAATACCCCTGTGGATTTTCTTCAACACCAAGCCTTGGGCGATGCATTGCACCAACATTTGGATATGTAGCACATACCGATTTTTGTTGTAAAGTGTGCCCATGAGTTTTTCAATTGTCACTTTACTGTCAGGGGGAACCATTTGCTCAAGACAGAATGGGAAATCGGCATGTTCATCACACAAGGATGAGGGATATTCAATATCCACTTCTAGCACATATCCACGGCCTGTTTCTTGGCTAGCCATGTTCACATCAAATTCTGACACTTGTTTCTCTGTCAGCCAAGCAAACTTCCCATAGGGCAAAGGCTGACTCATGGCGTAACCGTACAAATTATTCACGTCATAGTACATTAAGTACGAATCTGGTTTGTCTGGTGAATAATCAGGCATGTAGACATTGTTCGCTTCAGCATGGCGTTGGTTAAGCGACACAAAGCCGCCACGAATGCCCTTTTCAAAAAATAGAACCATGTCTACGTCAGTGAGTAAATCCAATTCCACTTGAGTGTATTTCAAAGCGGCATCAAACGAGAGTCCAGGAATCGTGTAATAGTGAGCCGGGTCAAGACCGTAAATGTGTTGACACAAGTTACGGAATTTTTCAAACACATCAGTGAGCAGCAATACATCCAGTTTTAGGTAATGCAAAGCATATTCACTTAACGTCTTCATGCCAAACACTCGCCAAACTTGACATGCATGTGCATAGTCTTCATCGGAAACGGTACTGCGTGTTAGTTTCGAGTAAAATTTCTCTTGTGGTGGGAGTTTTCTTTGCTTTAACACGTCCCAGCTGTTGCAGAAATCATACGGGAATATACCTTTCCGAATGCACAATTGAAATTGCTCAGGATCATTAAAATGCATTCTAGTATTTTTAATTCCTCCTCATTGAAGCCATTCACAAGGCTGTCTAGCGAGGACGCCATAAACTTAAAGGAATCCAAAAATCGAATGCTAATGTCGCTCAACCTCCATGTCAGGGCCGTAAAACGCTCATGGTTTTGGGGAATAATGGTAAACGAGCCCTTGTTGACATGACCCAATTCACGAATCAAAAACTGAATGTCATAATTCGCCAGATTGTGGAAAAAGACACTGATGAAACGAGGAGCTGGAAAGTTCAAGTTGCATTTACTATGCGCAGCTCCACGAAACTCCCCTGTAAAATGCGAGTGGTCTCTGACTTTTTCCTCTCCACTTAAAATAGGCTTTTCGCAAATATGGCATGTCGTGGCATGCTCATACTGCTGCTGCTGTTCTGGAGATAGGCTCATGGGTATTGGGTGGTCCAGTAATTTCTGTACATGGTCGGCCAACTTAACAAGTTCATCCAAAAACCATTTGGCACAATCTGGCCCCTCACGGTATTTGTAAATGGATTGCGTGGGGTCATAGGCACACACCACATTAAATCCTATGGCAAAGGGTTCATGTTTTTGAATGGGTGTGGTTGAGCTCATGGAGGGATCTGGTTCACATCCCGCCATGGGTGTGGTGAGAGCTTCGAAATCTGCATACACCACATAGGGGACAGTGCCATGCTTGTGAATGTCCTTAAACTTTAACACAGCCTTGTCCCCTTGTGGCAATATCAATCTCACCGCTTCCTGAGTAACACAATCTACCCTATGACGTTCTAAGAGCGTAGGGGTTGTAAAATATTGCAAGCAACGATCACAAATATGTTTTTTACCATGTGCTTTGGACACTTGACTGCTTAGCAATCTACTCAGGCTTTTAATCAGGCAATAGTGATTCACCTCTCCATAAGACAGATATAAAAGATGAATGTGGTGTCGTTTCGGTTCTTTTGTGGCATAAAGAGGACCCACAATCACATTACCATCAAGGCCATACACCACGAACGAAAAGTCCTGGTTATCTTGTTCAAACCTATGGATCTCGGTTAAGTCCATAGGGAACGTCACTCGAGTTAAATTTAAAGCATGTTTCAATTCAACAAACTTGGCCTTGTACATTCCTGGTCGACAACTGTCACGTTGTGCTGGTTGCAAAAACGCAGCCACAGACCACAGAAAGCAATCATTGTCACGATTCTTTATATTGACCACAGCATTTTTCGAAGATATTGCTGGTGGTGTTTTAATATAGCTAGACCCAGCATTCAACGGGTTGAATTGACAAATGTTGATTTGCAAATGATGAATTTTGTCTAAGGCTAGACCACTCGGTCCTTGTTGCAGTTTATCAAATTTTGATAGCAAGGCATTCACCACGTGGGTTTCATACCACTGTTCCAAATTATGGGCTATGAATAGCTCTTGCATTTTACTGCAAATATAAAATGTCTCTTTATGCTCTACGTCCTTGTTTTTATATATGAAATCGCACACCAGTTCTGTATTCAGCTTTAAAGCCGTATGCAACCTTTGCGCTGTACAAATTTCAATTTTAAAAATTTCAAAACAAGATTGTAAAAATTCTTTGGGAATCAAACTTTTTCTAATATTGACCACACGACCAGAGCACACACGCGATTAGAAACAAGACTCAAAGGGCTCCCAAGTTAACGTATCCGCAGCAGTAAAAGACATTATTTTGAAAGAACACTCTCACCTGAGTTTTCAGCTGTAGACTGCTTGACAATGGTTCCACTCTAAAGCCACTTGGTTTTCAACTGTATTTGCTATAGCAGTGAACCCTTTTTTTTCCAAATATCTAAAAAGAAATAAAATAAACCACCATAAGTATATCCATTCCATATAGTTTATGCCTTTCATAAACAAAACAAAATCAAACAGGTTATATATATAAAACAAATCTCACCTTGACGTGTAATGCTTTGCTATATTCCCGTCTCGTGGGCTAGTGTGGAAATAGTTTCCCCTTCTATCGGTCTGTCTTTCTCTTTCTTTAATATATTTCCCACAGACACACGACAGGTAGGCTATACACGTTATCTGCAAACAAATAAATAAATAAAATCATTAATTACCTAATCAATAAATAATTGCATGTATTTATATAAAAATCAATAAATATATAAATGAATAAATATATACCTACCCCACAACAAGGTTAAGTATTTTCCACCAACACCAAAACTGATAAACAAGACCAGGTGTTTCATGCAACGCAATGTGTGTTCAAAGGTAGTCACCTAAGTGAGCGTGGAAATGATAACGACATGTCTTAATATATGCTACGTTGCATGTATAATCTTTTTTTCCCATGCTTTGAACATTCTCTTATCGTGCACGTGGACAGCTAACGTCCCAGGCGAACACCTGTGCCAGATCAAATTTCACGTCGACTTGCATTTTGTCACGTACGAAGCAAAACAGGATGTGACTTGTTAACAGTTATCGCGCACGTGGACAGATAACACCCAAGCGAACACCTGTGGAAGATCAAATTTCACATGGACTTGCATTTTGTCACGTACGAAGCAAGACAGGATGTCACTGGTTTAGCCTACATCTGGTTTCACACAAGTTCACATGCATTTCGCACTTCCCTGCCACCACAATGGTCAGATTATTTCACCTTCAAGCGTCACCTGTTGTCAAGTCAGATCAACGCCATCCAATAAGTTCAAATGACATTCACCTCCTGCTCCTCGGCAAGTTTGTTTTCTGTACTCGCTTCGACCAACATAGAACCAAGTTCTCATCACCGTTTACACGTTAAAGGTAAAAGGTGTGAAAAAACGTACCCTCGCTCTGTCATACACCGACCCGTCGAAATATCGATTGATCTATTGAACACAGCCACCTTGGTCAGCGACAGGTTCGTTGAAACACACACACACCCAGCCGTATTGTCTCTCTCAACCACCACGCTTCATGGACATTATAAACAGGTAAAGAAAAAGAAAACGTTTTTTCAACATGTATGGCGTTAGGCCCTTTGTGAATTATTTCGTGGAAAAAAAATATCTACCACATTTGAAAGGGGGCGTTACCCCGAGTCCTAGGACACCTCGTACATGTCTCTAGCGTTATTGGTTCGTGACATATCGGCAAAAATCACAAAAAACACATGTTTACCCCCAAAATCGCGTTTGCCAAATTTTTTAAAATTACAACGAGTGGTCCATAGCAAAGAGGACGTCACCCCAAGTCCTTGGACCCGTCGTACATGCCTCTAGCGTTATTGGTTCGTGACATATCGGCAAAATCACAAAAAACACGTGTTTACCCCAAAATCGAGTTTCCAATTTTATTAAAAATTATAACGAGTGGTCTATAGCAAAGAGAACGTCAGCCCGAGTCTTTGGACCTGTCGAACACACCTCTAGCATGATTGGTTCGCGAGATATTAAAAGCACATGACCTTTTAGTTTTGGTCGTTTAATTAAATAAAGAGCCTATAGGAAAGTAGGGGGCATCACTATGAGTGCTAGGACACCCTGTATGTTCAAATCCCATGATTGGTTAGCGAGATATCAGGTTCGGGGCAAATACGAGGAGGATTCAATAAGTTAGTGGACAGCTCCCGTGTTACCCCACTACTACAGGTTTTCATCCTAGAGACTTGACATTTATTTGGGGGGTAGAGGGGGTGGGGATCATTGATTTACATGAAACAAACTTTTTTGTAAACTTCCTAGTTTCCAAAATATAGGATTTTCAAAATTCGAGTGTTTTCAAAAAAGCATAAAAAGTAAAAAAAAGTCATTATAAAAAATAAAGGTCATAAAGACCATTCGTTTGAGTCATGGCATAACGTTCTATCATGTTTAGTGTTCAAGCTATCGCCTACTTTCGAAAACGAAAAAAAATCAAAAGAAATCAAAAATATAACGAGTGGTCCATAGCAAAGAGGACGTCAGCCCGAGTCCAACGACACCTCATTTGTCAAAATCGGACCATGCGTTCGAGAGATATTTAACATGGCTGAGGCTTAGTAGTGGGTCAAGGAGGGTTCTGGAGTGCGTTGGAACTCCTACTACCCCCCTACTCATTAAGACGTGTGTTCGCAATTAAGTAACATCTTCACAATTTCAATTAGTCAGTAGTTTTAATGTAGTTTCAAATATAGTGGGCAAAAGTACTGGGTATTTCGGAAAATATTTGTATTTATTTCTCTCAAAATTAGGAACGAAATTCTATTTTGTTTTGTTTTTTTGTTGTGACCATTCACGACTCCGTATCACATCTCACTTGCGGGTTAAACGATGATATGGTGGTAAATCGAGATTTTCAATCCTTGAACACCAATGAGTGGAGGGTTAACTCTGCTCTACGTATTCAGACGGAATTCTCGTCAAATTGGACGCTCTGTACCAGAAATAGTGATTAAATCCGAGAAGTAGAATTACACACGAGTTCACATAAACCATAGGCTAAAATCAGTGCACTGTAACATAGGCTACAGTCAGTGCACTGTAACATAGGCTACAGTCAGTGCACTGTAACATATTTAATATGTTTCCCATTTTCATGGAAGGGGGGAAGTAAAGCCGGCGGTCCCATGTCATAGATTTATGGCATGAAAAAAAACTTCCACTAACTACACTTGTGTGAAGCCAAAATTTGTAGGTTAGAATTGATAACGCTCTATACGTTCTGACGTTCACCGCTAGGTGCTGACTGCGATGCCATCTAGTAGCCAAAGCCTGCAAGCTAGGTGTCGTGGGCGGTAGAATTTGGTAGCAAAAGTAAGAACTACTTGAAATTATTTTCTGCATTCCTTACTTGAATTAAAACAGGTAACACACACTAATACAGTCATCACAATTAACACCGGTTATCAGACAGATTCTACATACACCCAAAGTACACGGGGATACATGACCAAGTTGTTGAAGCCCCTAAACTAAGGAAGCAACCAACCAACGGTTTTACAGTAAATTTGTAGACTACTGTTAACACTGGAGTTGAGAAGGCTGCATTGGGAATGGTGCCGCAACTGGGAAGTGTCGTCCTATCAGGTTTAGCAATAAATATGAGTATTGCATTTACACGGTTGATCATTGAGTTCGCATGTGGCACTACCGAGTTGAGAGTACCAATCCTGCCAATGCTGTAGAGACACACAATGGTGTAGTATGGAAAGCCAAGAAATATGACTTCATGTCTTCTGTAGGAATGTTTCTAGGAAAACGGACGGTACAAAGCGAGGGCAGTGGCATCCTGTGTCCAACTTCCTTTTGAATGCACCTTGGCAATATCACTGACCTTCCACAAGATGTAGAGCACTACATTACCTCTGACGTGAAGTTCGACCCAGTGGTTGGATCTCGAGAACGAGTTACGATTTCTCTGGGCCGACTTGTTGCAAGGGACGATACAACGGATGTACGACCCCCTTTGCAGAAAGGTTTAACGCTCTTTTCTTGAAAACAGTTTTCTTGTGCTTAATATGTGGTCTATATCAGAGTTCGCAAACTGGTCATCCGTGGGCTAAATACCGCCCGTTATAACTTCAATCTGGCTCATAGAATGTTTTCGTCTCTGATCTCTGGTAATGACTATCAGCGTAGGTAATAATGCAGTTAACGGGACTGGAAATAACTTAAGATTACCGGACTTTAATCTTCAAAGTAGTTCTTGATAGAACGGATAAACTGCACTTCCATTAATAAACCTAGGTATGCAGATGACACCGTGCTGAGTGCTGGTAGCCGGGAGTCGCAAACCCAGGAGCGTATAGGAGCTAGGTTGAAAAAAAACTGGTGAAGGAAATACCACCCTCCATATCCGTGTAGTACGATTACATCCATATGCTGGGGCGAGTAATTGTAGAGAACGAATAGCCTATAACATAAATCATTCAAATATACAGTAATATCCATGACAATAGTTTCTTATGATATTTAGACGAAACTATAAGACGTAGGTCTGGTAGTAAAACCAAAATAAAACTAAAGAATAGCTCAGTAGCTATCTAGCGTTCATAGTAGTGTTTTCGGCTATCACTCTCACCTAGTTCACAAACTGAGGAGTTCAAATGTTCGTCATTCTTTCGTTTTAGAAGTTATTTTTTGTGTTGAGTATTTCGTAATGAATAAATCAGGACTACTGGGCATGGTCGCAAAGCTATATTACTAAATCAATACAAAATGAGAAGCTCTCACAGTAGTATATGAACTTATCATATCAGTTGGTTATCAGTCACTCTAACTTTTAACAACAACAAAATGTCTGGTGAATAACTCGAGGCAACAAGTAAATACAGAATTCCAAATGCCCATCAGTCCATCTTCTTCTGTATTTAAGTTTTAGGTATTTCATGTTGTAAAATAATGATGAAAATGAATAATTAGAATGATATTCTCACAGTTTCTTTTCTATTGATTCCCTTGAAGAATCGACCGTTTGCTGACCCCACCTAATTAGTATTGATGAGCTGCAACTGCTCAAGGTCAGAACAGTAGAAACCTGCGAGAGGTAAAGCATTAGTCCAAATGTAGTGTTAACAAAACTAAGTACATAATACGCATCATGAAAAAACATATCTGAACTGTTCAGTAGATGAGACTTCGAATCATTTCATTACATTACATTTGATTTGTGACTGGTTTGTCTTTCAGCGTCCAGTCTAGTCTGCAAGCTTCTGTATGCGAACAATTCATTTCCAAGTGCCCCTGTTAGCAGTTAGCACTGCAGCCTTCTCTGCTTCAACACCTCTCACTTTGAAGCGCTCAACACTGAATCTAACCACTGCCTCCTAGGTCAATTTCTAATTCTCCTACCCTCTACAGCCGAACTCATTAACGTCCTAGGTAATCTCTCCTCCCCCAATCGCTCCACATGATCCCACCATCTGAGTCAGCTCATACAAACAGCTTCATCTAGCGTGTTTATTTCTAACTTAGATTTTGTCTCTTCATTACGAGTACCTTCCTGCCATTGCTCCCATGTATTTGTCCAAGGAAATCATTCTAGATACCGTACCCTCATATAAGTTACATCTAACTCATGTATGAGATATCTTGAGCCCAGCCTACTTTTACTTCTATACAGCAAGGTCGGTCAAAATACTGAGCGATGTAGGGAAAGTTTCGACGCTTCACTGACGTCTTTCTTGCAGTATACTGTAGATCGCTACTGAGAATTCACTCATTGGCTTTTCTGAACTTAGACTCTATTTCAATCCCCATAATACCACCCCAAGAGAATATACAGCCAAAGTACTTAAGATGATCCACCTGCTCCAATTTATTTCCTCCTATCTGGCATTCTATTTTCTTACTTTTTCCCTAAGGACATAACTTTCTTTATTGAAATGCTGATTTTCATACCATAATCCCTACATTTCTGTTCAAGTTCTAACATGTTGGTTTGAAAGTTTTCGACGGAGTCTGTCATTATTACCAGGTCGTCAGTATAGGCCAGACTGCTTACCTGGTTTCCACCTAATTGAATCCCAGTCAGTCAGTTTAGGCCCTTCACCGAATGGTCCATATCTAAAATAAACAGTACTAATGATAGGTTACAGACTTGCCTCACTCCTGTAACAACCTTGAACCAAGAACTCATCCTAACATCAACTCTCACTGCAACCTGATCTTCAACATAAAGACTTTTGATTACCTATAGCATTCTTTCCTCGATACCATTATCCCTCATGATGCCCAGCATCTTCTCCCTGGGTACTCCATTGTACGCCTTCTCTAGATAAAAAAAACACAAAAACAAAGGTTGACTCATCTCGTAGCGTTTATCAATAACTTGGCACATTCTAAGAATTTGATCCTAACATCCTCTGTTTGGTCGAAATCCACACTAGTTTTCATCCATCTTACTCTCGGCCAATGATTGAACTCTCCTTGAACCACAATGCCTGAGTAAACTTTGCTTGGGACACTTATCAAACAAATGCCTCAATAATTGTTGCAATCTTTCCTGTCACGTTGCTTATAAATTCGGGCGATTACCGATTTTGTTCAGTTACAGGGTATATTTCCCACATCCCACGCCAATTCGTCTATCAGTAGGTAATGTAAGGCGTTTCTGGGGCAGGGGCTAATGCGCAAGATGGCCGCCGCGCTCAACTGTCCTATGTTATTCTTATGGAGGGGACAGTCAGAGCTGGGGCAGGGGCTGATGCGCAAGATGGCCGCCACGCCCTGAGACCGTGAATGACGTTACAGGGAGAGTTCGGCCGTGTAGTTGCTAAAGGGAATATTTATTATTATTATTATTATTATTATTATTATTATTAGGTAATTATTGATTGATCATGTACAATCAATACCAGCCTAATATTGTCCACCTCTTGGTGTAGTGGCTAGCATTTTGGCTGTTACTGCGAAGGCCGGGTTCGATTCCTGGCTCTGCCAAGAAATTTAATTTCTGGTCGCAGGAGTGGAACGGGGTACACTCAGTCTTGTGAGGCAAAAGTGTCAAAAGGCGGGTTTAATTCATACCTCAGCCATTCTACCTAACCCAACTTCACCTAACCTAACCTAACCTAACTTAAAAGTGCGAGCAAAAAAAAGTGAAAGAAAAAGTGTCAGCAAAAAAAAAAAGTGAGAGCAAATGTGAGAGCACAAATAATATACTTAGTTATAACCTAACCACACCTAACCTAACCTAACCTAACTTCACCTAACCTAACCTAACATAACCTAACTTCAAAGTGTGAGCAAATATGGGAGCAAAAAGTAACAGCAAAATGTGTGAGCAAAAAGTGAGAGCAAAAAGTGGGAGCAAAAAAGTGGGAGCAAAAGGTGGGAGCAAAAAGTGAGAGCAAAAAAGTGGGAGCAAAAAGTGGGAGCAAAAAAGTGGGAGCAAAAAGTGGGAGCAAAAAGGTGGGGAGCAAAAAAAGTGGGAGCAAAAATGTAAGAGCAAATGGGAGAGCACAAATAATAAACTTAGTTATAACCTAAC
This sequence comes from Meconema thalassinum, assembly GCA_946902985.2. Lineage (NCBI taxonomy): Eukaryota > Metazoa > Arthropoda > Insecta > Orthoptera > Tettigoniidae > Meconema > Meconema thalassinum. Next base: position 130,672,734 of record OX336389.2, read on the forward strand.
CTAACCCACAGAAACATCATTTAAAGATTTTAGATTTTACATTTTAACATTTTACATTTTAACCTTTTAGATTTTTGATTTTTTCATTTTACATTTTTTAGATTTTACATTTTACATATTTGATTAGTCTGTATTGTTGTAAAAAATTATTTGCTTCTTATCAAAACAAGGAACATAGGTAAAAATATCAAACAGAAAGAAAAGTTAAGCCAAGATTTAACTAACACGAATTTAATTTCAGATAAAAAAAAAACAATCAACAAATAAACAACTCCTAATTACACCCGCAAGTTAACTAAATGAAAATAAACAAAATCTCTCTGACGAGATTAAAGATAAGTTTCCAGGCCAACAATGGTCCTGTTCTCACTTCAAAACATGTGTGGCGATGTGACGAGGATACTGTAAAGAACAAGTACTTTTTATACGCGACCCGCGACCATAGGCTACAGCACACAATCTCCGGGTCCGTATAATAGAGGTAGACAATGGTACTGGGAATACAACTACAACTAAACAAATATTTACAAATACCCGACACTCGCTAGCCTTACAAAGTTAAAACAGAGATTCCCGCCCGGAACCTTGATCAGGTGTCAAAGACACAAAATTTGCCTAATCAGGACTTCAATCAAACAAAAACAAGTACGAATGCGCGTGACTAACTAACTGACATCAACCGATGACCGTTGTCACCTTACAAGAACACACAACAGGGTGTCACACAAAATCAAACAAATTACTTGGAAACCAAACTCAAATCAATATTGCTCAGTAGCAATCATAAACAAAAACACAAGAATTCATTTTAAACGAAACACAAGGTTACTTGTCGTGCATGAGCAGCGATCCATTAAGCTATCAATATTTTAATTAAACAGGCACTCGCAATAACTAGGTCATAAGAAACCCTGTCCCCTCAACTCATTAGCGTGTCTTATCTGGATCCGCCGCTGGTGGATGTCTCGGCCAGCCAATGTCAATAACCTGGGGGTTGAACGGAAATATCCCAATGCAGCACTATGGCCTACATCAAGATCGTAGATTCTTTACTGACCAACAGTAAAATAAATGTGTGTGTCATTAATATCTCAGGCTAGCCTCCCGCATAGCACCAAGAATCGAAGCAATATTATGTGTGTCATAAATACCATCAGATCCAATTGATTCCCACGGAATTAAAGATCCACCTCGGGATCGCTCAGAGTCTCACAATGAGCATCATCTGACGCCCATACATCAGCAGACAAGGAAAGCCCTAGCAAATTCCTCCGCGCAGAAAATCACACATTTGACACAAGACACATTAACACACACACGCACCACCAGGTTTGATAGTCCCTGAAAAAAAAAATACATCAAAATTCCACCCACACGCAGCACGTCAGATCTCAGATTCGACCGAAAAAAAATACAGAAAATATTAATTTACAAAACACGATTAGAGAACAGACCGTTCCCTTCAAATCATGCAAAGGCAAACACCAGAATTAATCAAAATAAAATATTCCTTTTTTACGCCTGTTTAATTAAAACAGCTAACACAAAAAAATGTTCCTCCCATTCTACTCTTAAATCATATCTATAACGTCTCATTTATCACACGACCTGTAACTCGTGTTCGCAAAACGAATTATACACTCAAGTACACGCGGCACTTGGATTAACATTACCCTGAATATTTACATAATACAAATCACACAAAAAATATATATAGCCACGCAACATTCTACATTTAAAATGTGAGTGTCAGTACTAACCCTATCAGCAATTAAAAATAATCGCAACAATGCGAACAAAATCTAAATTAAACTATTTACAAATCCCAGTCCAAAAATCTAGCTACATGCTTGAAATAATTCAATGCGGTACTCATTCTTTCAGCCACTCGATTCAGCTCACGTCACATGACATGGTCCCAGAGGGCCTCTCTAATCCTCCATAACCATCTGGACAGATGATTCCATGGTCACCATCCCAATGCAGGTCCACGTGGTCGGCATCTTGGCCTTCATGAAAATGAAATGTTCAAATACAATTTTACTACAAGAACCTACTAAATTTTAACGTGAGTTACTCACTTCGCTCACAGTTCATTTACAATTTTATCGTCGACTTTCCCTAATTAAATAAAACCCTATTTACACACGCACTTGCACTCGCACTCTTCATAATGGCAGTATACAATAGTTACAGTTAGACCCACGGCCTAGTTCAAAATTTACAAGTCCAAAGACTTAACAACTTTGGCCTATAATTACGTCGTAATAAAAATCAGTGAATCATCGGGCAGCACTTCGCCTCCTCAGAGACCTCGAAATAGTGTCTCTAACTGACATCTTGGACACCTTTATACAAGACAGACAAAGTTTCGGTGGGGGGGGGACAATAAAATTATTATAAATCGAAGCAGGTGAGCTATCGGGTCGGGCAAGGTATCATTCTTCATCATTTTTCATGCAGGTTACATTTCTGCCAAGCGGACCCCAAATCGATCGGCCAAATAATCAAAACACAGTTCGCGGGCTTTTTCAACCCACGCGCAGATCCCGCGTCACTCCAGGCGTCCCTCTGTGATTCGCTAGATTCAAGCGTAGCACGTTGGATATTACCATCTCTCCGTGCCTCTAGACGCCAGCCTGACAAAGACTTCAGGCCCAACGTAAAGTTCATGCACCCCATTTCCAGGAACCGGCTATGAATACCTCGCTTGCCTCACTGGCCCCTTCACTGTGACCAAATTGCAACACCTCAAGTGTGCCTTCTCAACAGCACAAATGCGTCTTCAAATATGATGAATAAAATTAATGTGAAACATTATTATACAGCATGTATCATAAGGGTTCAATACGAAAAACATGAATTTTCCAATTTGTGTTATACATGTTCATTTTGCATTAGGAGTGGAGAGAGGTTGGTAGTAATTAAATATGTACAAGCAGTGTCCATACAATATTTTTCATTTTAAATACATGTACACTATTTACACATAATACATTTTTATATATATTCTTTTTTTGTTATAAATTGTGCAGTTGTTTTTATTTTGTTTTCTATTTTATTTATTTTTGATTATGAATACAATTTTTTTATTTTTGTTTTTTTTTATTATTTTTACTTTTATTTTTGTAGAGGTATTGTTTTATTTCCTAAATTGTTTTTGTTTTTTGTATTTGCTAGTTGCAGGCAGAAGATTTTGATATTCATAACATAACTCTTTAAGCATGGTTAATGATTGAGTAATGACCATAGGCATGTGTACCTAAACCATCAGCATCAATCACTCTTTTATCATCACCAGGACACAAAGCAATTTTGTTTAGTCTTATAGATGATATGTCATGTTGTTTAGAAGAGATAATGTTCATTGGTATTCTTTTTACATTGGTTTTCATGACACAATCCTTATAATCTTGAAAGCTTATACAATTTTTGACAACACCTCTGTTAATACCTTTAATCTTTTTTATTTCTTTACCATTTATGTCTAAAGCGTACATTTTAGCTCTAAGTCCAACAAATGCTTTTATAATTCGTCCACAAGCCTTGTCTTTAAATTTCCCCAAAGTTTTCTTTTTCGATCTAGAGTAACATATGTGATTAGTAGAGACCGGATTTTAAAGGGAAAAATATGCATTAAAAAGGACCAAAAAGTGGAAAAATATTCAATAAAAAAGGACCAAAAAAGGGGGAAAATATTCATTAAAAAGGGAATTGGTCAGGAGAATAAAGGAAATAAAAAGGTATGCACAATCAGTTAATCACTTCTAATTTAACTTTACTGCATTAAAGAATGGTATCAATTACATGTCCTACATTTGAGGATGTTAAGGATATAGGCCTATTCTCTTTTATATAGTGTCCTTGTGTTACAGTGTTTATTGCATTAAGAACGAATTGAACCTGATGACATTTAACATTTCAATATGTTTGAAGGTCAAATTTTGTCTCTTTGAATTTAAAATAACTTTATACAAAGAAAATGAGCGCTCAACATCAACGGAAACCAGTGGGGAATACTTGGTTTTTACTCTAAATTCTATATCAGTGCACTTCACTAGTTTTTCAATGTCTGGATTCTTTGCTAAGCTTGCCTTAAGTTTTTCTTTTGTGAATCCCTCAAGCATGTTGTCAGTTCTTTCAACCACACTCCACTGCACCTCCTTGGATAAGCACTGTTCTTCCAGTTGCAAGATGGCGGCAGGAAGAAACTTGAACGTATGCACTGCGTACAGCTCTGTCTCCAAATTCGGATCACTCAGCAGGTCCTTCGCTCGACCCACAGCTGCAGATTCAACATCGTCCAAAGACAGTATAAATTCCTTTATCTTAGTGAAATGTTCACAAAGGAAAACAGAACACGAAATCCATGTCCCCCATCTAGTTATGATGGGAAACTTAGGTAGTGGTAGGCCTGTAATTTCCTTGTAAAGCTGTATTCTACTTGGAGCTTTAATCAATGTCTTCTTAAGTTCGGATATGAAGGCATTAGCAACAATATATTCAACCATTATTGCTTCACATACCCTATGCAAAGCATGAGCAATACAAGTTGTATGGTGAAGATTAGAATACATAGGCTTCAACTGTGCAAATGCTGAGACCATGTATGATGCTTGGTCCGTAACAACTTGGCACACTTTGTTGTACTGTATTCCTGATTGCCAGAGTTTAAAACAACAGTCATTGAAACTCTGCATTATAGATGTAGAGTTTACTTTTTCCAATTCGTACATGGCAGCCAACATTGGTTTTGATGGGTCTCCTGTCAATGGCATCACAGGAAGGTTTAGAACAGCTCTTGAAAGTGAATCGGTTGCTTCATCCAAAATGAAGCAAACTGGATGGTCTCCAACAACCTCGTTAACTTTTTGTACATTAGCTTCATAAATTGGTTGTAGGTAACTCTTTCTAAGTGTACTTTCATCAGGGACAGTGCGTTGTGTGTATTTTTCCAAGAAACTCTTCATTGATGGCTTATTTACCTTATTTAAAGGAATTCCACACTGAACAAGGGTAACTGTGAAGTCACTGAAAAAAACGTTTCTTTCCCTGCTTTTTTGTTCGGCCTTCTGAAAAGATTCCTGTAAAAATGACTGTTTGGAAACTTTCGCATGAATAGCTTTGTTTTTCTCATTTTTAGCATACTTGAGATGCTGAATTATTCTGTCCTTTATATGTTTTCCATCTACTTTAATATCAATATCACATAGACAACATCGAATAACGGTACCATCCTTTTCGATTAAATCGTCCTTGAAACTGCTTACCGCTCTTCGCATTTTATTGCTAAAAGACGACTTCGCCATCACTATTACAAGCTACTGCTGCCACTTAACGGTGCGTGCTATTCTCTATGACTCTGTTTCTGCTACTGAGATGAGCAAGCTACTGTAACCAAAGAGAATAGGCTGTAACTGCTTCACACATTCTGGAGGGGATGCGACGAGTCTAACAACACCTGCGGGTGGGGTGAGGCGGTGCAGTGAGCGAGTTCACTCTGGGGTGAGTTCGGTATAGAACCCGTGTAAAATTATTTCTTCCCTTACGCTACATCGGTATTTTATGCAGGTATTTTCCCTCAAAGTGAAATAAATTCTTGAGGTTTTGCCGTATATTCTTAAAAAAAGGAAAATAAGGGCAGATGTAGGAGAAAACGGAACAAGGGCTAAAAAAAGGAAAAAAAGGGAAGTTAAAACACGGCAATCTTGAGTTTTAAATACAGTTTTAACCCATAGTATCTATTATTTCTTGGTTCCAATAAAATTTAAAAAAAGGTATTCCCTTTAAAATCCGGTCTCTAGTGATAAGTAGGATAATCTGATGTGGCCAGGTGTTCTAGGAAATCCAACTTGTCTTGATATACATCTGGGGTGTTAACCAAATAAATGAACGATTCGGTATCCATATACATGAGTTTAAGATTGTTCATTCCATAATAGGGTAGCAGGCATCATGGTGGTGGGAATACATTAGAGTTTTTGAAATATCCAGTATACACATTCCAATATATATAGGCTTATTGAATACAATGTTACGTTTAGCCATGTGGAAAGTAGCTAGGTTAGGACCATAAATGGTTCTGTCAATAAATGTCGGCTTTGCTATTAGCTTTTCTGCCCTTTTGCTGTCAGTCACAAGACGTATGTCTATTCTTTTACGGATATTTTCTATTGTTTTTCCAAAAATGGCATTGTTGAATAATTTGTACAGATTTTTCTCAAAATCATTTTAAGCTTTTTTTCGAAGGTTGTTATTAAAATCAACGTATGTCTTTAACCAAGGTCTTTGCTTAAACTTTAACACACGATGAATTTTTTCAATTTTATTTCATGATCTAAAGCCTGTTTTAATGCCATGTAGTGAACAACAAATCGCCTTCGATCTCTAAGATGAGGAATTAGTTTTTTCAGAGACGAATCCTTAGGTTGTGTACACTCTGGTAGGAAAGGTAAATCGTTGTGTAGATCATGAAGGTCAGATGGGTAATCAACATCAACGTCTAGAATGTATCCCACAGGATCGTCTTTCTTCAGTTTTTCTAGATCAACAGTATTTGGAGAAACCCACTGAAATCCACCATAAGGAAGGGAGTGGCACATAGCCCACCCGTATTGGTTGTTGGCATCATCATAGGTAATAAACTGCGATGGTTTCTCAGAATCATAGGTTTCCATGTATTTATTGTTAGCTTCAGCATACCGATGAGACACCTGGCATATGCCTTCACGTATTCCAGACTCGATTAAAAGAAACTTATCGTAATCCTGTAGCAATTCCAGTTCAATGCCTGTGTAAAGGAGCATTGCCTCGAAACTTAAACCAGGCGAAGTAAAAAAGTGTGCAGCATCCACTCGGTGTGTTTCTAGTGTTTTGTTTCTAAACGTTTCAAAGCTGTCTGCAAGAAGGAGTACATCTGAAGTTAGGTAGAGGTCACTATATTCCCCTAGAGTTTTAATGTTGAACTGTTTCCAGACATTTTTGGCATGTTCGTAGTCTTCTTGACTAACATTTTCTTGACTTAATTTGTTAAATAATGCCTCTTTTGGAGGTAAACACGTTTCACTTAACTTTTCCCATGAGTCAATGTAGCCATAACAAAATACCCCTTTGCGAGTCATGAGCATTGCATTTTCTTTTCCAAAGTATTTGTCTGTTTCAGGGTATGATGTTAAGTTGGAAACTAAGTTTTCCAAACTACTCGGCATTAACCGAAACGTGTCCACAAATCTAAGCTTAACATTTCCTACATATTTGGTAAAGGAAATGTACTTTTCTTTGGAGTTCGCGATAACATCCACTCTCTCAGTAGTACATCCCAATTGCTTTACAATGAAATTTGCGTCGTAGCCACTCATATTATGTAGAAACACAGGAACGGGGTTACGTGTTTTACACAGTTATTTTGAGCACTTCCACGGTATTCCCCTGTAATAGGGCAGTGGTCTCGAACTTTCCAGTCCTGTTTGGTAAATGGTTTTTGACACAAATAACAGGTTTCAGAACATTGGAACTCTGCTTCTTGATCCTCAGTTAAAGCCTTTGGAACATTTAAGCTGTAAAGGCGATCGATTTCATTAGCTATTGAAATCAAACAGTCCATAAACTTTTCTGCAGCATCAGGTCCACGATAAATAAGAGGTTGGCTTGGAAGGTTTGTCTTTATGTGTTCCACAGCAGGTGAGGGTTTAACGTATATACCAAAGCTCATAGGAACATGATTCTGGTATGTCACTGTATAACTTGCCTCAGGATTAGGTAGACATGTTTGATAGGGTAACAGTATACTTTCAAAATCTGCATAGATAACGTAAGGTATTCTCAGCATTTCTTCAACATTAAAGAATTTGACATGGGTTTTTAATAGGCATTTCAACCCTAGCAATGTCATGCTGGACACACAAAGCTCTATGTTCTTTCAATTTTTCCATTCCTTGTTGACCATATTGATTATCAAAGTGAGTAAAACACCGTTTACACGTATATATCTTATGTTCATGGTGGGTAACCTGATGTCTTACTAGTTTATCAAAATCTTTGATAAAGACGTAGTGGTTCTGGCTGGATGAAGAACTTAGCAGAAGGAGGTCGCGATGGTCTTGCAGCTCTTGATCCACAACCTTTAGAGGGAATAGTTTATTGTCTTCTTCCAATCCAATACATTTATGGATATATCGTTGGCTTTTTCAAATTTGGGAATGTCAGCTAGCGATGTAGGAAAAGATATTACTGAAAAATCATACTTGTTTTCCAGATCCTTGTATTTACTAACGCGTTTAGCATCAGTTTTAACCAGTTTTGCTAAAATGGCATACATAAAACACCTCTCGTCCTTAAAGTTTTGAGGATTAATGCAGGCTTTTCTTGCTTGTATAGCTGCTGGTAATGGAATATATGTGCTTCCACGCAAGGGATTATACTTATTTATTTTCAATCGTACTCCTTCCACTGCTAACAAAGCCCAATTACTGCCTTTTAGCTCAGATTCTTCCATTTCAGTAGTTAACTTTGTAAATTGTGTTTCCAATAAACTACTTAAGTCTGTTTCCGAAAATAGAGCCTGATTCCATGTTTTAAAAGCCCGATCTGTAATTTCGTTGGTGGACGTATGAATGAATCTACATTCGGCCACTAGATTAACTTTGATTGACTTGTGCATTGCTAGTTCTTTTTGCATAGCTTGTATTATTTGCTGTTTGGACTCTTTAAGGTATGAATTTAAATCCTTACACGTACCACAACGCATGAAATAGGATTTAAGTCAACCTTCAAAAGATGTATCATATTCAACAAGTCCGTTTTTGTCAGGGGCCAATGACAGTAGGGAATGTTTTGTAGGCTCTGCTTTTTGTCTTTTAGCTGCCGACACAACATCTGACGTCCATTGTAGGCATTGTTGAATTTACTGCCACACGTTTTACACTCATGAAATTCCCCACACGAAACTTCATGACGCTTTCTATCATAGTCCCGGAGAAAAGTTTTTCCACACTGCTTGCACATATAGCTAGGAATGGGTTCTTCCATCATGAATGTTGATTTCTGCAAACAGCTTCTTACTGCGTATCACAGGGCTAGAGGTTGGTCGGTGAGACGGTCTTTCACGATGTGAACACCGTGAGAGGTAGTAGTCAACTGGTGATATTCTTGTTAAGGGTCCTCTAATATACCCCTAATCTAGACCAACAGCTCTTTACAGCGTATGACAAGGCTGTAGACTGGACAGTGAGACGGTCTTTCACGATGTGAACACTGTAGCAAGTAGTAGTCAACTGATTATATACTTGCTAAGGGTTCTCTAATATACAATAGTCAAGACCAACAGCTACTTACTGTGTAGTACAAGGCTGTGCAATAGTTGTTTTGACAGTCTTTCACGATGTGGTCACTGTGAGTGATGGTAGTCAACTGATGATATTCTTGCTAAGGGTCCTCTAATATACCCCTAGTTAAGGTTAACAGCTGCTCACTGCTTATGACAAGGCTAAAGACTGGTTGTTTCAACGGTCTTTCACAATGTAAACACTGTGACAGGTAGTAGTCAACTGAAAATATTCTTATAGCCTTCTCAAGGTTATCAGGTACTTACTGCATATCAAAAGGCTGTACACTCATTTGTGTTAGGCACTCTTTCTTGCTAAGGACCCCAATATTCCCTACACAAGGCTATACATGTTAGTTCTGAACACTTAGTAGTTAATTGTATATTCAATTTTTATACAAAGCTTATTCAAGTACGCTTTTCATGAGGTAAAACTTTGTTAAATAGCTGCATGCGACCCGCAAAGTATGTTTCCGCTATCTAGCGGTGACTATGAGAAATACTTGAACGACCAGCATCATACCTAGCGCTCCATTTCAACACTCACTCACTGAATGACCAGCATGCTATCTAGCGGTCGATATCAATACTCACTCAACTACCAGCCTGCTACCTATCGGTCGATATAACAACTCACTCAACTACCAGGATGCTACATGGCTTTTTTCGTCAGTTTTTTGTTGGCTTTTTTGTTGGCTTTTGTTGGCTTTTGTTGGCTATTTTGTTGGCTTTTGTTGGCTTTTGTATTAGCTCTTTCATATTTGCTCTTGCTTGTTGGGGCTTATTTGGCCTTGGAAAGTAATTCAGTCCTTTCTATGGCTGCATAATGCTTACAGCCATGTTTGTAAGCAGCAGCCGCAACAACAACAACACACAAAATTCAAAAAAAAAAACAAAAAAAAAAAAAAGTACTCTAAGGTTTATCAATGACTCTCAACTCTTACAATTACCTCTATTCCATGCCTAGTCAAAAAAATAGTGTATTTTTTTTCAAATTTTTCAAAATATATTTGGAAAGTAGGATATACCATTAAACTAAAAATCCTAAAAAGACATATGTTAACTCAAACACCTACCTGTATACCACTCTCAGTCCAAAAATTGTGTATTTTTCAAATTTTCCAAAACATATTTCCAAAATAGGTTATATTTCCAAAATTAAAAAGTTTACAAAATTGATTGTTAGACATAAATGAATGGCCTTTACCCCCTCTACCGCCGTACCAAGTCCCAGGTCTCTAGGACAACAAAAATAAAATGTTGACAATGGGTTATATTTCCAAAATTAGGAATTTTACAAAAACGTTTGTCTGACCTAAATCAGTGGTCTTTACCCCCTCTATCCCAACACTAAGTCTCAGGTCTCTAGGACAATAAAAATAAAATTTTGAAAATAGGCTATATTTCCAAAATTAGGAATTTTACAAAAATGTTTGTCTGACATAAATCAATGGTCTTTACCCCCTCTATCCCCATACCAAGTCTCGGGTCTCTAGGACAAAAGAAAATGAATTTCGAAAATATGGTCACTATTTTGGAAACTAGGAATTTTACAAAAATTATTGTTTGACATAAATCAATGGTCTTTACCTCCTCTAGCACCTTACCAAATTTCAAGTTTCTAGGACAAAAGAAAATTCTTTTGAAAAATTGGTCACTATTTTGGAAACAAGGAATTCTACAAAAAAGTTCGTTTAACATAAATGAAAGGGCTCTATCCCCTCTACCTGTAAACCACGTTCCAGGTCTGTATTACAAAAATGAAAGAAGTTCAATTGGGAAAGTTGGCGATTTTTCATAAAACAAAACATTCTAGAAAGTGTTCTATGGACTAAAAAGAATGGCCTCTATGTTCTTTATTTTTATAATAAAACTTTTTAATTTTTTACATCTTTTTGAAAAAAGTTCAATTTTGAAATTTTTATATTTTGGAAACTAAAGAGTTGACAAAAAATTTTGTTTGACATAAATGAATGGCCCTGACGCCATCTACCATTAAATAAATTTCAAGTCTCTAGGACTAAAACTGCAGTAGTGGAGTGCGGGGTTCAAACGAGTGTCATGGCCGCCACGTGGACTCATTCTTTAACAAATTAAGTCAAGAAAATGTTAGTCAAGGAGACCATGAACATGCCAAAAATGTCTGGAAACAGTTCAACATTAAAACTCTAGGGGAATATAGTGACCTCTACCTAACTTCAGATGTACTCCTTCTTGCAGACAGCTTTGAAACGTTTAGAAACAAAACACTAGAAACACACCGAGTGGATGCTGCACACTTTTTTACTTCGCCTGGTTTAAGTTTCGAGGCAATGCTCCTTTACACAGGCATTGAACTGGAATTGCTACAGGATTACGATCAGATTCTTTTAATCGAGTCGGGAATACGTGGAGGCATATGCCAGGTGTCTCATCGGTATGCTGAAGCTAACAATAAATACATGGAAACCTATGATTCTGAGAAACCATCGCAGTTTATTACCTATGATGATGCCAACAACCAATACGGGTGGGCTATGTGCCACTCCCTTCCTTATGGTGGATTTCAGTGGGTTTCTCCAAATACTGTTGATCTAGAAAAACTGAAGATAGACGATCCTGTGGGATACATTCTAGACGTTGATGTTGATTACCCATCTGACCTTCATGAACTACACAACGATTTACCTTTCCTACCAGAGTGTACACAACCTAAGGATTCGTCTCTGAAAAAACTAATTCCTCATCTTGGAAATCGAAGGCGATATGTTGTTCACTACATGGCATTAAAACAGGCTTTAGATCATGGAATAAAATTGGCAAAAATTCACCGTGTGTTAAAGTTTAAGCAAAGACCTTGGTTAAAGGCATACGTTGATTTTAATAACAACCTTCGAAAACAAGCCAAAAATGATTTTGAGAAAAATCTGTACAAATTATTCAACAATGCCATTTTTGGAAAAACAATAGAAAATTTCCGTAAAAGAATAGACATACGTCTTGTGACTGACAGCAAAAAGGCAGAAAAGCTAATAGCAAAGCCGACATTTATTGACAGAACCATTTATGGTCCTAACCTAGCTGCTTTCCACGTGGCTAAACGTAACATTGTATTCAATAAGCCTGTATATATTGGAATGTGTATACTGGATATTTCAAAAACTCTAATGTATTCCCACCACTATGATGTCCTGATACCCTATTATGGAATGAACAATCTTAAACTCATGTATATGGATACCGAATCGTTCATTTATTTGGTTAACACCCCAGATGTATATCAAGACAAGTTGGATTTTCTAGAACACCTGGACACATCAGATTATCCTACTAATCACATATGTTACTCTATATCAAACAAGAAAACGTTGGGGAAATTCAAAGACGAGGCTTGTGGACAAATTATAAAAGCATTTGTTGGACTTAGAGCTAAAATGTACGCTTTAGACATAAATGGTAAAGAAATCAAAAATATTAAAGGTATTAACAGAGGTGTTGTCAAATATTGTATAAGCTTTCAAGATTATTAGGATTGTGTCATGAAAACCAATGTAAAAAGAATACCAATGAACAATATCGCTTCTAAACAACATGACATATCATCTATAAGACGAAACAAAATTGCTTTGTGTCCTGGTGATGATAAAAGAGTGATTGATGCTGATGGTATAGGTACACATGCCTATGGTCATTACTCAATCATTAACCATGCTTAAAGAGTTATGTTATGAATATCAAAATCTTCTGCCTGCAACTAGCAAATACATAAAACAAAAACAATTTAGGAAATAACACAATAGCACTACAAAAATAAAATAAAGCAATAATTAAAAACAAATATAAATAATGGTATCCATAATCAAAAATAAATAAAATAGAAAACAAAATAAAAACAACTGTACAATTTATAACAAAAAATATATATATAAATGTATTATGTGTAAATAGTGTACCGGTACATGTATTTAAAATGAAAAATATTGTATGGACACTGCTTGTACATTTTTAATTACTACCAATCTCTCTCCACTCCTAATGCAAAATGAACATGTATAACACAAATTGGAAAATTCATGTTTCCATATGGACAAAATAGAAAAAGCTTTAAACTGAAATTTTAAAAACTGTAAATGGGAATTTGGTAAATTGACAAATGTGTAAACAACAAATTGGAAAATCCATGTTTCTATATCATGAAATTGAAAAACTTTAAACTGACATTTTAAAAACTTTAAATGGGAAATTGTGAAATTGATAAATGTGTAAACAACAAAATGCAAAATCCATGTTTCCATATTATGAAATTGAAAAACTTAAAACTGACATTAAAAAAAAACTGAAAATGGGAAATTGGAAAATTGACAAATGTGTAAACAACAAAATGCGAAATCCATGTTTCCATACTATGAAATTGAAAAACTTAAAACTGACATAAAAAAAACTGAAAATGGGAAATTGGAAAATTGACGAATATGTAAACAACAAAATGAAAAAAAAAACCCGGTTGGGGTAGTGATCATGTTGTACAGTAGCCTATAAGACTAGCTTAAGGATAGTTGCATGTGCCCTTATATACTTTGTATATGTGCATTATCCTTTGGATTAGCTTAAGTTAGGTTTGGTAAAGTTAGGTTTGGTGAGGTTAGGTATGTGACTTAGTAGTTAACTCTTTTCGGAAAATGTAAAATGTTAAATCTAAAATCTAAAATCAAAAATCTTAAATTTAAAATGTAAAATGTAAAAAAAAAACTAATATCTACAATACAGACTAATCAATGTAAAATGTAAAATCTAAAAAATGTAAAATGAAGAAATCAAAAATCTAAAAGGTTAAAATGTAAAATGTTAAAATGTAAAATCTAAAATCTTTAAATGAGGTTTCTGTGGGTTAGGTTAGGCTATAACTAAGTTTATTATTTGTGCTCTCCCATTTGCTCTTACATTTTTGCTCCCACTTTTTTGCTCCCCACCTTTTTGCTCCCACTTTTTTGCTCCCACTTTTTGCTCCCACTTTTTTGCTCTCACTTTTTGCTCCCATCTTTTGCTCCCACTTTTTGCTCTCACTTTTTGCTCACACATTTTGCTGTTACTTTTTGCTCCCATATTTGCTCACACTTTGAAGTTAGGTTATGTGAAGTTAGGTTAGGTTAGGTTAGGTGAAGTTAGGTTAGGTTAGGTTAGGTGTGGTTAGGTTATAACTAAGTTTATTATTTGTGCTCTCACATTTGCTCTCACTTTTTTTTTTTTTTTTTTGCTGACACTTTTTGCTTTCACTTTTTTTTGCTCGCACTTTTAAGTTAGGTTAGGTTAGGTTAGGTGAAGTTGGGTTAGGTAGAATGGCTGAGGTATGAATTAAACCCGCCTTTTGACACTTTTGCCTCACAAGACTGAGTGTACCCCGTTCCACTCCTGCGACCAGAAATTAAATTTCTTGGCAGAGCCAGGAATCGAACGCGGCCTTCGCAGTAACAGCCAAAATGCTAGCCACTACACCAAGAGGTGGACAATATAAGGCTGGTATTGATTGTACATGATCAATCAATAATTACCTAATAATAATAATAATAATAATAATAATAATAATAATAATAATAATAATAATAATAATAATAAATATTCCCTTTAGCAACTACACGGCCGAACTCTCCCTGTAACGTCATTCACGGTCTCAGGGCGTGGCGGCCATCTTGCGCATTAGCCCCTGCCCCAGCTCTGACTGTCCCCTCCATAAGAATAACATAGGACAGTTGCGCGCGGCGGCCATCTTGCGCATTAACCCTTGCCCCAGAACCGCCTTATATTACCTACTTCTATCCTCTGCAACCATTTCATACGTGCTTTCCCACTATACCATTTCTGGCCGAATTTCATGTACCCCTGCTACTTTCTACTGGTTTATAAAATCCTCTACCTAGATGGGAATCACGCCCTTTCAGTTGGAAGCTCAGCGCCTCTACCGAATCGGCTACGCAGCTCCCTATTTTTATAATAATAATAATAATAATAATAATAATAATAATTATTATTATTATTATTATTATTATTATTATTATCATTATTATTATTATCATTATTATAATTAGCATTATTATTATTATTATTACCAGCCGCGGTGGCCGAGAGCACTAACGCGCTACCTCGTGCCTCGCTGGAATCAAGAGAGCGTGGGTTCGAGTCCCAACTCAGCCGTCCTGAAAATGGTGTTCGTGGTTTCCCAATTTCACCACCAAGTAATTGCCGAGACGGTTCCTTTCAGTAGATCAACCGCCGACTTCCTTCCAAAATATTTTCCCAGACCCTTCCTTAATTAGACCAAAGTTAGCGATCGCCTGACCTATCACCATCCCCAGTTGTATCTCATGATTAAGTGTGTTCAGCTCCCAGACACTGTCCTTGCGATCCTCGCAGAGTCCGAGGGTGAAACCGAGCTGGGAGAATAAGCGACTGAAAATTATTATTTATATTATTAATAACTAGCAACTCAAGTTATAAAACGAATTACGTAATAAGCACCCTTATTTTCGATGTCAATGAACTACGACCTAGATCCGTTTTATGTCTCAGCATGATGGGTTAAAAACAGTGACTGGACTTATCATGGAGATGCATGTGCAATGAATTCTTGTCAGACGTAATTTAAGAATGGCGAGGTGCATGAAACTCAAATCCCCCTTCCGTCCAATCTAGGCGATGTACTGAAGATAGAGATATGCCCTCGCGGAATTTTTTTGTGGAACTTTTCATGCTGAACAATTCTTACACTCATAGTATATTGATATTTTTAACGGTTTGCCCGGCATAAGCTTAAAAATCGCACAGATGCCAGGTTTTTCATTCGACTTTTTCACTGAAATCGTTACTGATTGGCTTACTTTGATCATAAATAAATTATTTTCTACAAAAAAACCTTCCCGGAGATATCATTTACAGAATGGTGAAAACCACATCAAAATCCATCCAGTGGTTCTCCAGATTACCCATGACATCCAAGAATCGGGGATTTTGTTTTATACTAAGTAGAGATTATACGCCAATCAGTATAATTTAATATAATATAATCCCCCTTCCGTCCAATCTTAAATTGACTGTGAATTTTGCGGAACGAAAAGTTCACAGGCGAAATGAGAGTTGAACTTCCAGGGAATGACGAGGTGAATGAAACTCAAATCCCCCTTCCGTCCAATCTTAACTTGACAGTGTTTCACAGGCGAAATGAAGAAAACCCAAGTTGCACTTCCAGGGAATCTCCAAACACAACCACCCTTCTCATAAGTCTTAACTCAACACGACTCAACGGTTTGCTGCTGGCTGTATCTAGGGCAATAGGTTCGCCCGCTAGCTAGGCTGTAACAGAAATGATAGACTCGCCCTTAGCTAGCTCGTAAACTGTCGTCTCAGTAGTTGAATGGACATGATTGGAAGAAATTAAAACGTAAAAACACTTATAGTGGGCGATGTATTGAAGATATACATATGCTCTCGCGGACTTATTTGTAGAACTTTTCATGCTGAACAATTCTTACACTCATAGTATTTAGATATTTTTAACGGTTTGCCCAGCGTAAGCTTACAAAGCGCTCGGACTTCAGTTTTTTTGTTTCTACTTTTCCACTGAAATAGTTACTGCTCGGCTTCCTTTGATCATAAATACATTATTTTCTACAAAAATCATCCTCGAGATATCCTTTACAGAATGGTGAAAACTGCATCAAAATCCATCCAGTGGTTCTCGAGTTTACGCGTAACATCCAAGAATCGGGGACTTTGCTTTATACTAAGTAGAAATACTAATAATTAGGGCTCGAATTTTTAGGTAAGTAATTATTTTATGTAAAAACATAATTTTAAGCATTTTGTCTATAAATACATAAATTCCTGCTTTTCACTTCTTAGCACATAAAATGACATAATATTTACATTTTTTAAAATCAATATGCTAAATCTTTCAGTTTATTGCATTTTTGTTCGGTATTACTTCAACGGGGAAGAACCTGTGAGCTATCTAATCTTCATGCAGAGCGTATGTCAGCTTGCAAATGTGTTATTCTTTTCTTGTCGCCCCGTGCCACTCGTTGTGGAAGCCGGGGATTTCCTTGTCCATAGCCATATTGCTCAACGTGCTAGACCTCCCCCTCACCCAGCTACCTGGAACCAGTGTCACTCACATGCAGTTCATTTCTGTCACGGTGAAGTGTAAACCAGTTCTACAATGCCCAAGATATAAACAACTACAAGTTATGGTCTGCAGCAGTATGTTGCAGAATTTAAAGATAATTTTACTTCTGATAGGAACGTTCTGTTCTGCCAACCATGTGGGAAAGCAGTCAAGGCTGAATAGCGATCTCAAATTACTCAACACCTCAAGGGCAAGAAACATATTGCCTCAGTTTCGCTCCTTCGGAAGAAGTGTTTCGCGGTAAACGTCGGTCATTTGTGATGAACAACTTGAAGATTTATCTCATTGTGTATTGTAATGCTTGAGCACTCGGTGAGACATAGCATACATTGCATTCATGGGTACTGCATATTTTTATATTCACATTAATAAACTAAATTATAATTAAATATTTTTTTCATTTTGTCACATATATCAGGTATTTTTAATACATAAAAAATATTTATTTTCCCAATTTTTAGCACCTAAAAATCTGAGCCCTACTACTAATAATATTAATAGTACGGTATATATTATAATGACAAACATAATTTGTTACTATCTGAGTAGCATAATCTGTGTTTGAACACAGTCTCACAAAACTGCAGAACCTACTCCCACTGGCGAAATGATTTTAATACTAATATTCCTTGAAATAGCTTTAAGGTGCGTTCAAAAAGTAACGAGCTGGAGGCTAGAATGCGCAAACCGGTGACTACATCGGCTAATCGTGGCGTGTGTAACGAGGTGTGTTTCCGAGCAGAGCGTGGAAGGTCACAGCCCGTCACTAGAGGGCACGCGTGCACGTCACGTGACGATACAAAGCGAGAAGTAGCATGCATCAATCGTCCAACGCTGCCAGTCGCATTGCAAACAGTGACATGGAGGCGTCAACCGAAGAGCAAAGAAGTGTTGTTCGGTTTGTGACAAAGGAAGGAGTAGGGGGAATGGACATTCATCGCCGAATATCACAAGTGTACGGCGAACACTGCATGTCCCTTGCAAGGGTCAAGGCGTGGCACAAGCACTTCAGGGAAGGACGGGTGTCGTTAGCCAATGATGCCCGGTCTGGGGCACCCCGCTGCATTACCGATGACAACGTCCAGCTGGTTGATGCATTCATTACCCAGGACCGCTGAATGTCAGTGAACGCCATAGCCGCCATGGTCGCTCCACGACAATGCACAACCTCATACGGCCAACACAGTCGCGGCACTCCTGCAGAAATTCAAATGGGAGGTTCTCACCCTCCCTCCATACAGTCCAGACCTCTCTCCCTGTGATTACGCCATGTTTGTTCCCCTGAGAAGGGCTCTGCGGGGCCAACGATTCACCTCGGACGCCGACATCCAGCTGTACGTGTGGAACTGGTTCACATCGCAGCCCAGGGAATTTCATGAGACAGGCATTCACCGCCTCGTGTCACAGTGGGACAAGTGCCTCAACAGCCAGGGCTAATACTTCTAACATACAGGTACTGGTTTCTGTAATTATGCCTCCGGCTCGTTACTTATTGAACGCACCTTATATAATACCTGTAGGCTATTTATGGAGCAATTGCGGTATAGCCCCTATGCATTCATAAGCTGTACTTGATACGAAATATGTCCTCGTACAATAACAAGAGGTTGATAAATGTATGTTAAAAGCCAGGCAAATAATCTTATTATAACTGTGTGTATTGTCCTCGATATGAAATATTCTGATATTTTTATCATCGTACTTTATTCTCTCATCCTTGCCTAAAGTCGTATTATGGGACGTTTTGGATTATATAGCCTATATCCGGAGAAAGTTGACGAAAATACGACTCTCCCGTTTTTAATTGTAGAGACATGGGTGTTGTTCCCTTGTAAGCACCGTCACACGCCTGTATGAATTAGATCGTATGCTGTAACTCACACACGAAATGGAATGCGGGCATAAATTTTCGGTTTAGTTAAAGACCATAGTTCATGGCGGAATAATTTAAATGTGATGGGTAGCCTGGATGAACTGGTGCATGAGCTTGTAAATCTGGCTGCGCCACTACTTATGTCTTCTGTCCAAGTCCACTCACACAACTCACACGTAGCAAATGTATTTAAATGTGTTAACTTATCTTACTGTAAGTGTCCCAGTCATTCTGCCATAACCACAGCGGATGTATTTTATGCAAGGCCACTTTCAAGAAAGGAACATTAAAAGGAGGTGAACCACAAAATTCCTCATTCTAACATCAGACAGATGTGATGTTTCATCAATAGTTATCACGTATGTCTACTCCTAATTTTTCCATCGCCTACGCGTTCGGAAATGAGGTGTTTTTGTTGTTCCATTTGAGGGGCTTGTTCACCTTGGTCATTTAGCCCCGTGTACTTGGGTATGTGTAGAATATGTCTGATAAAAAATAACCCCTGGCATTACAGCCCGTGGCGGGCCTAGGCCTACCAAGCGACCGCTGCCCAGCCATTTGGCTTGCAGATATTGGGGTGACGCGTGATCAGCGCATCGTGTCCCCTCGGACGTTAATCTTGGTTTTCGTGATCGGGGCGCTGCCTCACTGTCAGACGCCTCACAAGGCTGAGTGCACCCCGTTCCAGCCCTCACGTCAGTTTCTAAAATCCCTGACGGAGCCGGGAATCAAACCCGGGTCCTCCGGGTGAGAGGCAGGCGCGCTACTCAAACACCACGGAGCCAGCAATATGTCTGATAACCTGTGTTATTATGAAACCTGAAGTAGTATAGGCTATGTATTTGTCATTCAGGTGTGGAATAGGAAGTAGGTAGCCATGGTCTTACGTTAGAAGCCACCAAGGCCTTTGCCTGGATCAGAAGTAGGAAACCAATGAAACTACTTTCAGGATGGCTGGGGTAGGAATCAAACCCACCTCTTCTCAGTTTTGCCCCACGAGGCTGAGTGTACCCCGTTCCACCCTTCAGACCAGAATTAAATTTCTTGGCCGAGCTGGGAATCAAACCCGGACTTCCGTGTGACAGCTAAGAATAATAGCCACAACGTCAGGAGGCAGACCCACCTATTTGAAAAGTAGGCTTAAGAACAGTCAACATCAATTCATGCTATCCAAAGAAGAGTTCGATTGAATGAATTACAGCGGGCTATTTTTAAGGGTCCTACTCAGACAAACCTTCACGCGCCCTCCTACTGGTAGCTATAAATACCAGGTCTGAATATTTATTTCTGAATCTCAATGGTAAGCAAACATAATACTAAAATATTTTCTCTGAGTGTCATTTCTATCAGTAGTTGGAGATGTACAAAATTATATGAGATGTAGGCTGCGGGCGCTACGCGATACGTAGGCCTACGTGTCTTAGGGAAATTTTTAGTGTACTGTAGTCGAGGACGTGCGGACGTTGATGTTCGTTTGTTTGAGGTTTTGACTTGAATTGCCACCATATTGGTCAGCTGTATGGGGTTTCAAACAGTGCGTCGGTACATGCCGATGTAGTGACATGTGATCAAGTGCTAGGTGTGGTGGTGTGTTACGAATGTCAATAAAATACATTTAGTTGTTCAATCTTAATTGAAAAGTTACACTGTAGTTTACTCTTGTTAAGCCATTGGTCGCTACTTGGTCAGATGTTGGTCTGGGCGAAACCATTGGTTGTTACTATACCTAGAGCATCCAACGTTGAGAAAAGACAGTGGAGCCTTATGGCGACAGTGTTGCTAACTCTA
Source organism: Meconema thalassinum (assembly GCA_946902985.2). NCBI lineage: Eukaryota > Metazoa > Arthropoda > Insecta > Orthoptera > Tettigoniidae > Meconema > Meconema thalassinum. The sequence continues at coordinate 130,693,872 of OX336389.2, forward strand.
GACAGAGGTAGCGCTGACGACATACGAGAAGCTTATTTCCAAAAAGTACCAAATCCAAAAAGTAATATTTTACAGGAGAGAGGAAAAACGCTCAGAGTGTAAAATTTCAACTGAAAATCCATTTGAGTACTTTTATTATGTTCAGATAGAATAAATGCATTGTTATACCAAGTATTTCTGTTTAGGCTTTTGCAGTTTAGGAAATATTCAAAGAAAATTATGGATTTGGTACTTTTTGGCACTGAAACTTGAAATACTTGCAACGGAAAGCCATAAATTTCACTGCAGTCGTCAGAATCTTCGAGAAAATTGATTGTATTTAGTTATGCAATAATTAGATTTAAGGTATTTACAGTGAAGTCATAGATCATTTAAATAATATTAAATAAAATTTAAAAAAACAATGAAAATTATGGAAAGTAACTTAGCAGTGCTGAACTTATGGAATTATGATTGTAGTTTGTGTATAAAGAACATGAATATGGTAAATAACTTGTGAACTGGACAATGGAAAATATTATCCAGTACTAAAAGAAATGGCTCTCATTGGCTGCATGGATACGGTACGTATTGGCACATTGAGGCCACAGGATTTGGTACTTATTGGCATCAAACGAGATTTTCAATGCCCTGTTTGTTATAGATTTAGGTCGTTTTGGCAATTTCTTTTTCTTTCATATGATGGAGCTTCATACCAACGTACGTTTTCCATCATAATCTCAATTTCGATTTTTTTGGATTTGGTATCTTTTGGAAATAAGCTTCTCGTTCACCCGCTTCGAGTACTGCGCTTTCATAAGTTAGCGACACAACACAATCCCAGCATTCCCTGAAATAGAAAACGCCCAGTAAGGAGCAGTTTTGCAGGTGTTAACGGATTGGACTAGTAATAAGGATACGGGAAGAGAACTAATAACGACATTCATTTCGTTGTGATATGACGCATTATTGATTGACAGATGTCGAGAGCACAACCCTTCCTTCTCGGATGTATACTGACGATGCTAACAATTTGTACGTCACCAATACTGTTGATCATCACCATTTTTGTTATTAGTTAGACTATAATTTAGTTTCTGCCAATTTTATTCTTTTGTTGCTTTGTTTAGATTAATACTTGTAATACTGTAGCGAGGCCGGCCCCGTGGTGTTGGGGTAGCGCGCCTGCCTCTCACCCGGAGGCCGCGGGTTCGATCCCCGGCTCCGTCAGGGATTTTAAAACTGACGCGAGGGTTGGAACGGGGTGCACTCAGCCTCGTGAGGACAATTGAGTAGCTGTCTGACAGTGAGACAGCGCTCCGATCACCAATACCAAGATTAACGGCCGAGGGGACCCGACGCGCTGATCACGCGTCACCCCAATATCTGCAGGCCAAATGGTCGCTTGGTCGGCCTTAGCCCGTCTTGGGCTGTATAGTGCCAGGGGTTGAATACTGTAGCGAGAGAGCCGTGCAGTTAGGGGCACGCAGCTGGGAGTTTGCATTCGGGAGATAGTGGGTTCGAACCCAACTGTCGGCAGCCCCGATTTGATCGAACAGAAAATAAAACAGACACACAACAGTAACACCAATGACGGATAGTGCTTCAGAACTTATGTTGCCGACGGAACTGACCACGTGCTCCGCTCCAGGCGAGCATGCAGCACAGGACGTGGCACTTTTTTTTCAGCGTGCTAACCTCCTTAATGTTTAGATTACTAATACGTAATATAAACGATACTGTATGCAATAATAAAGGTAATCAATTGGCAGATAATTGTAGGAAGCTATTATGACGAAAAATATATATGTTCAGATTTCCTTCATGACAAAAGTGAGGTAACAAAACCAGTGAAGGAGGGGGAGGGAGGGGTCCCATTAAAAGTAAAAACCCATATGACCCATAGTATTTTCTCAACGCTGGATGCTGTATAGGTTGGATGACTGTGTGGACGAAACCATTGGCCGCTACTAGGGTAGACGACTATCTCGCCGAATATTACAGCTTGTACTACATGCAAGGGGGTCTGGGGCGTAAGCCCCAGGTTATGTTTTTGTTTGTGTGCAAAGTCTTGTTAATACATAGAATTACCATGTATGCATCGTTTAACCCCTCAGTGTTGTAAGGGGATGTGGTGGCGCAGAGGTCAAGCTGTTAGCCTCTCACCACGGTGGACCAGGTTCGATTCCAGGTCAATGCATGTGGAATTTTCAAAGTGCAATGCCATGTCCTGTGGCTTGGATTCCGCGTAAGAAGGAGGTCCCGTGGCTCATGATCACGAGATTAACGGTCACGTAAAGCTACAAACTTCCTTCCTCCCCTAAATTTTTCAGTGTTGGTGTACTTGATTCCGTGATTGCCACCATTTGGTGCCTACGGGATTTTTTTAGTATAATGTATCGCCATCTATATTACTCCCCGTATTCCTATGGCACTATTCATATTGAGCCGGGGAGCCTTAGCTCGCTCGGTGGAGGAGTGGGTGGGAGTAGACGGGAAGTTTACCCAAATGAGACCTACAATGATACGAAATGAAACCTATAAACCCGGCTATGCAATGGTAAATACATACCTCCAGAGTTCCTCTCTGGTGTCCATCTCGTGGCGTAGTGACTAGCAACACTGGCTATCGCTGCGGGAGTCCAGGTTCTTGGCTCCACCAATATTTCTTTTTGTTTTGAAGGCAGGAACGGGGTACACTCAGCCTCATGAGGCAGAATTGAGGAGAGGTGCGTTCCAGTCCCACCTCGGACATCCTAGAAGTGGATTTCAGTGATTTATCCCAGGCATATGCAGGGATGGTGCTTAAGTTAAGACCACGGCCACTTCCTACCCAAATCCTAACCCGAATTACAAACACGCATACTACTCTAGTACAGCTATCATAGTGGAACGAGATATCAGAGAGTTTTCACACTCACACCCAAGTGCACGGGACTACGGTGACCATTAGTTTCCTGGAGTACAAGTGGGAAACCACGGAATACCACTTCCAGGATCGCTGAGGTGGGAATCGAACCAACATATTCTCAGTTTTGTGCCACGAGGCTGAGTGTTCCTCGATCAAGCCCTCAGACCAGAATTACATTTCTTGGCCGAGCCGCGAATCCAACCCGGACCTCCGGGGCTACAGCCAAGAATGCTAGCCGCTACCCCACGACGTGGACGCACGACATAATACAGACACAAACTAACTGACAGTCTGATAGAGGTGTTTAAATAATGCAACAAAACCATATTTTCTGCTAATCCACGGACCTTATGCTACATGTAGCCTATTTCCCGTCTTTCGGCGCTTCCTGACCTGAGGAATCGGTTGCCTGGTTATCCCAAGCTCACTCTGTGTATGCGACCCGTATACAGAGTATAAGGACGTAATGTGGTTAACGTCCCTATGGTAGGGCTGGTACGTTTAATCAATTAATTTCAAGTATCGAATATACGAATAATCATGGTAGAAATATCGATTATTGGTAAATATAACGATTAATCTATTGTGCGTTTAATTGATTATTTGAATCATCGATTCATCGATGTAGGCAACTTTGCTCCTTTGTAATACCTGTACGCTCTCACAGAAGCAAAACAGACAATTAATAATAATATATTATATTAGCCTACTTTCGATTTAAAAAAAAATGAAAGTAGACTTATGAGATCTACACAGGGCCAAATATTGTGTGTCTGTCTGTGTGTGTCTGTCTGTCTGTCTGTCTGTCTATCAAAGGGCACCTCAGTTTCATGTTTTATATCGCCGCCATCTTGACGGAAACGTAATGGCGGGCACCCATATGTTCAAAGCTTAAATCAAATTAGGACTAACCTAATCATCCGATCTCTACCAAATTTCGCAAAAACATACCTTTATGTGGGAAGCATATTTTGACCAAACTACAAGATCATCAGCCTTATAATTTGCAGATGGCGGCCATGCATGTGTGCAAATCGATTCCCCATATCAATTCAAACACGGTGAAACTGAATTGAACGAAATTTGGTACAGAGGTAGCAATAGCAAAGGACACCTCAGTATCATGTTGTATATCGCCACCATCTTGACGAAAACGTATTGGCGGTCACCCAAATTTTAAAAGCTTGAATCAAATTACTACCAACCTAAACATTTGATCTCTACCAAATTGTGCAACGTTATACCTTTCTGAATGAAGAATCATTTGACCAAACTACAAGGTCATCAGCCCAATACTTTGCGGATGGTGGCCATGTATGTGTGCAAATGGATTCCCCCTATCCATTCAAACACGGCGAGACCTAACTGAACAAAATTTGGTACAGGGGTAGCACTAGCAAAGGGCACCTCAGTGTCATGTTTTATATTGCCGCTATCTTGACGGAAACGAAATGGCGGCCACCCAAATGTAAAAAGCTTAAATCAAATTGCGACCAACGTAATAATCTAATCTCTACCAAATTTTGCAACAGCATACCGTTATGTGGGAAGCATATTTTGACCAAACTACAAGATCATCAGCCTTATAGTTTGCAGATGGCGGCCATGTGTGAAAATCTATTCCCCCTATCAATTCAATCAAGGTAAACCCGAATTGAACGAAATTTGGTACAGAGGTAGCACTAGCAAATGGCACTCCAGTGTCATGTTTCTAATATCGCCGCCATCTTGATGAAAACGTAATGGCGGCCACCCAAATGTTAAAAGCTTGAATCAATTTACGACCAACCTGATCATCTGACCTATACCAAATTTTGCAACAGTATACCTTTATGTATAAATAATCTCTTGACCAAACTACAAGGTCATCAGCCCAATAATTAGTGGATGGTGGCCATGTATGTATGCAAATTGATTCCCCCTATCTTTTCAAACACGGTGAGACCGAATTGAACGAAATTTGGGACAGAGATAGCACAATGGGCACCTCAGTGTCATGTTTTATATCGCCGCCATCTTGACGGAAACGTAATGGTGGCCACCCAATTGTAAAAAGCTTAAATCAGATTACGACCAACCTAATCATCTGATCTCTACCAAATTTTGCAGCAACATACCTTCATGTGAGAAGCGTTCTTTGACCATGCTCTAAGGTCAGCAGTCCAATAATTTGCATATGGCGGCCATGTATGTGTGCAAATCGATTCTCCCTATCAATTCAAACACGGTAAAACCGAATTGTACGAAATATGGTACAGAGGTAGCACTTGCAAAGGGCACCTCCGTGTCATGTTTTATATCGCTGCCTTCTTGACGGAAACAGAATGGCGGCCACCCAAATGTTAAAAGCTTAAATCAAATTACGACCAACCTAATCATTTGATCTGTACCAAATTTTGCAACAACATACCATTTTGTATGAAGCATCTTTTGACTGAACTACAAGGTCATCAGCCATATAGTTTGCAGATAGCGGGCATGTAGCCAATGTGTGCAAATCGATTCCCCATATCAATTCAAACACGGTGAAACCGAATTGAATGAAATTTTTAACAGAGGTAGCACTAGCAAAGGGCATCTCATATTCATGTTTAATATCCGTATAACACGTTGTATTTCAACAAGCTACTACAACCAACATTCAATTATACTCCTTGAAAAGGACAAAGTGTTATAACAACACCCAGGCATTTTTGAGAAAGTAGGCTATATCTTCTTTATTGAATATCTTGTTTTTTTAATGTACCTTCTTTGTGAGAACTATGCTAAAACAAAGTAGAACAAGTTGTATGTTCCTGTCCTACATTGTAAACATTGAACAAGAAATTAGAAACTTTGTTAAAAACTCTTCGTTTTCGTTTTTTAGAGACCCTTCCTAATTTGATCGATGTTTGTCCTACCACTGTCCCTGACTTTTATTTGGTTATTGTTAAAATGAACAAGGACACTTCTAACTTTCATAGATTTCTATACATCATTCTGAAAATAAGCGCAAATCAACTTAAGCGATGACCTCTCATTTAAACTTCTTTTCTTATCTCGTGTCTACTAATCAAGTAATCGATTCATCGGTTAGCCGATTAATAGATCCCCCCAGGGGCTCACATCTAGTAGGACGTGGGTTGGCAACTATGGGGCCCCAGCTGAGTCCGGCATTGCTTCCACTTGTGACGGGCTCCTCTCCGTCTTCTTTCCTGTCGACCTCACTTGGTCAACTCTAGTTCTCTTCCTACCCCGACGGTATTAGGGTATCCGAGGCATAATGAGTCTCTTCCTTTCCCGCCTTAATTGGCCCTTGTCTCATCTTTTCTGATACCCTCCTTCTGCGAGGGGTCAGCCTCCTTTTTTAGCCTACTTTCGATTTTTGCAAAAAATTAAAGTAGACTTATGAGGTCTACACAGGGCCAAAAATTGTGTGTCTGTGTGTGTGTGTGTGTGAGTGTGTGTACTCTGAATGTCTGTCCACCCCCCCCCCCCCTATCAATTCGAACACGGTGAAACCGAATTGGAACGAAATTTGGTATAGAGGTAGAACTAGCAAAGGGCACCTCAGTGTCATGTTTTATATCGCCGCCATGTTGACGGTAACGTAATGGCGGCCACCCAAATGTTGAAAGCTTAAATCAAATTACGACTAACCTAATCATCCGATCTCTACCAAGTTTTGCAACAACATATATTTATATGGCGAGCGTCTTTTGACTCAACTACAAGGTCATCAGCCCAATAGTTTGCAGATGGCGGCCATGTATGTGTGCAAATCGATTCCCCCTATCAATTCAAACACGGTAAAACCGAATTGAACGAAATTTGGTACAGAGGTAGCACTAGCAAAGGGCACCTCAGTCTCATGTTTTATATCGCCGCCATCTTGACGGAAACGGAATGGCGGCCGTCCAAATGTTAAAAACTTAAATCAAATTACGACCAACCAAATCATTTGATCTCTACCAAATTTTGCAACAACGTTCCTTTTTGTGGGATGCATCCTTTGACTGAACTACAGAGTCATCATCCCAATAGTTTGTAGATAGCGGCAATGTATGTGTGCAAATCGATTCCCCATATCAATTCAAATACGGTGAAACGAAATTGAATGACATTTTTTTTCAGAGGTAGCACTAGGTAAGGGCACCTCATATTTATATTAAATATCCGTATAGCACGTTGTATTTCAACAAGCTACTACAACCAACATTCAATAAAATTATACTCCTTGAAAAAGACAAAGAGCGTTTACAACACCCATGCATTTAGGAGAAAGTAGCCTATATGTTCTCTACTGAACATCTTGTCTTTTCATGTTATCTCCTGCCTTCTGCTCAAGGCCCTCAAGGAGACAGGGTTTATGTAGCCCCACCACTTCTGGTGCAGCCTGGATATTGCTACACCCTCAGGGGCTCACGGCTGGTGAGTTCGGGAGTTGGCGACCTCGAGGGATTTCTGAGCTGGGTCCGGTTTTTCCCCTTTTATCCATTACCTCTGGGGTGGATCCTCTTCTCTTTCAGTTACCTATCTGCCTTTCCTGGCTCTTCTTCCTTCCAAGTCCCTCAATCCACATTCTTCGAGGGTTGAGGGCATTTCTTTTTCTCCTGTCCTTTATTTGCCTTATTTTCCTTTTGTTTTCCATTTCTTCTTCTAGTATATAAGTTAGTAGTTAGTTTTAGTTATAGTTTACGTTTCATTTTCATCACGATCACCCAAACCATTAGAGGCCGATAACCTAGATGTTAGGCCCCTTAAAACAACAATTGTCATCATCATCATCATTAATAGATCCCACGGTTAGCCGATTAATCTAATACTCAGCTAGTCGGATAATCGATTAAACCGTCAGTTGATTAATCGATTAATCCTATTCAATTAATTTGAAAATATTCGATTAATCGAATATTTATCGATTAACCGAACATTGCGTATTACCAGTTCTACTTCATGGGACTTAAAACACAAAACTTTGATCAACATGGCGGAGGCTCTTTTTTATTACTTTAAAACATTTGTGATAGTTACATTTGGAGAATGATTAATTCGTCCATCCCTGTTACTTAATGAACCGATATCAGTGGTGACTCACCCGTCAGGTAACGCAATGCGGGGGCGGGATAATCTGACAAAATGTTTCTCATATATCATACCGGCCATAATTCGCTTTTATTTCCGACTGTATGTGGAGATAAAACTCAGTACAAGATTACTGCTTGTGCTGCAATTGATGGAGTGTTCACGGTATGCACTGAGTGAATCCAGAACAAAATATTACTGGAATAATTGCCTTTAACGAAGTGTTCCTGCCATAATATGGAACCATTCTGTTACTCAGAAAACAAGCATTTACGTATTCAACGTGCCTTATTTGAAGTTTGTTCTGAAGACAAGACTATTTATAACCTAGACTTTATTAATTACCTGAAAGACCTTGGCCTATCAAGTGACCGCTACCCACCCATTTTGGTCTACAGATGGGGTGGCGCGTGGTCAGCACGTTGGGTCCCCTCATCTGTTAATCTTGGTTTTCTTGATCGGACCTAGATTTACCACATACCGATCAATTATATGTGATTTCAGGTGGTGGAAATTTTGGCTCAACGTAGGCTACTCACCAGACCCACTTGTCATATCTCCAAAAATGTAATTCTGTGTTATAGTAATAGCTTACAGTAACATAATCGACACTGGTCAGGTATACTAATAATAATAATAATATTTTTTTAATCACATATCCTGCCAGCTCGGCATCACCCATGGTCTCTACGAAGGATCATTCCTCTACCGTCGGAAGAACGGAGTCTGGGAGCCGAGCACACTTTGTTGGCAGATACCACTGGATATGGTGACAGGTCCAGCGACCGCTAACTTGGATCTTATTAAGGATGGTCAGAGAAGGAATTTTTGGAAGGAAGTCGACCGGTGACGTGTTGAAAAGAACCGTCCCAGCATTTGGCGAGTGGTGAAAGTGGGAAACCACGAAAACCACTTTCAGGACGACCGAAGGTGGGATTCAAACCCACGCTCTGCCAATGCAGCGAGGGATGAGCTAGCGCGTTAGCACTCTCGGCCACCGACTTATAATAATAATAATAATAATAATAATGCCTGGAATTATAACTATCTTGAAGATACACTGGTGAAGGATGAAGAGGACAGCAAGGGAAGGAAACAGAGAAAGCGTAAGGTGAAATGGGACATATGAGTAGACAATGTTTTGAAATCTTAACAATTACTTCCGTGAAGAACTAAATAGCCTATTTTCATATATTTTACTGGACTTTTCAATTTTAAACTATCCAACCAATTAAATAGATTTTCCACGTGATAGACTAAGTAACCCTTGATAGTTGTATATTGGTAAAAGGGAACAATTATACTCAATATCCGAACATCATAGAACTTTCAGACAACATAATAATAATATCAGATAGCAAAATGATCTTACTGTAGTAGGCTACTAGTGTTAAACCGATGTTTTCATCGTATTTCAAGCTAACTCTCAACATCACACCTCCAGCACGAAAATATGTGTCCAGGGTCAGACGATGAGGCGCTATCTATACGAATACAACCCTGGAATATTATGCACCAGAATATTTAGTTAATGGTATTGGTCTAACAACTCTCCGAAAGACCGGTTCAATAGGATATCAGGAGAGATTGTCTTTTTCAGAAATTAACATGGGTGTTCTCTATTATTTAGGATATTTACACATAGAAAATAGTGACAAAATACATCGATGTTCCACCTTTCAAATCAATCATCACCACCAGCGTTACATTTTAAGGGGGGATGTAATCGGAAATGCAAGCTTTTCCTTAAAAAATCATTACAACCATAGTTTTTGAGTTAAATGCATGACATTTTATGAGTAGATAGATAACTAACTGTAATAAATGAAAAAAATATAAGTGGAGACCTAGATGTAAGGCATATATATTAATGTTATAAGAGTATTAAGAGTTATGCCCTTTTTGCATGAAAGTCATAAGAGGAATTCTAATGATACAATCACTTTTGAAATATTTACTGTATGAAGCTATCACTACAATATGAATACTGATCTATAATAAATTACATATGCATATTAGTTCTTTACTTAAAAAATCTTGAACTTACTGTCACAGAAATAAGATATTTTTTCATCACATAAAACCCTATAAATAAAAATTTAAATAAGTAATGATTACAATTGTAGTTTCATTTATTCCACAATGTGTAATTAACAACTCCTGAAAAAAATCATAGCTCTGCGATTTATAGTTTTTGAGAAAAAGCATCAGATTCTACAAAAAATGTATATTAGAGAAAAATTCATTTAAACATTTGGTTACCATATTCAAACATGAAAAATGCTTATTTGATTTTTTAAATCCTCCATATTCATACTCTTCATCCTCCAACATTCTTTTCTGCCCTCTTATTTTCTGTCTGGCTTCCAGCTCAAAATCAGACATCCCTTTCTCAGCTTTCATGAGTCAATTCTTGTCAATGGTGTTGAACGCCTTTATGGTGAACCCTCCTGGATTCACACCAAGTATATGTGCAGAGTTTGACATTTAATGTTTTTTAATGAACTTCCATGTCTCCGATAACTATGAAATTTATACACAATGTAAATTACACTATGTAGATTACGAATAACATGTTTCCAAACAATCGATTTTTGACACAAATTTCATTACATCCCCCCTTAAAACCAGATGTTCAGGAAATAACGTATAGCCTACTTTCTCCTAAATGTATGGGTATAGTTTAACTCTTTGTTCTTATCACCTCCTATTTTCTTCGTATTCGAAGAGCAAAATGGCACACTGGATTTGAGCAGCGGCGTTCATACCATAGTTTATAATTTTCCCCAGCAGTTTACGAGAGATCAGCTGCCATATTGTCTTGTAATCAAGACGGCTCAGCTTTTTAATTTCTAACTGGCCACGTCCTTTAGAACAGTTTAAACGATTCTCGGTTCAATAATCGGAACTGGTTATGGATTATAAAGTTTGCATAATTCACACGGCCGCCATCTTGAAATGGTATGGCTGATGACCTTGTAGCTTGGATACAAGACGCGTCCCGCATGAAGGTGTGTTTTACCAAATTTTGTCAAGATCCAATGATTACTTTAGTCGTAATTTAATTTTAAGTTTTGACCATTTGAGTGGCCGCCATTAAGTTTTGGTAACGATGGCGGCAATATAAAACATGACACTGAGGTGCCCTTTGCTAGTGCTACCTCTGTACCAGATTTGGTTCAATTCGGTTTCCTCATGTTTGAATTTATAGGGGAGGACAGACATACAGAATACACTCACATATACACTCACACACAGACAGACACACAATTTTTAGCCCTGTGTAGATCTCATAAGTCTACTTTCATTTTTTGCAAAAATCGAAAGTAGGCTAAAAATTACGCGATAGAATATATAAGTTTCAGCAGACTAGGCTATCGGTAATTTACCAGGGAGATGACATATTTCTATAACGAGTCACAGGAACTAATTTTAATAGTAAGTTTTGAAGCCATGTTTGGGCCGATAACCTAGATGTTAGGCCCCTTAAAACAACAATTATCATCATTATCATCTGAAGCCATGTTTTCAGTGGCAACCTCGTTTTTAGACGAGAAACGTCAATACAATATTCCTGGAAACAAATAGTGACGTGATAGTCCATTTGATATTTACATGCTGCCAGTCACGTCCCGGTGAGTGTTGGCGTCCTATATTGCCCTGTACACTCCATTGGTAGGCCTACTGTATAACATCGTAAGTTATTGAACTTTTCAGCATTGACCATTAGCCCTTCATATCCTAACAAAAGCGAATATTGGATGCTCTACATCACTTACAACTATTCTAGTTTCTAGATAATTCTGTACCTTACCACTAAATTAAATATTATAGGTGATATGGCAAGTTGAATGACAAATCAGATTTATCCTCGGGCAAAGAGTTTGTAGTTTGGCAACCTCGTTATTAGACGAGAAACGTCAGCACAATTTTTGGAAAAAATATAGTGGGGTGATAGTCAACTGCTGGCCCCGTGGTGTTGGGGTAGCGCGCCTGCCTCTCACCCGGAGGCCCCAGGTTCGATTCCCGGCTCCGTCGGGGATTTTAGAAACTGACATGAGGGCTGGAACAAGGTGCACTCAGCCTCATGAGGACAATTGAGTAGCTGTCAGACAGTGAGGCAGTAGCCCAGTCCTGAAAACCAAGATAAACAGCCGAGGGGACCCGATGCACTGACCACGCATCACCCCAATATCTACAGGCCAAATGGCTGAGCAGTGGTTGCTTGGTAGACCTGGACCTTTCATCTGCTGTAGTGTCAGTGGTTGTTGTTGTTGTTGTTGTTGATGTTGATAGTCATTTTGATGGATAAATGCAGCTAGTTACATCGCAATCTCCATTGGTATTGATTCCCGACGTGTGTGCATAGAACGTATACTTGGTAAGATATTTTGCCATTACAACCCAACATGGGCACTGACAGGGTAAGGGAGTTGTCATGACTTGTGGCATGACTGTACGAACAAAAGATACTCGACACCGTACTTTTATATTTCCCGTGAAAATGTTTATGTTTCTTCAACTGTACATTGCTGAAATTGGAGTATTTACTCAGGTCACATTTTAATAAGTGTCAGTCATTAGTCAAACAATTATGTAGGTTATATAGGGAAAAAATGTGATTATATTCATGTAGATAAAGCTGATCGATATGGATATTGATCGATGGCAGGGAAGGGGTTTCCTCATCGTCGATTAGATGGAAACACAACTATTTTTTGTTTGTGTCTTGAAAATACAATACCACACAAATTCATGCAGAGTTTGATGGTTCCCCCAGGGGATCACATCTAGTGGGACGTGGGTTGGCGACCACGGAGCCCCAGCTTAGTCCGACATTGCTTTCACTTACTTGTGCCGGGCTCCTCCCCATCTTCTTTCCTGTTGACGTCTCTTGGTCAACTCATGTTCTCTTCCGACCCCGACGGTATTAGGGTATCCGAAGCCTAGTGAGTATCTTCCTTTCCCTCCTTAATTGTCCCTTGTCTCATCTTACCTGATACCCTCCTCCTGCGAGGGGTCAGCCTTCATTTTCTTTTCACGTTATCTCCTGCCTTCTGCTCAAGGCCCTCAAGAAGGCAGGGTGTTATGTAGCCCCACCACATTTGGTGCACCCTGGATATTGCTAAACCCTCGGGGGCTCACGGCTGGTGAGTTCAGGAGTTGGCGATCCCGAGGGATTTCTGAGCTGGGTCTGTTTTTTCCCTTTTTCCACTGACTTTGGGGCGGGCTCTCTCCTCTTTCCCCTTTTCTATCTGCCTTTCATGGTTCTCCTTCCTTCTACGTCTCTCAATCCTCATTCTTCGAGGGTTGAGAGAATTACTTTTCTTCCTGACCTTTTTTTTTTGCCCTATCCTCTATTTGTTTACCATTTCCTCTTCTGGTATGTAAGTCTGTGTGTTTCTTAAAAATCTACTTTGTTGTGACTATGATATAATTGTATTAACAGAGAGTTTCTTGGGTCAGGATATTATGGATAGTGAGTTATGCGATGATCGTTATGTAATGTTCAGAAATGATAGGGATATGTTTATATCTGGGAAGTCTAGAGGTGGAGGAGTAGCCGTAGCAGTCAAAAAGGGGTATAAATCCAAATTATGTTCTATCTATAATGAACAACAATGCGAATCCTTAACTCTTTACATTCAGGGTCATACTCGTAAATTATTCATAAATGTTGTTTACATTACCCCCTCCTCTAAACTCTCTGTATATGAAGGATACTTTAATTACATTGAAAACGTTGATAGTCTTATAACATCTGACTGCCTGATTGTGGGCGATTTCAACGTACCTGAAATTAGCAACGCCGGTTATAATTTTAATGAAGGGTCCACGGTCTGTCGTCGTTTATTCCAGTTCATCTCGTATCTTGGATTAACATCGCACAACAATATTCAAAATTCTAATTTCAAGACATTGGATTTGGTTTTAGGTAATATTCAAATTGATTTAAAGCACGAAGAATTCCCGTTGGTACCTGAAGACTTACATCACCCTGCACTTTATTTAGCAATACCATCCATTAAAAAGGTTCCATTGCTTCCTAGAATTAATCGTGAATATTACAACTTCAAAAAGGCTGATTTTTTGAGACTCTATTGCAACATACGAGATTTAGACTGGAGTTTACTGTACACATTTAAGGATGTTGATCATGCTGTTGATTTCTTTTATTCTTCATTCTACAAATGTTTTGAAAATTGTGTACCTAAGCAGAAATTCATTCGAAAATCCAAATATCCAGTATGGTTCTCACGAGATATTATCCAAACCATAAAAATTAAGAAAAAGTGTGCTGCAAAAAGTCGTTTTTCGAAATATTATGATGAAAGATTTAGACAGCTTAGATCGGAACTAAAAACAAAATTACGAATGGCTTATGCTGTTTACATTCATAGTCTGGAAAATGGAGTTAAGAATAACATTAATCAGTTTTGGGCGTATGTTAAAAGCAAGCGGGAATCACGTACACGCGACTACACATTTATACTAAACGGAAATCATTATACAGCTGGAAGTATTGCAGATGGGTTTGCTGAGTATTTCTCTTCAGTATATATCAAAACGAATTTTACTTATAACGTGGATCATTTGTCTTTGAATGAATTTCCTGTTTTGCCCAGGGTTGATATGCTGAACGTGACTCACATAACGGTGGATGAAGTAAGAACAACTATAAATAGAAAATTAAAGCCTAAGAAATCCTGTGGGCCTGATGGCATACCACCTTACATAATCAAGGGCTGTGTGGACTTATTGGTTTCTCAGTTGGCCTTCATCTTTAATCTTTCTTTAAAGACGTCAAGCTTTCCTGGAAAGTGGAAAAAGTCTAGAATTATTCCAATCCTAAAGGGAGGCAACTCTGAAATGATATCGAACTACCGCCCTGTCTCAGTGATAAATGCTATAGCAAAAGTATATGAGCACATTTTATATTCTAAGATTTATAATCATATTAAGGTTGAGCTCTCACAATATCAGCATGGCTTTATGCCCGGCAGATCAGTTATTGCAAATTTGCTGGGTTTTACTCAAAAGGTTTACAATGCATTAGATACCAATAGAAGAACTGACGTGATATACATGGATTTAGAAAAGGCCTTCGACAAAGTAGACCATAAAATTCTTGTGACAAAGCTGTACCAGTTTGGAGTTGCTAAACCAGTACTTCAAGTGTTATGCTCCTACTTAAAATTTAGACAGCAATTTGTTTGTTTCAGAAGTGAAATTTCAGGTAATATTGTTATTTCTTCTGGTGTCCCACAAGGATCTAATCTTGGACCTCTTCTATTTCTAATTTTGGTTAATGATTTGCCTAATATTCTATGTTACTCTGACTGCTTATTGTTTGCTGACGATGTAAAGCTATATAAGACCATATACAACTTGAGAGACGAGAATGACCTTCAGAGGGATGTTAATAATATTGTAGCTTGGTGTGTTAGTAATAATTTAGTCCTTAATGTAAAAAAAATGTAAAGTCATGGTATTTACAAGGAAGAAGGAGTATATAAATCCTAAATATTGTATTGGAGAAACAGCACTCGAAATTGTACCGTCGATAAATGATTTAGGAATTATTTATGACAGCAAATTAACCTTTAATAACCATATTGCAAATATAATTAGTTCGGCCAACAAGATGCTTGGTTTTGTCATTAGAAACTCCAAATTATTTACTAAAACTGGAGTAATTGTTAAGTTGTATGAAAGTTTAGTTCGAAGCAAGTTAGAATATTCAGCAGTAATCTGGGATCCCTTTTATAAAGATCAAATTCATCACATTGAGATTGTGCAAAATAAATTTCTAAGATACATGTATTATAAGACGTTCAATGTATTTTGTCCATTTGATACTTCGACTCAGTTTTTACGAAATTTGTTCAATTTCAAGTCCTTGAAAAGTAGAAGGTCGTTAAGTTCTTTGCAACTGCTGAGGAAAATTTTAACTGGAAAAGTTGACTGCCAAGAATTATTTCAATTCATCATTTTTCATGTACCACAAGTAAGATCTCGACAGCAAGCACTCTTTCACATCCCAAGATCTAAAAGTGTTCACCATTCTAATTCGCCTTTAGTTAAAATATTATCATTTTATAATTCAATTGATGTTCAAGTAGATTTATTTGCTGGCGCTAACTTATTCAATAAACAAGTAAAAGCAGCTGTTCCTTGAATACTGGGTACTCTTTTCTCCTTTATTTTTTATATTCTTTTTTTCTACTTTGTACAGTTTTGTTTTCATTTTATGGTTTATATTTTCACGATCTCCTTTGTAGTATTTATGTTCTGTTCTTCATTTGTGTAATTTGTGTAATCTGTTTTCTCTATTTTCCACTGATACATGTTGTTATTTAATCAGATAATGTCAAGAAGGAATGTATTTGGGCTGGTGCCTGTGTTCCTTCATATTGATAAATAAATAAATAAATAAATACATTAGTTATAGTTTTCATTCTCATCTTTCACTTAAAACAACAATTATCAGCATCATCAGTTTCATGGTGGTGCTGGTGTGGGTGTGAGTTTTTTAATAAGAACGTAACCGAGGAATAACCAACACTGTGCTATATGATCGACCTTGGTTGAACTCCTTCTCAATTCGTCATCTCATTCTGTTGTTTAATTTATCTCAGCAGTAATGTGTTGTCAGCACCCTGCTAGTGCGTCCACTAAACGTGGACCAATCTGAGTTGATAAAAGAAAAAAAAAGTGTGAGATTTAGGTGGACTGATCAAGCCAGCGGGTTCAACTCGGGAAGGGTTTCTAAATACGCCTCAGGGGAAGGTGTCAACGAGGAGGTAACATTTTACTATTAAAGATACCATGGATTTTTCTCTCCTTTGAAAAATCCAATTTTCTCAGCCAGGAATCGAACCCACGTTCTAGGCATCACGTAGCGGACTCTATGCCACTGATCCGCCGAGGTGGATGATATGGGCTATTATAAAATACTGTTTAAGGGTGTACGTCAGTGCGGAGCACATGTGCTTCATGATTCCGAATTGAACTCGCCAGTAAATCTAAATTATGATGAATATTTTAAGTGGAAAGCCTAGCACCACACACAACCGAAATGCACCAAATGGTGGAGTTTGTGTTAATGGAACTCAGTAATAATTAGTGTTCCATCAGTGGAGTCCGATAAATCTTAGTGCGTGGCGCGCCTTCTTCCCTCTTCTCCAGACATCTTTTAGCCATCTTATCTGCTACCTAGCCTATGTAACGTTACGTACCTCATGTGATGGATGGTTATGGAACCGCATTGTAACGAAGATCCTAGCAGTCACAAGACCACACTTGCCAGCTCCAAGAAGGAAATGGGGAGTAGATGTGTCATGGATTCATGGGACAAACCACCGCATCAATCTCTCTCTTTCCCTCTCCCCCTAGCACTTTGTCGCTCTCTCTCTCTTGCTCTTCTTTTATTTAGACCCCAGACCCACCCCGGAGCCTAAAATATTATCTGTCTGCATTTCACTGCATATATACTTCGGATTCATTGTCACAGGCAATGAAGTTAGGCTGTGGTTGTGGATGTCACGGAGGTTATGGACCGTCTGCCGCGAGTCAACAAGATGTCAGCCACGTCAGCAGCAAGTGGAGTTCTGTGTCACTATATTAGCACCTCTCTGAATGCTGAGAGTTCGAGCTCCAACCGACTCCTATGCCCCAACATGTTTTGTGTAAATAATAATTTATCTTCACAAATGAGATAAAGAAGAGTCTAATGTATCTGTTCCTTACCGAAAGGGCCACATTTGGTCTAAAGAATGATTCACAAGTAAAATAAAATGCATAGACATATGCATATGATTTTAAATATTATCCGTGTTGACTAATATTAGCGCCTCCGTGGCTTAGGCGGCAGCACGCCGGCCTCTCACCACTGGGTCCGTGGTTCAGATCCCGGTCACTCCATGTGAGATCTGTGCTGGACAAAACGGAGGCAGACAGGTTTTTCTCCGGGTACTCCGGTTTTCCCTGTCAAAATTTCATTCCAGCAACACTCTCCACTATCATTTCATTTCATCTGTCATTCATTTAATCATTGCTCCAGAGGAGTGTGACAGGCTTCGGCAGCCGGCACAGTTCATATCCTCGCCGCTAGATTGGGGCTTCATTCATTCCATTCCTGACCCGGTCGGAGACTGGAAGCAGGATGTGGATTTTCATTTTCATCCGTGTTGACTAATATTAATTTCAAATGAAAAAATCCGCCTTCAATACGGTAATTCAGTTAAAACGTACATGTTTCGGTATAGAATGATACCCTCGTCAGCGCAAGTTAAAAATATTACGAGCCTTACAGCAGTCGCATATGATGTGTAACATCTTGCATGTTATCCTACTATGAAATTGAGTAGAAATATATGTGAAGTCAATTTTTTTCGGCTGTACTCCTCCAGTTTTTATTTTTTTCTCGCGTTTCTTTTGTCGATAATTTCGCATATATTCTGCTCCGGATTTACTCATCTCTGCAAATCACAAAATCATGAAAAACAAGAAGTTCCGTGAAGAACTAAAGAGCCTACTTTTCATGCCAATGATTATTCTACAGAATATGAACCTATCTAGAATAATGACGAAATTAAGTTGGTAATATCGAAATGTCTAATTAGTTCGAACTATTCCTGGTATAATGTAGCCTAATAGAGCACTACAGTTGGCAGCCCTGGTGACTGAATATATTCTTAGTTCTATCTCTTAAGGTACAGAATACAAAATTTGGTTGAAGTCCAATGGACGTTACATGCAGTTAGACAGAGGATCTATCAGCATGCGTAAAAGCATGTTGGCAACAATGTCATGCGTGTGCTGGTTAGAAATAATCGGAAATATTATGAAATCTTGTTGTGCCAATTTTGGATGAAATCCATTTGCTAGTATAGAAGTTACATGTATTTTAAAATTGGACCTATCAGCAAGCATAGAATCATGTTGGCAGCACTGGCTTATATTAATTACTCCAAATTAATCTAAAGTGTCAGGTGCTATACGTGTGCAAAGTATAGAGCTGTTGGCTTGCATACTTTCTGATATATTGATATTAGGGTTAAAAGATAGAGACAGCATTTATTAACAGTTGGCAGCCCTGGTCGCTCTTAAGAATACACTCAGTCATATCTGTTTATGTACACATATTACATACAAAATTTGGTTGAAATCCAATTAATAGCGTAGAAATTATATGCATTTGAAAATTGGACCTATCAGAAGGCTTAACATTATTTTGGCAACACTGTCATGTATGGCCTCCTGGAAATTTAACTGAAATAGTATTATCTACATGTGTGCCAATTTTGGAATAGCTC
This sequence comes from Meconema thalassinum, assembly GCA_946902985.2. Taxonomy (NCBI): domain Eukaryota; kingdom Metazoa; phylum Arthropoda; class Insecta; order Orthoptera; family Tettigoniidae; genus Meconema; species Meconema thalassinum. The sequence goes on from OX336389.2 coordinate 130,713,144, forward strand.
CCATGCATAACTTCCAAGATATCCAACATGGAGCTCAAATTTCTAGTGGGTGTTTCAGCAGATGGTAGCACTGACAACATTTTCAAATATGGACGTGAGATATTCCGGTATACATCTTTACTCATACTAAATTTGGTTTCGATTGCTGCAGCCGTTTAGGAGTTGATAGGGGGGACACACACACAGCCAGACAGACAGACAGACACACATTTTCCCGGATCGATCTCATAAGTCTACTTTTTCCTCATTTTTGCAAAATGTGAAAAGTAGGCTAAAAAGGGGCGTCACCCCGAGTCCTAGGACACCTCATAGAAGTCCCTAGCATTATTGGTTCGCGAGATATTAAAAAGCCGATGTCCTATTAGTTTTGGGCCCTTTGGTTAAATTAAAGGAGCGCCATCTCACGCAAAAAGGGTTGGAACCATCTCACAGCCATCTATCCGCCACCGCGCGCGCTCATTGATCAAATGAAATAGCGTGCGCTTCCCCGATTTCCTGTTACACATTTCCATCCCTTTTCCAAAATCACTCCCACAAAAAATATCCAGCAACCGAGAGGCAACACTATGTTGGCCGACAGTACGTCGTGGTACCAATCTCCACCACCACGCGCGCTCATCCCAAAATAAAATGCATTTCGTCCCGTCGCCGTAAAGTAACGCCAGACCTCAGCGTAACGACGAAGTCGACAAGATCATTTAAAATGATAATAATAAAAAGAATCCCACAAAAAAAATATCCAGCAACCGAGAGGAAGGATGTTACACATCAATAATAAAAAGAATCTTCAAAACTATGTTAACAAATACAAATGAGAATCTGTCTGATAACCGGTCACAAAAAATATTTATAACATATTATAAGCGACTAATAGGATTCAACAGGGTTCTTTCCAAGGTTAGATGACTTCATCTTTTTAAAATTGTATGCGTTGTTCCATATCATTGTACCTGGCTGGAAGCAACAACCCATAGCACTCAGCAGCGACGTCCGATTCACTATTAATTTTAATTCTGTTCCTTTTCTGTATTTAAAAAGAAATGTGACCTTTCATTTATTTAAATTCTAATGTTTTTGTAAGGATATCCATTTTGCTTTTTGATATCTGTTAACATAGTTTATGTTCGACCCTAACTATTATGTGTCAGAAAACTGTATCATAATGAGGCTCATTAAAACACTATTTTGCATTATGAAACAGTTTCTCCCACCAATCAGAGCTCTAGAAACAGTTGTGTGTCCAATTAGATAAGGATACCTTCGCGCATGCGCTCTAAATACAACATATCTATATAAATTACCGAAATTGCACCGTCCACATGTTCGCGTAAATAAACTGGTGAATATGAGACAAGAAATGGCACTGTACCTTAATATCCCCAAAATCAATTTCTACACAGCGCGTGGTTTTGAAACGGCTTCGGTGACAGTTTTACTGAATACTGGATTACAATCTGAACATAATATGGCATTGAAGCACACAGAGCGCATGCGTCGGTTGTCCTGAGAGCTTGGAAAACAGAGATATACTACCCATCGCAGCACCCGATCACAACATTCTAGTGACTGAACAGATATTTATGAATATTTATGTTAAAACATATAATAAAGTTATAATTATCGTCGAACATAAACAGTCGTATGCAACTCGCCTATAATGGTAATTAAGACACTCGTATGGAAATTATAAAAAATACTCGTCTCTTAATTATAGCCATTATAGGCTCGTTGCATAATGTACTATTTTAAGATTCTTTTTTATTATCATTTTAAATGATCTTGTCGACTTTGTCGTTACGCTGAGGTCTGGCGTTACGTTACGGCGACGGGACGAAATGTACCGAGAATGCACTGAGGTGTGTGGCGTCATAGTACCGCTTGAGCTTCCTCCTTTCCCCGCACGCTCCAGTGAGCGTGACGTCATCCATTCAGCTACCTCCTTTGACCTTGGTTTGCACTTGCTAATGGAGTTTGAGTTCATGCAGTTCGCTGCATGATCATGAGGCTTTCACCCAGCAATTTTCAGCATTTAAAATGATATAGTCGCCTCCGTAGCGTAGCGGTCAGCATGGTTAGCTGCCGCCCCGGAGGTCCTGGGTTCGATTCCCGGCTCTGCCACGAAATTTGAAAAGTGGTATGAGGACTGGAACGGGGTCTACTCAGCCTCGGGTGGTCCAAATGAGTAGAGGGGGTTCGATTCCCACCTCAGCCATCCTCGAAGTGGTTTTCCGTGGTTTCCCACTTCGTCTTCGGGCAAATGCCGGGATGGTACCTACTGTAAGGCCACGGCCGCCTCCTTCCCTCTTCCTAGCCTCTCCATCCCCATCTTCCATCCCTTCCCCGCCCTCATGAGGCCCCTGTTCGCTTTGCAGGTGAGGCCGCCTGGGCGAAGTGCTGATCACACCTCCCCAGTTGTATCCATCCTGACCAGATGTTCCAAGCTCCAGGACACTGCCCATAGAGGCGGTAGTGGTGAGTTCCCTCGCTGAGTCCGTGGGAACCACCAATCTAGAGGGTAAATTGACTAAATTTAAAAAAATGATATAAAGTCTAGTCTTTCAGACTATCACTATTTTTTAATCCACGCTGACGAGGGTATCATTCTATACTGAAACATGTACGTTTTAATTTAATTATTAAACTTCTTAGTGTTTGACAAGGCGGATTTTATAATTGGAGATTGATTCACATGTCTCACAAACATTTTCGAAAATTCAGTATATTTGTGAAGTACCATATCGTAATGTCAAATTATTAATGAATTACTTCAATTAACCATTTATATGGTAGCTTTCAGTCGGTGAACACAATTATTGGAATATGTGAAAATATACTGAAATAAATTACAAGTGATTGAACATATGTTGTTTCTCACTATTGACGAAGATCAAAACTAAGTGATGACATGTTTCGCATCATCACATCATAATATGCAAGAGAAATTGCTCTACAAAGCACTATTTGTCTTGCATCTTTGGATCTAATGATGCTCGCTTGACGAGAGATACATGTCATACCTTACTTTTCATCTCCATCAATAGTCTGTAACTACATATATAAATCTTTGTCGCATATCATTTGTTTCAGGTTTTCTCCACATATTCCAGTTATTGGGATTATAATGTGTGGACCGACAGAAGGCTACAATATTTATTGTTAATAAAGCAACAGATCGCCTCCGTAGCGTAGCGGTCAGCATGGTTAGCTGCCGCCCCGGAGGTCCTGGGTTCAATTCCCGGCTCTGCCACGAAATTTGAATAGTGGTACGAGGACTGGAACGGGGTCCACTCAGCCTCGGGTGGCCCAAATGAGTAGAGGGGGTTCGATTCCCCCTCAGCCATCCTCGAAGTGGTTTTCCGTGGTTTCCCACTTCGTCTTCGGGCAAATGCCGGGATGGTACCTACTGTAAGGCCACGGCCGCCTCCTTCCCTCTTCCTAGCCTATCCATTACAATCTTCCTTCCCTTCCCATCCCTCATGAGGCCCCTGTTCGCTTTGCAGGTGAGGCCGCCTGGGCGAAGTGCTGATCACACCTCCCCAGTTGTATCCATCCCGACCAGATGTTCCAAGCTCCAGGTCACTGCCCATAGAGGCGGTAGTGGTGAGTTCCCTCGCTGAGTCCGTGGGAACCACCAACCTAGAGGGTAAATTGACTAAATTAAAAATAAAATAAAAAGCAACAGTGAAAAATGGCTACAAAGCTATCTTTAACTTCAATTAACCATTAAATTACTTAATTTATTATCATATTATGTGGCCTCCGTGGCTTAGGCGGCAGCATGCCGGCCTCTCACCGCTGGGTCCGTGGTTCAAATACCGGCCACTCCCTGTGAGATTAGTGCTGGACAAAGTGGAGGCAGACAGGTATTTCTCCGGGTACTCCGGATTTCCCTGTCACAAATTTCATTCCAGCAACACTCTCCACGGTTATTTCATTTCATCTGTCATTCATTTAATCATTGCCCCAGGGGAGTGCGACAGGCTTCGGCAGCCTGCACGGTTCATATCCTCGGTCCTAGATGGGGGCTTCATTCATTCCATACTCTGACCCAGTCTCTCGACTGGAAGCAGGCTGTGGATTTTCGTTTCAGTTTCATTATTACATTATCTTTTCCACGCTACGTGTCCGATTTGATTCAATTTGAACGATCATGTACATGTTAAAAACTTTCTGGCTGCATATTTCACAACATTCCAAGTTTGCAAAGTATGACGCAATTGGAATGGTTTCTATCATTAGTTGTTAATTCATTTGTGGGATTTGGGAAAGCATCGTTATTAGTCCCGTGTACTTGTCTGTTAACCTGTGTGTCTGTTGCGACTGCAGGGATAGGGTAGGTATCCACGGGACTTAATACAAGGTAATATCCCGATATTTCCTTGAAGGGGGTCTGAAAAATATCCGGAGAAAACCGCAGTGAAGATATCCACTGACAACGTTGGGATTTGAACCTCCGATCTCCGAAGTTGTTGCGGTGAGCAATTTAACACCCACGGGTACGCCACGTCGTTATATTTGAATATTTGGCTATTTGGCTATTCAAGTCTTATTTTTAAAATATTATTTTTAGCCTATTTTCATATATGAAATAAAATAAGATTATGAGATCACCGTTAGTTCGTGTGTGTGTATGAGTGTGTGTGCCCCATAATAAAATCTAAACGGCAGGAACAATTTCAGTGTAACTCGGTAAGGACATAGTACTAATTTTTCCGATCGAATCAAATTGTAAAACGTCTCACCAATCCATCATGGCGGCTGTTCGAAATATTTCACCGGCATTCTATATCTCCGAAACTATTACAGATATCACCCTGAAATTTTGTAATGTGATAGAGAATACTCAGCTAAGTTCAGCTATATGATAATTAGAAATATGTTTACAAAACCAACATGGCGGCCAAGCGAAGTTAAAATATTTAATTGGCATTTTCCCGAATTTTAATCAACCGAGCGCAGTGAAACTTGCTAGGATAAATCTTTATACAACAATTTATCAACTTGTATGCAATTAAATTCAATTTTCTTATAACAACATGATGGCGGCTGTACAATATTTTGTTTTAAATTTTAATTTGTGCTTAATAATAATGCGATTGAAGTGAACTTTTCAAAAATAAACCTATGTAATATTCTTCATCTAATGGTACATAACTCTATGACCAACATACATAGAAAAATCCAACATGGCGATCATCCAAAATATTTCGACGGTTCTCAATATCTCCGGATCTATTATAGCAATCAAACTGAAATTTTGTATGCTGATAGAGGCTATTAATATAAATTCACCTATGGTCTTTTCAATAACCTGATAAACACAAATCCAACATGTCGGCGATGCGAAATTTAAATATTTATACGGATATTACTCGGAAAATCTTAGTAATAGGCAGGAGAATTTTAATGGAAATGACCATTGGGATATACGAAAATAGACTATTTAGTTCTTCACGGAACTACTTGTTATGTTTGAAATAAATGTATGAACGTTGCGCGTAGTTGAGTGGAAACAACATTATTTTGTTTCGCCCATAAGAAATTAATTACCGGTATTTCATTCAGAGGTAGTGGATCAGAATAGAGACATAACATTGATATTAACTCACTGAATATTGTAAATGTACCCCATATGTCTGCATATTTTGAGGTAGGACTATGTCAAGATTTGGACCTTTGAATGGCTGCGTGGAGCAGCGGTAATGTACTCGCCTGTTGTGACCAAGCTTGCATGATTGAATCCTGGCGCAGTCAGTTGGCGTTTGAGGGTGCGCAAATGCGAAGGAGCCGTGTCAGTAGATTAATTGGCATGTTAAATATCCCCTGTGAGTAGAAATTTCGGCGCCTTGGCGTCTCTAAAAGTTACAGTAGTTAAAAGGGACGTAAACCCAATAAAATTAACATTACCAACGACAGCCACAGAAAATAGCATGGAGGTTTGCATACCGCCCACGGGATGAAGACCCATGAGATGAACCGTATATGCAGAATGCAAGGCAAGTCTAACAATATAGTATAGAGAGTAATAATTCGACCGACAGCAGTAGCTACGCGCGTTAAGGCCCAGCGCTATGCCATGGATTCGGTAGACGAGGAGGCCTTAATTCAGAGCAAAACGACCACCTCCTGCCGCCTCCATCCCTATCCTTACCTGAATTACAAATACACACACTACCACAGACACCACAATAACACTGGTTATCATAAATCTACTCACACCCAAGTACATGGGACTGAATGACCTGGATGTCCAAGTCCTTTAAATGAAACAGCAAAAGAAAAAGATGTTTTTTAGAATTATACGTAAAGCTCTTGTTTTCTATAAATGTACTGGGACCGCCTCGTTGCTTAGTGGCTAGGATTCTTGGCTCTCAACGTGGCTTGGGTTCGATTCTCGGCTCTGTCAAGAAATTTAATTCTGGTCTGAGGGCTGGAACGGGGTAGGGTCAGTTCCTTTAAGAGCGCGCGGACTCACAAGAGTGCGCAGCTCGAAATTCTAAAGTTGGCAGCATTGTAAGACATGAGTCAGACGGTATTCTGTCGACTGTGAGTAGCCACTGTGTTCGTGCTGTATCATTGAAGACTTGTGACTTCTACTGTTCTAGTTACTGGTAAGGATATGTTTTCACTCATTTCCGTATAATATTCTGAACCAGCATGTTAGTATTTGTACATCCCTGATACATTTCGACATGCTTATCTATTGTGTCATACGATACGGGATTTTCCACTCTTTGTTATGGACTTGGTGCAATACTCATTCCTGCATGCTGCTGCTATCTAACGAGTGATTTGTGTAACTACCACCGAGCCCTTAAGAGTGCGCAGTGAACTGTCCTTCAAGAGGACGCGCGCACTCTTGTAGGAAGTAAATGCGCGCTCTTGAGGGACAATTTGTTTACGCTTCGTTTTATGATTTTACATTTTATTTTTCAGCGCTCAAATGTCTTATTATAAGAGAAAGTCAAATAGAAAGCTTATTTTCACCCAAGAGGTTTTGAATGACTGCTGGGAAAGACTAGAGAAGGGAGAGAGCAAGAGAAAAATAGCTGAATCACTTGGAGTGAATGAATCGACATTACGCAAAAGACTTAAAGCTGTAAGTACACACTTCAGGCTAAAAAGGATGGTTTAGGCTTGTTCCTGACTCATTTTACCTCCTAAATTTCACCAATCTGTTGTATTTTCAGGGCACTGTTCCGACATCACTCGGAAGAATGAAGCCGATATTCAGCCCCGAGCAGGAGCAGATGTTAGTAAAACATGTGAGGGACTTGGATTCACAATTTTACGGCATGACAAGGAGGCAGCTAATGCAGCTTGCGTTTCAATTTGCTGTAAGAAATAACATCGTCAACAATTTCAACGATAAAAAGAAATTAGCTGGAAAAAACTGGGTCTACGGATTTTGTAAACGAAACCACCTCACACTTCGTGCACCCGAAAAGTGCAGTCTAGGAAGAGCTATAGGGTTTAATAAAGTTCAGTGCGAGAGATTTTTCAGTAATTTGAAGAAGGTAATAGAAGAAAAACACTTCCCTGCCCACAGAATCTTTAACATGGATGAGAGTGGAATTTCAACCGTCCCTAACCACATTCCAAAAGTTATTTCGCCAAAAGGAAAACGGCATGTTGCAAAGGTCGTGTCAGCTGAAAGGGGTCAAACAGTGACAGTTGTATGTTGCCTTTCTCCTACTGGTATTTTCATTCCTCCCGCTATCATTTTCCCCCGAAAAAGAATGAATGTTGATTTGTACGCAGACGCCCCAGAAGGGACCCTGCCTCTCATTTCAGACTCGGGGTACATGAACACAGAACTCTTTCTCGACTGGTTGAAGCACTTTGAACAATTTGTGAAACCAAGTGAAGAAGATCCCGTTCTGCTAATTATGGACAACCATATTTCGCACTGTAGTTTGGACGCAGTCATGTTCTGTAGGAGCAAATTTATTACCATGCTTTCTCTTCCTCCTCATGCTAGTCACATGATGCAACCCCTCGACAAAGGATTTTTCGGACCTTTAAAATCAGCTTTTTCAGTTGAATGCGACAAGTGGATGTTCAATCATCCTGTAAAAGCAATTACTCAGAAGGATCTTTCCTCTCTCTTCCGTTCTGCATATGAAAGAGTGGCAACGCTTGAAAAAGCGAAGAATTCATTCAAGGCTACTGGAATTCATCCTTACAATCCAGACATTTTCTCAGATGAAGATTTTGAACCTTCGTCTGTTACAAGTCGCCCTCCACCCTCTGAGAAACCTGAAGAAGAAACCAATAATGTAAAAGATCAGGAAATAGTGCCACCTTCAACATTCCTTCCTCTTCCGAAAGCAACTCACGAAGATAAACAAAAGAGAAAAGGTAAGAAGTCGGAAATTATGACAGGATCGCCATTTAAAAACTCATTAATGGCCTCCACATCAAAAGCGTGTGAGAAAGGACAAAAATCATGCAGACCCTCGAAAAAGAAACGGCTTTTTGCTGCTACAACTTCCACAACTCCAGACGGTATCTGCTGCCCTGGGTGTGATGAAATGTATGAAGAACCAGTAACTGAAGATTGGATTCAGTGTAAAGACTGTAAAAAGTGGTGGCATGATGCCTGTTCAAGCTATGAGGGCGCTGGAATTTTTAAATGTGACTCCTGCTAAGTGCGCACTCATAGAGGACCTACTGCGTACTCTTATAAGCATATGCCTTCAAGAGCGCGCGTTTCACATATTTTACTTTTTTTATTATTTCTAGAGTTTAATTATTTAAATTGTGTTTCACTAATGTGTATGTAGTAGCCAGGTTATTAATGAATGTTTTGTGCAAACTATTTGTTCTTTTTGTAACTTTTCCTTCCGTTATGATGGTCTTATCGTTAAGTGCGTACTCTTGGAGGAACTTACCCTACTTACAGCCACGTGAGGGAAAACTGAGAAAAGGTGGGTTCGATTCCTGCCTCACTCGTCCTGGAAGTGGTTTCCCGTGGTTTCCTACTTCTACTCCAGGCAAATGACGGATTGGTACTCAACTTAGGACCACGGCCGCTTCATACCCAAATCACAGTGACACAGGTTATCAGACAGCTTCTACACACACCCAAGTATATGGGGCTACATGACCACGATGTCGCAAAACTTTCAACGAATCAACAACAATAAACCATAACTGAACCAATGGAAAGAGCAAAGGTTGAAACGTTTGGTTCCGAACTATGGACCATCAGAAGTGAGATGCCATCTCATCAAAACATGCTAAAGGTCCCCAAGTGAACTTAAATAGGATCTAATTATATGGTTTCTCCCTCACCCAGGGGAGCAAGAGGTGGACTGAAATTATAATGAGCCAACGAGAGGGGAGAGAATATAAGATATCTCCTCTCGGTCATTTCCACAGACACAAAGCACCGCCACCACGAACTAACTGGGAGCAAAGATAGGTTTCATTCTTTCACTTTTGAGTGGTTTGTTTCAGTTTACAATTCAGGCGGAGTAGACTACCTTCTGATAGCCCAAGGCTGATTCATTCCAATTCCTTACCGAGTTCAAATCATCTTCATTCTCTTCATCTCTCATTAGCACCTGTGATGAGGTTAATGCCATGAAGGGCATCCCTCCTTAAAAAAATTACATTTAAGGTAACCCATAAGTGAAATTCATAAGTCCAATACTATGAAGGCTATATATTTCAAATTTACTGTATACCAATTATGTCAAATGTTATCCAAAGACTGTTCATACGTTTTCATCTCAGTAGCTTTAATGGTTTACAAGATGCGGCCAAATTTCTTCATTTTTATCTGACGCCACAGAAGAAGTCCCTCATATTGTAAGTTTGACTTTCTCAACTCCATATTTTACAGCAGGTTCAACACAAGTGGACTTTGTCCCGGGTTTTGTTGCACTTAATGATAGATTATTCCCTATAATTGTTTAAAATTTATGCATCATAATTTCTTCCTTAATTATCAGCAGATACAAAATTATTTTTAATAAAAAAATAGTATTTTCACAGAAAAAAAACAGAGCAGTTATAATTCCCTACATATCTGCAAGTTTGAACTGCCTATCTCACAATATGTAACGAAAGGGACATTTTATATACAGCATACTACTGAAAATTTGAAGTATGTGGAATCAGCGATTAAAGATCTACAAGCACTATTCAGGCTACAATAAAATCCTCCTGGTGCGTAAGTAGGGCCCTCAGATTTATTTATTTTTTCCTGCTACTTAAGTTGTTGTTAATTCGTATTAGGAGATTAGGATATCATTGGTCATCAGCCCCGTGTACTTGGGTATGTGTAGAATTTGTCTGATAACCTGTGATCCCTGGTGGCTGTAGTAGTGTGTGGGGTTGTATTAGAGACAGGGATGGGGTAGATGCCCTGGGACTTGCAGGTACTATCTTGGCACTTGCCTGGAGTGAGTAAAAAATCGGGGAAAACACACTCAGGATATCCACTTCCAGCGCCGGGATTCAAACTTCCGATTTCCAGGCTTTCTGACTGTCCCAGCCCTGGTAAGTAATTTAACGCACACGTTTACGCTGCAGGGTACTGCTTTAGAAATATTTTCCTTCTTTCCGTGGTTCTTTCCATCGGTAGACTTAACTTCTTGCTATGGCATATCCGACTCTTATTCCGTAACACAGACATTTTTCTAGCATACTCTACCGCTATTTCAACCTTGAGCTCTAGTTGAAGCTCCGATGATTTAACACTTCCCATGTTGAATTCACTGTCAGCTCTATTTACACGCAAATCTAGTTTGATACAAATTATTCTTTTGGGCACGTGTTCCATGTCACATGGTGGAGCGACTCATTGGCATTCTGTGTTTGGCCTCGAGTACATCTTTCTAATAGTGCGGTAGAGGCCAGTCTGAGGTATGTTGTTTTCACAACTGTGAGCTGTATCATCAGCACATCGCTCTACAGCTTGCCTGTTGTCTTTGAACAAGCACCATGTAGTGGCTTCTCATCACGAGAAGTGACTGGCTCCGTGGCAAAATGGCTAGAGCGCTATGCTTTGGCCTGAAGTTCCCCGGGTTCGATTCCCTGCCGGGCCATCAGGGATTTTATTCTTTTGGGGTTAATTCCAATGGCTCGGGGACTGGGTGTGTGTGACGTCTTCATCATCAATCACTATGTCCGCATTACGGCGCGCAGGTCGCCCGCGGGTGTTAACTAGAAAGACCTGCACTTGGCCTCACGATCATTATCACTTGAAGTAGAGTGCCTTAAGGACTTTTAACAATGGCAGTTGCAGTTCGGCGATGCAGTATTTCGTTAGATGAAGGCCTGAGGTTTTTTATGACATCGAAATAAAAATTTAAAATTTCTCATCAATATTCTCGATAAATCACGCTTAGGTTACTTTAGGACGCGTACTTACCTCATTTCTCACCCCATGCAAGCTAAAATGGTAAGTCTTTATGGCTATTTTACTTAAGGGGCTTGGTCATCGTGGTCATTAAGCCCAGTGTACTTATGCGTGTGTGAGTGCGTAGAATTTGTCTGATAACCTGTGTTATTGTAGTGTCTGTAGTAGTGTGTATATTAGTAATTCATGCGAGGATTGGGAAGGAAGCGGCCGTGGGCTTTCGTAGGGAACCATACGGCAATCGCCTGGAGTGGAATTGGGGAACCACGGAAACCCACTTCCAGCATGGCTGAGATGAGAATCAAATCCACCTCTTCTCAGTTTTGCCTCACAAAGCTGAGTGTACCCCATTTTACCCCTCACACCAGAATTACATTTCTAGACAGAGCCGGGGATCGAACACGGAACTCCTTTCCACTATTTACAAGTGACGACGCAGTGCAAAAGTTCACGTGGACTGAGTATGCTCCTCAAATGCAAGGTGTGAGCGACTTGTTAGACCCTCACCTGGATTCATTGTGAGCTTGACAAAGCTGCTCCTTCCTGGTTGTCTCGGTCTTCAACTGTAGTGGAGTGGGGAGATAATTATAATAATGTGATTTGATTTACGTCCCTTTTTACTATGGCTTTTCGAGACGCCGTGGGGCAGAATTTCGCCTCGAAAGGGATCTTTAACTTGCCATTAAATCTGCTGACACGGCTCCCTCGCATTTGCGCACCCTCAAATGCCAGCTGGGTGCGCCAGGATTTGATCCTACAACCTTGGGAACAGCAAGTGAGGACGTTTCCACTTTTTTTTTTTATTAGCTCTTTACAGAATTACAGAATTTTCAGATATAATAAATACCATACTAATACATCACAAGAAATCCAGATAGTGTCCATATTTATCGTACAATTGTCCACCTTCACTAAGCTTCCAACGCTCTTTTTGCAGGTGATACCTGAGATCCAGGAAAGAGAAATGTTGATCATTGTCCATCACGAAGTGTACATATTGGCCCATTATCCACACAATGGCAGTCTGTTTAATTTGGGGGAAGGCGGTCACCGACAAACGAACCAACTTCCTGTCATCAAGGTCATCCGAGGGCACATTTAATAGTTGACATACTTTTCCCTTACACCACAGCCACGTGGAGGCAACTCGCGTGCATGATGTGAAGCGGTGTATCGCCGTATCAGTTTGACCACATATAGTACACCATGGGTAAGCTTCAAGATGGATGTTATATCGCCGTAGAGCGGTTGGGATGAGATCTTTGAGGAAGATAAAAACTTGGGAGTGTACAGCAGAAGAAATGGACATAGCCCCAAAATTTTTCCAAACAGTGGGCCAATGGACGTAGAGGGTGGTGGCCTCTATTCGCGGTTTGGAGTGTACCACTTGCCGCAACATGTTATAGATACTTTTCGTCGTTGGAACAATCCCTGATGGCATTTGGCGAACAGTTTCCAGAAGGTGCTGTTGCTGGTCCCTAAATATCTTCGGCAAAGCTCTATCACAACCACGGGCTGTGTTTCGAATATCTTTGTATAGCGCTTTCGTAAAAGTGACATGTTGGGAAAGAATGGTGATATCGTTCTTGCAAAGGAGTGCACGGCATTTCATGCCATGAGCTGTTAGCCCTAGCCCGCCTTGCCGGGATGGGAGATACAACTGTTCCCGTTGTACTCGGAACAAAAATCCTTGCCATATAAACCAACCTGTATATTTTGCCAATTGGCTCTCAAACATTTTGGGAAGTGGGAAAAGTTGTGCGACATACCATATTTTAGAGAGCGCAAACACGTTGAGGACCATGACCCGTTGCACTATATTGAGGTTTCTTTGACCAAATTGGATCAGGACTCCCCTAACTTTGGCAATGACCTTAGTCCAGTTAACTTGCACTGTGTCCAGAAGCGATTGCTTCCAGGTAATGCCAAGAATTTTCACCTCATTTACTATCCGGAACCAGGGCTGTGGGGTAATCACTGAGTTAGTATTGAGCGGAAGCAAAGCAGTTTTCTGGGGGTTCGATTGTGCTCCAGAGGCGATATGGTAGAGCTGAAGGACGCTATCGATGTGGGAGATGTCTTCTTCATTGCGGATCAATATTGATACGTCATCAGCATAGGCGCACATTCCAAAAACATGTGTGGACAGTTTGTAACCCTGTAGCTTCACCTGGGTAGTCCGAATGAACGGTTCAAGGCCAATGACAAAAAGTAGCATAGAAAGGGGACATCCTTGCCTAACTGATCGTTGTATTGGAATCAGAGGGGAAAGAAAACCGTTGACTAGCACTCTGGACGTAGCATTACAATTTATCATACGAATGTAGTCAATAAGGATTTCAGGAAATTCGAAGTGTTGCAAGACCATGTACAAGTATTCATGACTGATGCGGTCGAAAGCTTTATCAAGATCTAAGGTGAGAAAACTCATTGGCTCAGTGGGGAGCAGTTCGGCTTTTAGGTGTAGGTCCCGTAGTATCGCTAAGTTTGTTAACAGAGTTCTTCCAGGAATACTGCAACATTGTTCATCACCAATGATATCAGGTAGAACAGTCTTCAATCGGCATGCAAGTACTTTGGTAAGGACTTTATAGTCACTGCAGAGCAGAGTAACTGGTCGGAAGTCACCAACTGCCATGGGAGAGGATGTTTTTGGTATGAGGACTATGGTACCCTCGTGATGTGATTGACAAAGAGCACGACGTTGGAGAATGGTACGCAGGACATGACAAAATTCTTTGCCAATGAGAGGCCAGAAGTGTTTATACATTTCATATGGCAGTCCATCAATGCCAGGTGAGCGGTTGTTTGGGAGTTGTTTAACCACAGAGTGAATCTCTTCATCCGTAATATCCGCGCTGAGCAGAGTTTTGTTGTCCGGAGATAGTTTGGTACTGCAAGATGACAGCAATAGGGTCACCTGCTGTGGATCAATGGGAGCCTTAGCGTAGAACCGTTGATAAAATAATGATATTTCACTACGTATAGCGTCAGGGGAGGTGACGACACTTCCAGTACTGGTGCGGAGGCGGTGGATATATTTACGTTGCCGCTCACGTTGTCCTTTGGCGATATGGTATACACTTGCACTTTCGTCCGGGAGCACTGTACGATCTTTTAAAGCCACGTTGATATGAGCGAGCGTTCGTTGCTGTAGAGACAGGAGCTTGGTTTTAACTTCCCGGATCTGGTCATATATACGCTCCCCAGCATCAGATCTTTGCTGGAGCTGGCGAAGAACTCGATAGTAAAATTCAACTGTAACCCGTCTTTCCCGTCTTTCCCGACCTCACCACTGAGCCACTCAGTCAGCCAAGAGGCGGAGTATTTGTAAATAAGGCTAGGATTTATAAGGAGGTGACCGTGGGCTGAAGATAAGACTCATCCTGGTATTTGCATGGAGTAGAAATGGGAAACCACAGAAAAACGCTCCTAGGACAGCTGAGGTGGGAATTGGACCCATTTCTCCTCAGTTTTATCTCAACTAGCTTTTCCTTGTACTTGTTTCGGTTTATTTGTTTCCAGTGTTTGGTTTCTCTGTATATAAAGACGTCCCAGTCCCCGAGCCAGAGGAATTAACCGTAGGAGATACCGGGTGAGTTAGCCGTAGTTGTTACGGCGTGGCTGCAGGCAGTCGCTCACATCCGGGAGGCGAGGAGGTTCGAATCCCCACGCCGGCAACCTTGAAGATGGTTTTCTGTGGTTTCCCATCTTCCTTCCAGGAAAATGCCGGGGTTGGTCCCTAACTATAGGCCACAGCCGCTACCTTCCAATTCCTCGTCCTTACAATAACACTTTCCTCCCCCAGACAACACTCCACACGCGTCGGTACTTGTAGCTCACCCCATGGGTGTCTGCATAGAAGCAGCTACTAACTCTGGCGAGCCGAACATATCCTAAGACACTCCCGGCACTAAAAGCCATACGCTAAAAAAAACCTAGGAGATTAAATTCCCCATGAACCAGCCGGGAATCTAACTTGGAGCCTTTCTGGCTAAAGCCTAGCACGCTAACCATTAAGCCACTGAGCCGGAAGTATAGTGTATCCCGTTCCGACCGTCATACACGAATTTATTCTCTTGGTAAAGGCGGGAATCAGGCTCGGACCTCGGAAGTGACAGCTAAGAATGCTGGCCACTGCACCAAGAGGTTGTCTTGAACCTTTTTACGCTCAAAATACTGTTATCTCGTTATCTGTTGCTCAAAGTTTCTTACAAGGGATGTCCAACACGCAGGCAAAACAAATTTGGAAGTCATGAAAAGAGACGCGCATTGCCAAGCTGTGTGTGAGCTGTTCTACAGTGTCTCCAGGTTACTTCAGTCCTGCGACAAAGCCAAGCTAGTATTTTAGCGCAAAAGCAAACCATTCCTTTGAGTCCATCCTAGATAGATGTGTTTGAGTCACTTTCAATTTACCTGCATCGGGAGTGTGGAGAACCCCTCGGCGGAGTGTCATCCCTCTCGTAGCCTGACAGCCATGCCTGTTTTCTTTGTGTCACTTGAAGCCGTTTCGTTGTGTTGTTCGATTCGCTCCGCGTGACCAGAGAGAATACAGACGGCCGAATTATGAAAATGACTGTGCACCCCCCTCCTCCCCCCCCCCCCGCCCCCCCAGCCCCCGGGGGAGCGGGTAGTGAGTGCGCCAGTGGCGCGCCAGCGTCTTCGTATTGCGGGGGAGGAGGAAGAAGGGTAAGGGGAGACACTTCAGTAGCGCGGTACAGAACAGTTCAACTCCTATCTTCGCGCACGTTATTTCACCTCCTCCTTCACGTTGAGAATTCCTTCACGGGCGGTCCCAGGCGCCCATTGCTGCAAATAGACTATCATGTTCACTCTATCGTAATGTAGGCCTATTAAACATTTGTTGTTAGTGCTGTTGTTATTTCAATATTTTTGGGCTTGCTCCATATGAAAATATGAAAATCCGCAGCCTGCTTCCAGTCGTCAGGAATGGAATGAATGAATCCCCCATCTAGCGGCGAGCATATGAACTGTGCCGGCTGCCGAGGCCTGACGCACTCCTCTGGGGCAATGATTAAATGAATGACAGATGAAAAATAAACTGATATTGAAGAGTGTTGTTGGAATGAAAGTGTGACAGGGAAAACCGGAGTAACCGGAGAAAAACCTGTCTGCCTCCGTTTTGTCCAGTACAGATCTCACATGGAGTGACCGGGATTTGAACCATGGACCCAGAAGCCGGCGTGCTGCCGCCTAAGCCACGGAGGCTTTGTGGCTTGCTCCATATACTTGTAGTAATAATCACGCTTGGACTGGCTGCGTGGTGCAGCGGTAAAGATCTCGCCTGCTGTGCCCAGAGTTGCAGGAACGAATCCTGGTTTAGTCAGTTGGCAGTAGAGGGATCACAAATACGAGGGAGCCGTGTCAGTAGATTTACTGGCATATTCAAGATCCCCTTGGGGATGAAATTCCGGCACCCCGGCGTCTCGTAGAGCCTCAGTAATTAAAATGGACGTAGGCCCTAATACTAATACCATTTAAATTATTATTATTAATGCTTGCGAAGCCTCCGTGGCTTAGGCGGCAGCACGCCGGCCTCTCACCACTGGGTCCGTGGTTCAAGTCCCGGTCACTCCATGTGAGATCTGTGCTGGACAAAACGGAGGCAGACAGGTTTTTCTCCGGGTACTCCGGTTTTCCCTGTCAAACTTTCATTCCAGCAACACTCTCCACTATCATTTCATTTCATCTGTCATTCATTTAATCATTGCCCCAGAGGAGTGCGTCAGGCCTCGGCAGCCGGCACAGTTCATATCCTCGCCGCTAGGTGGGGGCTTCATACATTCCATTCCTGACCCGGTCAGAGACTGGAAGCAGGCTGTGGATTTCATTCATTATTAATGCTTGCCACGGTGGGTGAGTGGTCGGATTACCAACCCCCCAAGCTTGCAGGTTCGCTCCTGGCCATGGTAAGTGATTTTTGAAAGGCGAAAAGAATCACGACACGCATGTCATACGTTGTTGGCAAGTTAAAGAACCCATTTGAATTCAGTAGGCCATGTTCATAATGGCAAAATTAATTTTGGGATTTTCCGCCAACACAAAAGTTCCTCCTTTCTCAGCTAGAAAGCACTTTAGTGTCAAGGAGTTTAGATATCTAACCACCTTGACTTTCATAGCGCTCCAAGGAACAACAAAATTCGACATGCAAGCTGCCCTCTGGATGTCAAATAACAAAGCTTGCACCCGGCACCCGAGGCCTTACGATATAATAATAATAATAATAATAATAATAATAATAATAATAATAATAATAATAATAATATTTGTAATATTATTTCAATCACCATTGGAAATTACAGAATTTCTTGGATTGAATTTTATTAAGAATAGGTTTCTCTCGGCTTCTGTACAAATTTACTCTCATTATTAGGGACCGGATATGTAGGCTTATGCATTAAAATCGATTAAAATATGCATGCAATTATACTGTAAAAATGTAGAAAATATGCATTAAAAATTGATAAATATGCACTTATCAATAAACCAATCATATTCACTCTTCTTTCGCTCCTTTGCCGTAATATGTGATTGTGCAGTCGTTTTTGCATGTTGTTGAAGTTGTAATTTCTTGTCACATTTCAATTCCTTCGAGCATATTTGATAATAGACGACAACGCCATAATCACTATTACCTGACACCCACTTATTTAATAAATTCTTCCTGCTGCTTTTCTCTGCAAGCATTTTGAGCGAAGCATAATTATGCAGACTAAAGATAAAGTAACAATGATGAAACTCCTCAAAAGACCAACCCCGGGCCACTGGCTGCCAGGGTTGGTGAAAGGAATGTCCCATTCCATCCCCTTTTTGAAATAGCCACGCTTAAAATACTGTTATCTCGTTATCTGTTGCTCAAAAGGTTTCTTACAAGGGTTGTCCAAGATGTTTTAAATTATACTTAATTTCAAATGTATTTGCTAAATTATGCGGTTATGTTCAGAATATGCAAAAATTCCAATGTTGTATGTATGTCTACCCCTTATTATTCCCGTGTTACAACGGGGTCGGGGATGAGATGCGATGGAAGTCTTTATGGCGATGATTTTACGGCCGGATGCCCTTCCTGACGCCAACCTCATGAGAGGAGTTAATGAGAGATGAAATGAATGATGGTGAATGAAACTGGGCAAGGATGGGGAAGGAAGCGGCCGTGACCTGTCTGAAGGTACCGTCCCAGCATTTGCCTGGTGTTGAAAATGGGGAAACCATGGAAAACCATTTCAAGGACGGCCGACGGTGGGGCTCGAACCCACGCGTCTACCGAGTCAGCAGAGAGCTTGGCCCCATGACCTAATGCTGCGCTTTAGCCAGCGTAGCCACTACTGTCAGTATACAAAAAATCCAATAAACCCACAAAATATGCATTTGCATATGCGCATATACATTTTTCAAAAAATTCGTCCCCTACTATTCACAAAGCAAGTGGTAGAAGAAGAATATTGTTAGACCAAAGAAGAGATGGGTGAAGCAAATAAATCTGGAGATGGAACGGGCCTAAGTCTTACAGTTAATTAAAACTCAGCACTTTTTCTAGGTTTGTGCCCTGTCTTGTGTGAGGTTTCGCCTAGGACACCAAGCTGGCTCATCAGCGGGCTCTTGGTATCCCTGTCCGGACCCCCACAGGAGTAGCGAACTGCGCGCTACCTCCCTTTTGATGAAGCGCACCTGCCCCTCTTATCTGCGAGAATTAAAAGCACAAGCAGCCATAACCTCCCTATGAAGGCTTCCAATAAGATGGTATATTGGCTTTCAAGGTCAGTGAATTAAAACTCAGCAATTTTTTTAGATTTGTACCGTGTCTTGTGAGGGTTTTGGCCTAGGACACCAAGCTGGCTCATCAGCGTGCTCTTGGTGTCCCCGCCCCACACAAGACTCGGCACAAACCTAGAAAAATTGCTGAGTTTGAATTCACTGGCCGTGAAAGCCAATATACCATCTTACAGTTTATGTTTATTATTTTTGTTAATATTATCATCAACATCATTGTAAATGTTGAGCTAACGATTATACCAATTACAGAAATTAGTACCATCGGACCCCACTTGGCCGAGACCACCTCGTGGTGCATTGGCTGTCACCACTGATGTCCCAGTTTGATTCGTGGTTCTAGCAGGAAATGTTGTTCTGTTCTGAGAGCTGGAACGGGGTACATTACACTCAGACTTGTGAGGCAGCACTGAGAAGAGATGGTTTCGGTTCCCACCTCAGCCGTCCTAGAAGTGGTTTTCCGTGGTGCCCCAGTTCTACTCCAGACAAATGCTGTGATGGTAGCAAACGTAAGGCCACAGTCGCCTCCTACCCATCCTAGCCACAGTTCCAAATACACACTAGTACAGTCATCACAATTACCCATGTAATCATACAAATGTCTTCACACACACACACCCAAGTGAAAATGAAAATCCACAGCCTGCTTCCAGTCTCCGACCGGGTAAGGAATGGAATGAATGAAGCCCCCATCTAGCGGCGAGGATAAAAACTGTGCCGGCTGCCGAGGCCTGACGCACTCCTCTGGAGCTATGATTAAATGAATGACAGGAGAAAAGAAATGATAGTGGAGAGTGTTGCTGGAATTAAATTTTGACAGGGAAAACCAGAGTACCCGGGGAAAAACCTGTCTGCCTCCGTTTTGTCCAGCACAGATCTCACATGCAGTGACCGGGATTTGAACCACGGACCCAGCGATGAGCGGCTGGCGTGCTGCCGCCTAAGCCACGGAGGCTTACACACACACATCCAAGTACACGGGGATAAATGGTTACATTCTAAAAACGAATATCACTTCTACCTTCTGATGACTATAAACACAAACTAACTCTCACCATCAAGAGTGAAATTGCTAGGCCTGAAGATCTCCGTATTAGAAGAAACAAAGAGTAAAATATACATGTGCATTAATGTGATAACGCTTCCCCTGGAATCACCACCTTGACTTGCATTGACAGTGAGAAAGAGTCACTAATACGAAGGTGGATCAAAAAATAAGTTGCACTTCCCAGTTATGGCCATTTATTACACCACCTATACAACAGCAACACGCCTATAACGACATACAATGTAACGTCACTTTTCCACATAGTTTCCAAGAGACTCCAAACATTTCTGCGAACGCACAACCAACTTGTCGATGCCGGATGCATAGAAAGTTCCTCGTGCATTCTGCAACCACACGGAGACAGCGGCTTTCACCTCCTCATCGGTCTGGAAACGTCGACCACCGAGCTCCGATTTGAGCTTACCGAACAGATGAAAGTCACATGGCGCTAGGTCTGCCAAACGAGCGACCTGCTGCAGCGTTTCAAGTGGGAGGTCTGGCAACATCCACCCTACAGTCCTGACCTAGCGCCATGGCCATAACTGGGAGGAGCAACTTATTTTTTGATCTGCCCTCGTACTTCCTGGATAAGACGTAAGTAAGGATTGTTGAACTGATTTGCTAATTTCCGACTTCCTAGCACGGGGGTAGGGTGATTGAACTGAAGGAAGCCACAGTGGTATCAATGGCACAGTGCCCTGATGCCGAATATCATAGATGAACAAGGCAGAGAAGTGTTATCAATCATGCCAAGTACTGGGAGCTAACTCAGGGCTGAAGTGTGTCGAGGAGGGGTTGATAAAGCTGAAGGAAGCCACAGTGTGCCCAGACAGAACAACTCAATAGAGCTGCCGAATATCATAGGTCAGGTCAAGTCCTGAGGAAAATATCCCTCCGCGTTTCTCCTCTCTCTCTCTCTCTCTCCATTCTTGTGTTCCCAACAAGGAAACTCTAGATTACCATCTCTCAACCTACTATATACATTTAAAATCATTTGTCTGCACCATTTCTCAAATTCACTCCACTTTTATTGACTTTGAAGTATTTTGTTGGTGATTCAAGCTTTACAACTGAAGTTTGAACACGTTGTCTACTTGAGAAAACCATTTTGGACTAGTTTTGTCAACCTTTGAGCCTGATTCACCATAAAATCACCGACAGTAGTGGCTACGCTGGCTAAAGCGCAGTGTTAGGTCAAGGGGCCAAGCTCTCTGTGACTCGGTAGACGCGTGGGTTCGAGCTCCACCGTCGGCCGTCCTTGAAATGGTTTATCGTGGTTTCCCATTTTCAACACCAGACAAATGCTGGGACGGTACCTTCGATAGGCCACGGCCGCTTCCTACCACATCCTTGCCCAATTTCATTCATTCATCTTCATCCATTCCATCTTTCATCCCGTCGCGCAGGTCGCCCACGGGCGTCGATTAGAAAGACCTGCACTCGGCCTCTCAGGAGGCCACACAACCAAAAAAAAAACATAAAATCGAATTACTCCGGTGCTCTTTTGCCACTCAAGCAAGGTTTATACTCAACTAAATGTAATATAATATCGAATTCGTACTGAATTACTCTGCCTATCGTACCAAATACCACTAAAACTATATTCTCACACACACAATTCATCACATGAAACGAAAAGTTAGTAAATATCCCAATTAACGTCACAATGAAAATTTCATTCATAGATTTTGACAAAGGAAATCCAGAAAAGCAATCTAGCCAGCTTATGGAAACATAGCAACATGTGCTGGAAAATGTTGTGCGCCAAAAACAGACAGAAAGAGTGTGAACTAATTCCTGACGCGTTGGCCTCTTCACAGACCAGAATATCAAAGAGACCGCTTAGGAGGTCTTGAGGTGACTAGACGGAGCTGAAGTGTGTGTGCGTGGGGGGTGAAGTAAGCCACAGTGAGCTCTGCCGAATATCATAGATAGTGGGAGCTAGCTTGGAACTGAGTAGGGGGACTGAGCTTAGAGAAGCTACTGCTGTAGGGTTTGTCTATCATAAACTGCACTTTCTTTCAGTTCTCGTGGGGGAAGTAGTCCCTTTGACCATATCCATTCACCGCTACCACGTGTATTGCAGCCAATGAGTTACGACCCATATGACAGTCTTTAAGGACCATGTAGGCTATTCCATCATGTGGCCGACGTTTTATGAGCTCTCACAACATCCATTCAGCTTGCCATATAGTTGAGTGACCATTTTAATTAACTTCTATTTCTTATTGACATTTATCTGATTAGATAAGTGCCTCCGTGGCTTAGGCGGCAGCACGCCGGCCTCTCACCGTTGGGTCCGTGGTTCAAATCCCGATCACTCCATATGAGATTTGTGCTGGACAAAGCGGAGGCAGACAGGTTTTTCTCCGGGTACTCCGGTTTTCCCTGTCACAATTTAATTCCAGCAACACTCTCCACTATCATTTCATTTCATCTGTCATTCATTTAATCATTGCCCCAGGGGATTGCAACACGCTTCGGCTACCGGCACAGTTCATATCCCCGCCGCTAGATGGGAGCTTCATTCATTCCATTCCGTGACCCGGTCGGTCGACTGGAAGCAGGCTGTGGATTTTCATTTATCTGATTAGATATGTGGTATAGTTCAATATAACTTTGGCTACTGTGTTTCGAATAGCATTGGATGGCGCATTTTTCACAGCCATGGAAGTAGGTGAGAATAAACATCTCAAATATAAGAGTGCAAATCCAATTCTTAGAACTTTCTCTTTCAAGGCGATTTAAGATACTGAATCTTCTTGCCAACCGTGGTATAGCCAGCGACTATTTAGGTCTATAATTGTTGTGAAAATAATTCACCTGTTCGTTGTTTTTTCAGGAATTGTTTTAGAGTTCTACTGCCATTTTCTTGATAAAAGACTTCAAAGTTCATATATGGATACCCAAAATCTTAGTCCCTATGTTTACGCTTGTTAATGACGTTTCATATAAGTGCTTCTTGATGATCCAACAAGCTAAAGAAATATCGGAATTCGTCGACATACGAACAAATCGAAAGCTGAATAACGCTCTACACAGTTAACAGCTGCCCCCAAAAAAGAAACAACTTAAAATAAATATGTTGTTGTTGATTAATTGAGGGGCTTTCCGACATCGTGATCATGTAGGCCCGTGTACTTGGGTGTGTGTGTAATTTGATAACCTGTGTCGTTGTGATGGTCTTAATATTGATGTGTAACATCTTACCGCTCGGTTGATGGATAGTTTTGTGGGAGTGATTTTGAAAATTGGGGACGGAAGTGGATCGGAACGATCGAGCTGGCAGTGGTGGATCAAACGGAAGTATGTACTGCCCGCTCGATCGATCAAACGGAAGTGTACTAGCTGGCAGTGGTGGACGACGGAAGTATGCACTGCCCGCTCGATCGATCAAACGGAAGTGTACTAGCTGGCAGTGGTGGACAACGGAAGTATGCACTGCCCGCTCGATCGATCGAATGGAAGTATGCCCTAGCTGGCAGTGGTGGATCGAACGGAAGTATAAGACGCACTGCCAACTCGATCGATCGATCCAGCTGGCACTGGTAAGAGAAACAATCAGCGCGCGGTGTCGAAAATTGATACCATGACGCACTCTCGGCCATCTGGAATGTATATGACATACTGAACGGAAAACGCTCATGCGAACTCTGGTGTCAAGTGATTTAAACAAATGACATGGTACATGTTCGAAGTCTTCGTATCAGTATTTAAATGGTAAAATGCCTCAATATCAAACATTGTAAGTAGTCGGCATTGCAATGGCATAAGGCATTTTATACTCAATCCCACTCAGGAACATTATCGAAACAAGCAAAATATAAATGAAATTTAATTCCGTAATGCAGTATTATTGGAGCGTGGAAATAAGTCACCATCTTGTGCACAATATTTGCGTAGTCGAAATAGTCGTGGTGTTATTGCGTATGACTGTGAATGTAGAGATCTTGGGTTCGAATCCTGGGCGGGGTAGATATTTCTGCAACCAGATTATCATTTTAAACGATATTTAACATATCAATATGACTTATTTTAACAGAATCCATATGAAATTACGTGTTGGTCTGTGAATCAAGAGGACCTGTTTATAAGGAATTGAAGGTTATTAGCGGTGTCCCGTCTATTAATCTCGTTGATCCATATCGTATTCTTTATTTAGGCTAGTGCTGGTGGAAGCTACAAATCATCTAATAAATTGAGTTCCGTATTATAAACTACAATATCTGTAAAACACTCCCTTTTACAATAGATTCATATTTGTGCCAATAATACTATAAAATACTGGTGTATCAACAATTTCACGTGAGGTTTCTCCTATGTCAGATGTTACACATCATATGCGACTACTGCAAGGCTCGTATTTTTTTTTGTGTGTATTTGTAATTCAGATGAGAATGGGAAAGGAGGCGGCAGTGACCTTAATTTAGTTACCAGCCCACCATTCACCTGGAGTTGAAGTGGAGAATCAATAAAAAACACATCCAGGATGGCTGAGGTGGGAATGGCATCCGCCTCCTCTCAGTTTTGCCTCACGACTCTCAGTGTACCTTGGCCTCAAACCAGAATTAAATTTCTTGTCATAGCCGGGAATAGATCCCGGGCCTCTGCGTTGACAGCCAAGAGTGCTAGCCTCTAAGCAACGAGGTGGACTGTGAAACAAACAACCATAGGGTCCGAGCAAGAAGATTAATTTCCTCTTCTGTCTTATGTTGCAGTTCACCCGCATGCACCGTGTCATATTTAAGCAACATGTACAATAAACAAAATAGACCAATCTTAAATGTACTCACACGTTATTAATAATAATAATAATAATAATAATAATATTGTTACGTGCCACCCCCTAGTGGCACTTTTGTTAACTGGATTACGGTGGGGGTACAAAGCACAACACCAATTACTGCTTAAAGAAATAATTAACTTTATTGTGGCCAGAAAATTACACTAATCAGCAAATACAAGCAATTAGGAGCCTTCTCCAGTTTCCTCAAGTCTCTTCCTTATGCGCTCTTGGCCCCTTTCACTTGCAACAGACCACAGAAGTTAATCCGTCCTAATGAGTCCGGTGGCCTTGGCAGAAGCTACCTGCCCCTCTTCCTCAGGTACAACAAATACAGTTACTTACGAGCACTTGATGTACGCTGTTCACAAGCTGGGAGAAACAATGTCACAGGATTTCGTAACTCGCACAGCACTTCGTCACCACACTTCTGTCGCACAAGATAATCGCTCGCACTAGCTCATAAAACACAACAACAACAACTGCTTCACGGGTCACTCTTATATAGCCGGCCGGTGACTCAATAAATGCTTCTAGATCCATCCAGAGTCCACGGCTTCTCTAGGTTTCCAGCGCTGGTCCAGTCACGAATGTTCTGGACTATCCCTTTGTCCTAGTAGCCCTGTTGCATAAGGCGCGCGCAATACAGGAGGCAGGGCACAGCCCAGCCCTGGGGCAGTTGTGACTCACGCGGCGAGTGATGACACAAACTCACAGCCGTAACACCACCCCCTTCCTAAAAAGGCTGATCGTCCCGATCAATCATTGGTCCGTCTGTGTCCCTCCGTAGGCTGCCAGGCGATCTCAATGCACGATCTTCATCTTCGCCCTCGGGCTCAGCTGGATCCTGTAGACGACATCGTTGATTCGTTTCACGACTCGGTACGGGCCCTCCCAGGACTTCTGCAGTTTGGGTGACAGGCCTTTCTTCCGTAATGGGTTGAAGAGCCAGACCAGGTCGTTCTCGTGGAATCCTCCGGCATCCGTCTGCTGGTCGTATCGGGTCTTCATTCGGTCGGTCTCGATCCGCAGTTTCCTCCTCGCGAACGCGTGTACGTCCTCCAGTTGGTCGACCAGTTCTTGACAATACTGGCTTACCGGGATCGGATCATTCCCAGGTCGGCCGAAGGCAAGATCGACAGGTAGACGGAGCTCCCTCCCAAACATGGCCCGGGCTGGTGTGCACCCGGTGGCTTCATGCACGGCGGCGCGGTAGGCCTGGAGAAATAGTGGAAGATGCTTGTCCCAATCCCTCTGGTGCTCGCTGACGACTATTCGGAGATGGTTCTCGACGGTGCGATTGAATCGCTCTACCATCCCGTCGGACTGAGGGTGTAGCGGCGTTGTCCTTGTCTTCCGGATCCCCAGCAGCTGGCATAGGTTCTGGAACACCTGCGACTCGAAGTTCCTCCCTTGGTCGGAGTGCAGCTCCAGGGGTACTCCGTACCGGCTGACGAATTCCTTCACCAGGGTCTCTGCGATCGTCGCGGCTTCTTGGTTAGGGAGCGCATACGCCTCCGGCCATTTGGTAAAGTAGTCGCTGACGACTAATATGTAGCGGTTCCCTGCCTCGCTTAACGGGAATGGCCCAGCAACATC
This sequence comes from Meconema thalassinum, assembly GCA_946902985.2. NCBI lineage: Eukaryota > Metazoa > Arthropoda > Insecta > Orthoptera > Tettigoniidae > Meconema > Meconema thalassinum. The sequence goes on from OX336389.2 coordinate 130,739,736, forward strand.
GATGGCCAGTCTCTCCATGGGGCCGCCCACGTTGTAGGTCTTCAGTGGACCCCGTCGTCTTCGTCCTGGGCCCTTGCTGGCTGCGCAATCGTGGCACCTCGCGCAGTGGTTCTCCACGTCTGTTCGGCATCCGATCCAGTAGAACCGCTCTCTCAGCTTCTCCAGGGTCTTCTTTATCCCTAGGTGTCCACCAGATGATCCTCCATGAACTTCCTTCAGGACTTTCTCCGTCATAGCCTTTGGAACGACGACTTGTTCCCGATATGTCTTCCCGTCGGTGCTCTCCCAGGTACGGCAGATGAGGCCATCCCTTACAATCAGCGAGTCCCACTGTGCCCAGTAGGACTTAAACTTTGGGCTGCAGTCACTCACAATGTTCCACCCGGGTCAGGGGACACAGGCCCTCTTCCATTCGGCTATCAGTCCCAGGTCATCATCTTCCGCTTGCGCCCGCGTGAAAGATTCGTGGCTCCAGCTCCCTTGAAGTTCCACGGTAGTCCTTCGGCACTGTATCCCGGTGTTCTCCTCCCTTCGGGCACAGAAGGTGCAGTCTTCGGGGCACGGTCTTCGTGACAGGGCGTCGGCGTTAGAATGCAGTTGGCCTTTCCTGTGCTGAATCGCAAAGTTATACTGTTGAAGCCTCTCTAACCACCGCGCGAGTTGACCCTCGGGCTGCTTGAAGTTCAGGAGCCACCGCAGGGATGCATGGTCGGTCCTGATGAGAAATTCTTGCCCGTACAGGTACTTGTGGAAGTGTTCAATGGTCTTCACGATGGCGAGCAGCTCCTTCCTGGTGACGCAGTAGTTCCTTTCTGGCTTTGACAAGGCCTTGCTGAAGTAGGCCACTACTCTCTCCTCGCCGTCCACTACCTGCGACAGGATTCCCCCTATGCCAAAGTCGCTGGCATCGGTATCGACGATGATCCTTGTTCCAGGTCTGGGGTAGGCCAGAATAGGCGCGGTGCACAGAGCCTGCTTGAGTTGTTCGAAGGCACTGTGGCATTCTGCTGTCCACGTGAAGAGTTGGTCCTTCTCAGTCAGGCGATGTAAAGGTTTGGCGATGTCGGCGAATCCCCTCACGAAGCGACGGTAATAAGTGCAGAGTCCCAGGAAGCTTCGTAGTTGAGACTTGTCCTTCGGAACTGGCCACCCCCTCACAGCTGCGGTCTTCTCTGGGTCGGTGCGCACCCCTTCCTCGGAGACGATATGCCCAAGGTACTGGACCCGCTTTTGGAAGAGCTGACACTTCTTGGGGCTCAACTTCAGCTGGGCAGCCCGTAGCTTCAACAAGATCTCCTTCAGGTTGCTGTAGTGCTCCTCGAAGCTTCTCCCCAGAACGATGACGTCGTCTAGGTAGACCAGGCAGGTCTTCCAGTGTAGTCCCCTCAGAATGGACTCCATTAGCCTTTCGAAGGTCGCAGGGGCATTGCACAGACCGAATGGCATGACGGTGAACTGCCAGAGCCCGCTGCCCACAGAGAACGCCGTATTCTCGCGGTCCTTAGGGTGGACCTCCACCTGCCAGTAGCCACTCTTCAAATCCAAGGTGGAGAACCATCTTGACCCTGATATGGTGTCCAGCGTGTCGTCGATCCGGGGTAGAGGGTAGCTGTCCTTCTTCGTGACGTCGTTCACCCGCCTGTAGTCCACGCAGAACCTGGTGGAACCGTCCTTCTTCTTCACAAGCACGACCGGAGAACTCCAAGGACTATGTGATGGCTCGACCACCCCTTGCTCCTTCATCTCTTCTACCATCCGGTCGACTTCGGCTTGCTTGGCGAGCGGGACACGTCGGAATGGGGCCCTAATCGGTGCGCTGTCCCCAACGTCGATTCTGTGCTGGACCAAGCTTGTCCTGCCGAAGTCTTTGCTCCCCACCGAGAAGACATCCTGGAATTCGCGTAGCAGGTCCTGAAGTTGGCGTGATTGTTCCTCGTCTAAATGGTCCTGGGATCCTTGGTACAGCTTCTGTAGTTCTTCTGGCAGTGTGCGTCTTCTTCGGTTGTCCGTCTGCAGGTGTCCGTCCGTCGTGTCGGTGATGCGGGCCATCCTGGTAACGGGCTCGCAGACTCCTAGGTTGGTGTCCCGGTGAACCGTAATGTCGTAGTCGTTCAGGTTGGACAGGCGGACGTACGGCCGAGACGTCGTGTTGATGAGGGTCTTGGCAACTAGCAACCCTTTTGTCTGGATGTTCTCATATTTTGGCTCGATGACAGCCGCCACTCCCTCAGCAGTTCCGTCGACAATTACGGCAGCGCTGACTTCCGTCCTGGCGGGAACGATGACGTCTTCTCTCAGCCTTACTCGTCGTGCGGTGATGGACTCGTGCGCAGGTTGCAAAGCAAGTTCCTCACCTCCGAAGTGCAGAGTGTTGGTACTCAGGTCCAAGATGATGTTGTTCTGGTCCAGGAAGTCCAGTCCGATGATCACTTCGTTCGATACGTCAGCCACAAGCACTGGATGCTTTATCACCCGTCGACCAATGACGAACTCCAGTGATGCTTCGCCATGTACCGGTGCGGTCTCTCCGGTCGCGGTTATTAGCTGGAGGTTCCTTTGTGTGGGTTGCACTCTCCACTTCGGGATCACAGTGGGATTGACGATGGTCCTCGATGCTCCCGTGTCGATCAGCATGGGCCAGCTCACTCCGTTGATGACTCCTTCGACCATCAGGCTGCTATTGTCCCTCCGTAACTTCGTCACACGCACTTGGACTGCCGGGGCTTGACGACTGTCACAAGCCAACCTTTGCCCCCCAAGGCTGGCTAATACTCGTTTCCCTGGGCCGCGCGGTTTTCAGACGACTGATTTCCCGTCAGATACCCTCGGCGGCGGCGATCACCGCAGTCCTTGCTCAGGTGGCCTTTCTTACCGCAGGCCCAGCAGGTCGGTAGTCCTCTTCCAGGCCGCCTCTCCGGTTGTCTTCCGGCTGTGTCGTTGCTGGTGGTGCCGCGACTATCGAAGAAACGGCTTAGCGCCTCCATCAATTCGTCGGCCAGGGGCTTGGTCTCGTTGGTTTTTGCTGGTTCGTCGACGTCCACTTGACGCACCCGCGCGTGCATTCTGGATGCCTGTTTTGCCGTCTCGAATTCAAGTGCGTGGCTCAGCGCATCTGCCAAGGTCTTATTGCGCGCGAGTCGCAGCGCCTGTTGAGTGTCCGAGTCCCGTAGCCCGTCGGTGAAAGTCTGCGTCGCTATCTGCTCCAGAAAGTCGGCCGGCGCTGTTGGGTAGGCGAGCCTTACGAGGCGTGCGATGTCCATCTCGAACTCCTGCAGGGTTTCCGCGTTCTTCTGTACCCGGGTCCGGAGCTGCATCTGGTAGGCCTGCTGAAGATGGCTATCTCCATATCGGGACTCCATATGGGCGATCAGTGCAGCGTAGTCCTGGGATCCAGTCGGGATGGCCTGAAGGACGTTAAGGGCGTCGCCTCTCAGCGCTACAATGAGAGCTGTAGCCTTTTCTGTGTTGTTCCAGTTATTTATGGAACAGGCTGCCTCGAGCTGACGTAAGTAGGTGCTCCACGGGACCTTTCCGTCGAAGGTTGGGGGCGTCACTCTGCTATGTCCCGTTCCTGATATTCCCGGTGTAACGGTGGGCGGGCGTTGGCGCAGCTCGGCAACTTCCTCTCGTAGAGCGTTGAATTCCTCTTTCACCCCCGTCAGTGGGCGTTGGCGCAGCTCGGCAACTTCCTTTTGTAAGGCGTTGAATTTCTCCTCCACCCCCATCAGCGGGCGTTGGCACAGCTCGGCAACTTCCACTTGTAAGGCGTTGAATTTCTCCTCCACCCCCATCAGCGGGCGTTGGCGCAGCTCGGCAACTTCCACTTGTAAGGCGTCGAACTTCTTTTCCACTGCCGTGACTTCCTCACGCAGACCCAGTTCTAATTTCTTCAGGTCCTGTGTCAACTTATTCTGACCGTCTTCCATCTTCTTCTGGCCGTCCTCTATCCTCTTCAGGTCCTCCGCTAGCTTCTTCTGGCCGTCTTCTAGTTTGGCAGTTAGGTCCTCGGCTAATTTCTTCTGGCTGTCCTCCATCTTCTTCTGGCCGTCCTCCATCTTCTTCAGGTCCTCCGCTAACTTATTTTGGCTGTCCTTCAGGTCCTCTGCTAACTTCTTCTGGCCATCCTCCATCTTCTTCTGGCCATCCTCCATCTTCTTCTGGCCGTCTTCCATTTTGGCAGTTAGGTCCTTGGTTAAATTCTTCTGGCCGTCTTCTATGCCATTTAACTTTTCTAGCAATGCTGCCAATTGCGCCTCCATTTTAGTTGTTTGCCTTGTAAAGGGCATGCACTCACAGGAAAATTAGAGAAAATGACCTGCTCGGGTTTTGAAACCAGGACCGTCAGGTGTTGTGCTTGAGTTCGTAATCCGGCTTCTGACACCAGTTGTTACGTGCCACCCCCTAGTGGCACTTTTGTTAACTGGATTACGGTGGGGGTACAAAGCACAACACCAATTACTGCTTAAAGAAATAATTAACTTTATTGTGGCCAGAAAATTACACTAATCAGCAAATACAAGCAATTAGGAGCCTTCTCCAGTTTCCTCAAGTCTCTTCCTTATGCGCTCTTGGCCCCTTTCACTTGCAACAGACCACAGAAGTTAATCCGTCCTAATGAGTCCGGTGGCCTTGGCAGAAGCTACCTGCCCCTCTTCCTCAGGTACAACAAATACAGTTACTTACGAGCACTTGATGTACGCTGTTCACAAGCTGGGAGAAACAATGTCACAGGATTTCGTAACTCGCACAGCACTTCGTCACCACACTTCTGTCGCACAAGATAATCGCTCGCACTAGCTCGTAAAACACAACAACAACAACTGCTTCACGGGTCACTCTTATATAGCCGGCCGGTGACTCAATAAATGCTTCTAGATCCATCCAGAGTCCACGGCTTCTCGAGGTTTCCAGCGCTGGTCCAGTCACGAATGTTCTGGACTATCCCTTTGTCCTAGTAGCCCTGTTGCATAAGGCGCGCGCAATACAGGAGGCAGGGCACAGCCCAGTCCTGGGGCAGTTGTGACTCACGCGGCGAGTGATGACACAAACTCACAGCCGTTACAATATCGTATGGCCTCGGGTGCCAGGTAAAAGCTTTGTTATTTGACACCCAGAGGGCAGCTTGCATGTTGATTTTTAGCCTATTTTCAATTTTGAAAAAATAGGCTTATGAGATCACCTTTTGTCCGTGTGTGTGTGCGTGTGCGTGTGTGTGTGTGATTCGTGTGTGTGTCCCCCCCCCTAATAAAATCTAAACGGCAGGAGCGATTTCAATGAAACTCGGAAAGTTCATAGCACTATTCCTGGCGACCTCGACCGTGCCCTTCAAATTTTGTTACGACTCACCAATCCAACATGGTGGCTGTGCGAAATATTTCACCAGCATTCAATATCTCCGAAACTATTACAGATATTACCCTGACATTTTCTATGGTGATAGAGGGAACTACTATAAGTTCACTTATGTGACCTTTGAAAATCTGGTAACTACAAAACCAACATGGCGGCCAAGCGAATTTGCGACATTTAAATAGACGTTTCTCGCGATTTGGCCAACCAAACGCAATGAAACTTGGTAGAGTATATGTTTACATACATTTTAATGCACAGACATCTAACTTCGTTCAATTGTTTACATAATCACAAGATGGCGGATGTGCGAAATATTTTACCGGCATTCTATATCTCTGAAACTATTAGCGGTATCTCCCTAAAATTTTGTACGGGGATAAAGGGCACTACTGGAAGTCCATCTATAGGACTTTCAAAAACCGGTTAACTACTAAACGAACATGGCGGCCAAGCGAATTTGAAAATTTTAAATAGACCTTTCTCGCGATTTAATGTTCCAAGCGCACTGAAACCTGGTACAGGAAATATTTATACACATTGTAATCCACTGGTATCTAATTTAGTTCAATTGTTTACATAACCTCAAGATGGCGGCAGTGCGAATTTTAAAATTAAGTTTTTATTTCTTGTGATGTAGTCATGCGATCGAAGTGAAAGTTTGAATAATGAACCTACGCAATAATTTTCCTTTAATGGTACATGACTCTATGGCCTATACATAACAATCCAACATGGCGACCATCCGAAATATTAAGACGATACTGAATATCTACGAATCTATTTTAGCAATCAAACTGCATTTTTAATGTCCATAGGGGCTATGAACTTAAGTTCTCCTATAGGACTTTAAATAACCTGGTGATCACAAATCCAACATGGCGGCGACGCGAATTATAAATATTCACATGGACGTTTCTCGCAATTTAACCATCCGCGTGCAGTGAAACTTGGTACAGTAAATCCTTATACGAATGTTAATCCACTGGCATCTAATTTATTTCAATTGTTTCCATAACCTCAAGATGGCAGCTGTGCGAAATTTTAAAATCTCCTTGTTACTTCTTGTGTCCTAAATATACGATTGAAGATTGAATACTACACGTTCACAATAATCTGCATGTAACAGTACATAACTCTAGGACCTACATATATAAAATTCAACATGGCGACCATCCGAAGTATTTAGTCGGTTCTCAATATCTACGAATCTATTACAGCAATCAAACTGAAATTGTGTATGTTAATAGTGGCAATTAACATAAGTAGGATATATGAAAATAGGCTGTATAGTTCTTCACGGAACTACTTGTTTTGTTCCTTGAAGCACTACGAATGTCAAGGAGGCTAGATAGGCCTATCTATGCTCCTAGACATTACAGCGCTTTCTAGTTGAGAAATGAGGAACTTTGTGTTGGCGGAAAATTCTGAGATTAATTTCGCAACTTTGAACACGGCCTACTGAATTCAAATGGGTTCTTTAACATGCCAACATCGTGTGACCTGCGTGTCGTGATTTTTGCCGCCTTAAAAAAACACTTACCACGGCCAGGAGCGAACCTGCAAGCTTGGGTGTTGGTAGTCCGACACGATGACAACTCACCCACCGTGGCAAGCATACACACACGTTGAAGATGATTATGAGTAAGTATTTTCTGACCTCTTTGGGCAATTACATTTCTATTTTATTATATTTATAATGACGCTACTTGCACTGGCGGTCTAACACAGTAATGACACCGTTACCAACCGCACACACAAGCCACGAGCACGTTCTACTTCAGTGGTTAAATGGCGTCTTAGAACAGTTGGCAACAGCAGCTCCCAAATAAGTGCCTGGATACAACAAACGAACTATATCCATGGCACTGGCTAGACAGATCAACTCAATGAAGTTAAGGCGAACAGGGAGGTGGAGGTCTTGTAATGCAAGCAAGATATTGGGAATTATCTTGGAGCTGAAGTAAAGAGATGACGTGAGCCGTGCTATTTTAATCCACAGGTTTGGGGAATGATGCTAGGGGACATACAGAATACACTAGAGAATAAGTGTTCCCTATTTCTTTTTTACATTTCTGAATGTTCCTTCCCGCTACTGCATCTTCCCTCATAGATGAAGTAAGGAGTAGTTTCACGCCGGAGAAGTGCTTAAGCAAGAAAATACTCAGAATTAGAGCATTTGCGGTGGTACGATACGTGATCCACAATATCCGGATGGATAGCAGGTAGACAAATATCAACCTTCATTTAGTTCTTCCTGTAGTAAACGACATCCAACATCAACTGCTGAAACAGTGGCGCCAACGCTATTGATCTGATGGTTAGAATGAAGGTGCTTAGCCAGAACAATAATCAGGATTTGAACAAAATAGCCTTAAGTGATTGTTTCTGACAAGGGCCACATAGAGAGAATAATATTTCAGCTGCATAAAGTTACTACCCCTCAATAACAGTGGGACTTAAAGGTGCTATGTGTTGAGGGGAGTACAATAGAAGTCTGCACAAAACACATTGGCGAAAAGGCTCAGGACTTATTTATGGTCATATCGAAGGTAGCCTACGCAAAACGGACCATATTCTTACACATAAGGTCTACTATTATTTCCTATGGTGTCCTCATAACGTGATATATATTACAGCCATCAGCCTAAGAAAATACAGTATAGCCTGTGGCATGCAACCTGGTCGCCATAGTGGTAGTACATACACAATCCAAATAAATGTCGATGAATTATATACCCAAGTTATCTGACAAGGGAAGTAACAGGTAAGACAGGCCAAAACATATCTTGGCACTTTGTGGTCGCAATCAATGTACTATAAGAGGACAACATGCGGAAAATCAGCTGCCAGATTAAACTGCAAGGCTCCGAAATCGTACCTGACATCCTGGTACACAGACATGACGGCTGGCGGAGCTGGACATCCCTGTGGCACTCGGAGTAGTAGCGAGGCGGGGCGTTTATGCAGACTGGAGCGTTTGGCTGCTTCCCACCGGCCTTGAGCGCTTGGGCCATCAGGGCTATACTTCCCAACAATGTCCCATAATAATGTATAATATAATGGAATAATTTCAAAGTAATGCACAACGGTATACAAGGAACTGTTGGGAAGGTAAGATTGCGCAACGTAAACTTCGAAGTAAATTACGTGACCATGGATGTAGACGAAAATACAATGTTAAACATTGGGTATTTTACAGAGGTACAAATAGACATAATGAACCCTAATACTTTTCCCTTGATGTGACTACAGACAAATACGAGGGGGAAATAATAGTGTTCAGTATCGTTTGCGGGATATGCTTGCAATGTGTTGGTACTGCGCCCGAATTCCTGTAGAGCACAGTCCCAAATCCGCACAGATGGTAAAAGGATCGTGAGAATGTCAACACCCGGCTAAGAGTTGAACAACCCTCACCGGACTGATGACTAGGGAACCCTAGGAACACATATATACATCTCTAACTATACTAATAACTAGTTGCATACAGTACAGAAAATATAAGCAAATTAAAGTAGAGCATTAACGATCAACTCGGCTCTCGGGCGTTAAGATAAGTTGTCGATCATCTGTCTGCATCTAGCTAGCGGTATCGTTCTAGTGTAATTAAGCGTTGAATCAAAGAAACAGTTCTAAAAAACTCAGCAAGAATAAAAAGTATTCTTGCCATTTATTGACAATAAAGAAAATAACATGACAAAAATTATGTTCCCTTCACCAAGAATGATGAAAATCCACAGCCTGCTTCCAGTCTCCGACCGGGTCAGGAATGGAATGAATGAAGCCCCTATCTAGCGGCGAGGATATGAACTGTGCCGGCTGCCGAGGCCTGACGCACTCCTCTGGGGCAATGATTAAATGTATGACAGATGAAATGAAATGATAGTGGAGAGTGTTGCTGGAATGAAATTTTGACAGGGAAAACCGGAGTACCCGGAGAAAAACCTGTCTGCCTCCGTTTTGTCCAGCACAGATCTCACATGGAGTGACCGGGACCCTTCACCAAGAATAAAATAAAATATTTATATGTGCCTCACTTAGGCCAGATGCGCTTAATAAGGGTCTTTCTTGCATTTTTACACGAATACAACATGTATCTCCTGCTTGATAATATTTACATAAACACATATTTTAATTAATGACAGTAGTGTCTGTCCTTCTTATTTACTGAAGTTATGCTTTAACGCTCATCATAACAAACATACTCCCTACGTAATACAATCGTTAAAGTCTTCAAATTTAGATCTTAAGTTCTTAAATATAATAAAAGCAATAATTAATACTAGAATAATAACGTATTTACATTTTATACATGATCGCGTCCCGCACGATATCAAAACAACTGCCTCTAATTTATTAGAGTTAATTCCACCACTTTCCTCCTGTCTCATCATCTTTCTTTACGTGTATCACCATCTTTCTGCGTATTTCACACAATAAACTAGTCAAAATAGGTGTTTGTGTGTCAATTCCATGTGAATCATAAATACAAACAGTGAAGTTCATATTTCATCACTAAAGTGTACAACTCTGGTATTTCAATAATTAATAATAAAACAAACTAACAATGCACGACTGTTCAGATAAGTTCTTCAACCAAAAATCGAGTGTGTGTGGCATGAATCCTCACTCCCACACTCCCTTCTTCTCCAAATACAACTTATGACTTCTCTTACTCACCACACAATATTACAAAATCTTTCTTCATAAACTCACGTTGCATATTATCGCGTCTCTAGTTACGCCTTCATCAATACAAATGCATTTCATCAACCTTTCTTCTCTTAGCACGTTCACAAAACATCTACCGTTCCATATCAACTACTTTCATCAAAGTATGATATATAGTATTCCTACTAGAAATTACAACTGCAATAACGTTCATGAATACGTCTCACTTCCTCCTACAAACTCCTCTATCGATTATACACCTCGTGCTATGTTCAAATACTTTCCACATACTTCCTCCTTCGCTTCACATATATTCTTGTTACAATTTATCGCTTAATTCTGAATTTCAAGTCTGCTTGTGTCTGTTATAAAATAACAATAACCTTCCCTCACGTTTATGTTCACAATAAATGTTTATATCTTTCCTTCCATCTTACAGTATCGTTTTATGATAAATATACATCCATAACATTTTATAATAACGTTTCTCGTTCAGTTATGCCTTCAACTATCGCATACTGTTCTTTTCCGTACATCAAAATTCTGGGTTTTACAATGTCATTACATTTCTTGCATACAAGAGTTCCTTCAATGCCAATATTGAATACTCCTGTCAACTATTTCGTTTTATACATTATTTCGTTCCTCAAATGAATAAACTCTTTACTTACAGGATTCTCTGTCCTTCCTTTCTTCACTTCAAGTAATAAACTATTTACTTTCGACAAACAGATGACTATATTCTTTCTCTGATACATTATTTATTTATTTCTCACAAAGTTGTGCTTCATTTCTCTTGTTTCAATACATATATTATCGTTCTTCAATATTTCCACAAATATACAAAATTCTCTAATATTTCATCAAATCTACGGAGTTCTCCAATGTTACAACAAATCTACGGAGTTCCCCAATGTTACAACAAATCTACGGAATATACGTTCGCAATCGCAACGAAATCGTTCGTAAGTAAAATTTTAACGCTCTAAAATGACAATGAAAAATACTAACGATGTCTAATATCATCGATTAAGACTTCAAAATACGTCCAAGTGACGTATGAAAATAACTATCGCAATTACTAAAACTTACTAAACTTCCAAGACAATACAATAACATAGGTTATAAATGCAAATATGTTGATCAATATTCTGGAATAACGTGAACAAAGTCTAACTACAGATATGAAAAATGCACTCCTCTACCTTCTTTCTGAGATCGTTGGTGACAGACCTGATGACTCCTGTGTCCTCGTAACCTCACCGTGTGGTTGCTGGAATGCGGCGTGCTGCTCCAAACTGACTGCATTATGTCACCTCGGCCTTGAGTGGACTGTAGTAAAGTTGAACGACCTGGTGTGCTGTCTCGAAACAGGTTACCAGCTGGCTCCCCGCTTGTCGACCCACTCCTCTCGTACAGGATGATGACACGATCTCGCCTCCGCTCTGCTTGCCTCGCGTCCACCAGTCCTGGGCTCCTCGCCGTCTCCATCACGAATCCGCTCGCCTTCTTCTTCTCAGATCTAGATGTTATTTGAAGTCGGTAGTTTGCATTGTTCTTTCCATCATGAGAAATCACTTCCATGTCGTGAATTTCTCTTGTAGTAGCTTGTAACGTTATGTGTCAGCGAATACTGCGGTGTTCTGCAGTTCGCTTGTTCATACTGCTATGTCATCCTGGTCATCTCTGGATCTCACCGGTTCAGTATAGTTCTATCTTCCCATCATGGTGAATTTAAAACATCATTCTCACCGCGCAATTGTTTGTAGTCGTAGTACTTCCCCTCCAACCTAAATTCTTATTCATTCTTGTCTAGATTGTTGAATTTCCAATGGTTCAAGTCTCCCTTCTTCAGACTTTCCTTCTACGTAGTTACGTGTTCGATGGTCAGTCTGTAACTTGCAGTGTTTTATCTCGTCGTAGATTTCTTCTTTAAATATGATGAATAACTTTTCTCAATACTGTTGACTTGTAATATTAATTGCTCGTTTCCATTTCTACTTGCTTCATCTTGAAGTCTCCAGTTCACAAAACCTTTGTCTAATACTGTTTGAAGAGTAAATACTATTTACGTTTTGTCTTCTCGACGTTCCATGTAGAAAGGGCCTCGTCTGCTAACGTCTCCTAGCCTCCTCGGTTAGATTTCCCTCGCAAATCTGATCAACTAGCCTCCAACCGCTATGAATATTAACAAATTCATACATAACTTCTCTCTCAGTCCTTTAATTTAAAATCTGTTTTGCCTATTACATTTCTTTTTCTCTGCTGGTGAATTCAATATGTAACACTCTTATAAAATATTAAAATAATGATTTTAATATTTGTTCCTTCCTCAGTGTTCAAACTATTTTCTTATTGGTTCTCGCCTAAAAGTAGCGCGCTTCAGACACGCGTTCGCTTCTCCCACTCTTGATACTGGCATGCGTCTGACCTCTGGTCCACCTTCTCTCTCCCCTCGGATCAAAAACTGGTTTCTCACCACGAACCTTGCTAAAAGTGTCGACATTCAGAACAGTATTTCTATCATTCACTCATGGTTAAAAATTTACCAGATCATAAAATCTCAATTATTACATGAAATAAAAATATTTATTCAGGCGAAAATTTTCCCAAATGCTTGTATTAACCTTCTCTTCCATCTGGACTGCAAATTTAGCTGAAAATTCCAAATTTAAAATATGCAATTTTTCTGAGGTGATCCTTGGTTCATACCTCACCCTGTCTTCTCCTCTCTACTGCACCCAACTAGAGTTGGTAGAGGATATGAACTTCCGACCTTTAAGATGAAAAAAGGTCCAGCTATGAACTGGCAGTGAAGAAACCAGGAAATGATTCAGGGCATGACGCAGAACATTGATAGCTTTATGTAGAGATACGTGGTGCAAGCGATATGTGAATCACGCAAGCAGTCACGCTGGGATGAATCAGCCCGAGCTGATTAGCAGGGGAACCACCATTGAGTGCTGACATTAGCATCTTTTTGGCAACGTTGGGTTGCACATCGACACCGCAAAGTTGTGAAATAAGCCGTTTTCACGGAAACAATGCAAAATTATAACAATAGGTTTATGGGAATCAGAATGATCCAGGAAATTAGGAATTAAGCGAAGTTAAAAGTGAATAATTTAGGCCCAGGAAAGAAGTACTTAGTCAGCAGTTACGTCATTAGGCGGGGCCAAGCGAAGTTAGTGGGATGATGGTAAAAAACACTCAATCACCCACGCAGCTGAAGAGCCTTGCAGATTTTATTTAAATTAATTAGACGATCGATTTTCAGAAAACGAAATGATAATGAGACGTTTGAATTATAGGGAACATAATGATGTACTTTTCAAAAACGTGCGACGTCTAGTTCAGAAGTTAGTTCCAGAAAGAAGGCAAAAGTAGTTTACTTTTGCAAGCTCCCAATAAATAGCCCAGGTTTCAAACACAGAGCATGCAGTTCTCCGATAGCCCGAGAGGGGGCGTCCGGCTGTATCAAACATCGAATGCAGTTACCCTCAGCCCACGGGCGTGACGCTGTGTCACTATCATCATATGCAGTTTCCGACAGCCCGAGGGGGTCGTCAGGCTACAGCAAACATCGAATGCAGTATCTGTCCACCAGAGAGGGGTGAGACATTGGAGCATCATCATATGCAGTTTCCGATAGCCCGAGAGGGGGCGTCCGGCTGTATCAAACATCGAATGCAGTATTTGTCCACCCAAGAGGGGTGTGATATTGGAGCATCAAACATCGAATGCAGTATCCGACAGCCACGTGAGGCTATAGGCTGTGTCAGAAGCAGTTCACCAGAAGCGGGGAGAGGCTCCACGCTGTCTCTCAAAAATGCAGAAGCGTTGCATTGTAATCGTCGCAGTTCAGTAAGCCCGTAGAGGCTCAGCGCATTTCCGCACAGTATAAAAGTATACCTCACACAGTATTATCAAGTTGACGAGACGGAAGTCCGTCCTCACAGTAGTAAAGACTCATCGTACTCCTGTATGGAGAAACCACAGCAAGTAACGCAGTTCGTTATCAACCGCCCAAAATAGAGCGTGTTAAAACAAATCAACGATCATCAGTATCCGCGGTAGTAACAAAAAGTTGTATGTGCGTGGTAAATTAAATCCGCTACGGTTGTTATCAGTGATCACTTAAGCACTTGTGCTAGATCAAGATTATAATACGCTACTCGAAAACCGTGACAAAGTAAAATTGCGCCGCGGCAAATTCTAGAGCAGTAAATAGCTAGAATACAACCGTCCAGATCAGTAAAGACATTACGCTGGAGGTCATCGTTTCTAAATACACAGACAGGTCTCCGTGAAAGTTAAGTGAAAGACTATAGTATTGAAGGACCGATATTGGAACAATACAAGTAAATGAACATGGGTTCGAGACCCAGAACAAACATAGTGAACTTTAGCGAAGCTACAGTGTTTCAAATAGGAAAGTAGCAATAAAGACATTCTTGTAGGAGAAGAAAAGGAAAACCTGTCGCAAATAAGGACAATACGGTCACGAAGTAAGCGGGCCATAGGTTCGACAGACCGCTACGTAAACGTAGGACAAGTAACAGTTAAAAGTCGCTAATAAAAGAACGATAATAGAAGTCAAAATAGACTATCTAAAGGACAGAACAGAGACTAGATCCAGTGAACAATTAGGAGCCGTTCGAGTTTGCATCACGTCCAATGCAGGGTCCGGAGATCTCATCAGGGCGTGAACACCGATAAAACGTGCCAAACGTCACTGAGAGGTGGTGAAAATTTATGCAGTGTAAATAAGCTTCAAGATATATGTCTTTTAGTGTTAATATAGTGTTTTACCAATTAGTAATGTGTGTAGATTTAAGTAAAGGTCAATTGGACCTAAGTGAGGTGTCGCTCACAATAGAAAGTGTCATGGAAGAGTACTAATTAAGTCGTAAGGTGGGTGAAATCCTTCCCAAAAATGGATCGGAAGATGGATCACGAGGGTGAGTCATGATTTTTCATTAAAATTGCAAATGTACGATGTACTGGCCAGATGAGATCGGTCGTAACTGGGAGTTACACGATCGAACTCATCGGGTATTTGAATGCACTTATATGATTGAAATGTTAAATTGATGAGAATAAATAATTGCGAAAATGACCTCGCAAAATAAATATGTGGATGGGATCAATAATGTAACGTAATAAAAACCCAAGAAATGAAATAACAAATAATAAATGATTTGGAGGAAGGAACCGAAATATATATTTAAATGGCTTAAAGTTTTGCCATAGTAAAAGCAGAAAAATGAAATAAATATGCATCATAAATAAATTGTTAAAAAATAAATAATGAAATATATAAATAGTTGACCTTATAATTAAATGGCAAATAAGACAAAAGTTGAAATGAAAAATAATTGAAAGTTCGTAGTGAAAATAATAAAAATAAATATTATCAAGTGGTAAAGTGATAATGAAATTTGTAATGAGAAACTCAAGTAATGAACAGAACGAAATAAATTAAAATGTCTTGTCGTATTGTTGTTAAATGATCAATGTTATAAATCTTTAAAAAGTAATTGGTGAATTAAAACACCTAAAGGAATGTATTACCACTGGCTAGCGAGCCAGAAATATGAAATAAATGACAGGAAGGCTAAGGTCTTACCGCTATAAATGAAATATTAATTTGAGATGTTAAATAAATTGCGAATAGCCAAGCAAGAAATAGTTGATGCCAAAAGAGCCGAAAAATAAATAATTGAAGCCAAAAGCTAATAAATTGTGCGTTAATCAGGATAATTACTCGGGAGATGGAGAGTCTCATCGAAATGTTGTGGGTGAAAGATTCTCTTTTGTATTGTTGTTGTATGTTGACGTCATTGTTGTATTGGGTAGGTGAAATTCCCAAAAATCTGTATTGTCATATTGAAGCGTTAAAAATAATAATTACATTGTAAGTCCGATCAGGCTGTGTCAAATAAATATAGTGGGTCAAAAATCGTCGAATGATATACATGTGAGACCTTGAGGGGCATTGTTATAATATACATAGTGAAGGCCATAATCGTCGAAATAACGCGTTGTAAGTGAATATACATGTAAGACCATAAGCGCATTGTTATATCTAATTGTGGTAGGCAATAATCGTCGAATAAAATTTGCAAGTGAGACCGTTAGCGGCTTTGTTATAAAATAGTAATGATAGAAGGCGTCATACGAATTGTTGTTATATTAGGCATCCTCTCCGGAATAAGTTATAAAAATCCTGTAAAAACGAAATATAAATTAATAGTAATAATAATATTAAAAGCAGGGACAAACGACCACCTTTAGAAGTCTTGGTAATCATATGTTTAAAAGATAAACCTTGTAGGAAGCGTGGTGCCCGGCGAGACACCATAAATCAAGCAAAGTACCACCACGGAGGCGAGACAGCTGTTGAGAACCGACCTACCGTACTGGGGGAGTGAGATAGAAAGTTAATGAGTTTCACGGTCAACTGAGGGTCTGTATGAAGACTAACATAACAAAAAGGCCATTAGATAAAAGTTTTTATAAAAAGATGCAAGCTAAAATTAACGTATAGAATCACAATGATGGAATGGAGACATTTCTCCAGAATATAAGTTTGAAACGTTTACATGTATTTTTACGAGTTTGTCAAACATTCTTGTTGCAAGAAAAGGGATTCCTAACTCAAAAGAATAAAAGATACGGGTTATGAAAAATATAGTTTAAAGAAGACTAAAGATCCCACAAAAATAAATTACACAGTGCATCGTACGTTGCAAAGAAAGATCACCTAATGCATGAGAATGAAACTGGTAGAACAAGGGTTCAATTCACAGACATGGCATGTTCTTGTACAGTATTTTAAATGTGTAAAATCTAAGGCTTTGTGGAAAATTACTGGTAAGCTCCAAAGGACTAAATGAATGATAGATAAATGAATAATATGTAACGTTAAAGAAACCCAGAAGGGTAAAGATTTTGAAATGAATATAAATATCCAAAGCCTTGGAAAGTTGTATGACTTAAGTGATAGGCGCGCTTGACGCCTCATTGAAATATATTACAAGTAATTATACGTAGATTTAAGCAAGACAATGTGATTACAAAGTGGTTATAAAGTTCAAGAAGTAATGAAAAGACATTATAGTGATCTTGATAAAATTTTGCAAAGTGATTTTTTTTAAATGGCACTTGAAGAGACTATACCAAGTGATTAATTTTTGTTTTGAAGGGCACTTGAAGAGACTATGCCAAGTGATTAATTTTTAGTTGTGGATAACACTTGAAGGAACTATGCCAAGTGATTGATTTTTACATGTTTTGAGTGAAATATTTTTCTTTTATGAATTAAATTTTTGTAATATTTAAAAATGTTGAGTTTTTCCTTAATATCCTTGTGAACCTTAGTATTCCATATCAGACGTTTAATCAGCGGGGGAAGGGACGTACCATAACCCGAAGCCGCAAGAGCAAAAGCCGAGTGCTGATTAATCATCATCCGTGTATACGGGCACACTACTAGACATGATTTCGAGCGCAGTACCATACGGGATGCAAGCAGAGAATTATCGACCTCCCTGACAGACTCGTCAGTTGGGCTGCATAAGACAATATTATTAGGGGCAGCTGTATCACACGGGGCTGCATGGCCATTACGCCGATGTCGTAAAGCAACTAAAAGACAAAACAACAACGTTTCGTTCATCCGATTTCAATTCTTCTCATCCCAATTGCTTGGTTATGGGTTTTCTAAAGTATCAGCAACCACGTACTTCTCGATTGTCACTCAAGTTGGTACACGACCACTTCATAGTGTAGCGGCTAGCATTCTTGGCTGTCACCCCAGAAGTCCTGGTTTAATTCCCGGCTCTGCCAAGAAATTTAATTCTGGTCTGAGGCTTGGAACGGGGTACACCCAGAACCTGACACGAGGTGGGTCCGATTTCCACCTCAGTCATCGTAGAAGTGATTTTTCATGGTTTCCCATTTCTACTCCAGGTAAATGCCGAGTTAGCTCCTTACTTAATTCCACGGCCTCTTCCTTCCCAATCATCATCTGAATTACAAATACACACTACTGCTATTACTACTACAAATAAAACCAATAAACACAGGTTATCAGACAAACTCTAGGCACACTCAAGTACTGTACATGTGGCTAAATGTATACAATGCCCTAGCATCTCAAATGAAACAACAACAACATCATCATCATCATCATCTTGTACAGTTTCCAGCCCCAGGCTGGGTCTGTTTGGAACATAAGCTTCGCCACTTAGTCCTTTCTTCCCACCTCCTCTCCGCTGTCACTCTAGTCCAGTCCCCGCCTCTCTTCTTGACACATTCCTCCACTCCTTTCAGCCATCTATCTCTAGGTCTTCCCCTTGGTCGTTTCTTCTGCATCTGCATCTCATGTATCCTCTTGGGAATCTTCTTCTCTTACATTCTCTTTAAGTGTCCATACCACCTCAGTCTTGATGTCTCAACCCTACCCTGCAAGGGCTCCTCTTTCACTATTTCCCTGACCTTTTCACTCCTCATCCTGTCTCTCCTTATTACTCCGATAAAACAACAACATATACAATTTAAATATCATACGTTAGCTTCATACAGCAATAAACTGTGGCCCAATAGAGCATATTTGCTTTATTTTTAACGTCCCTAAAATTTATTACACCTCTCACATTAATAAAATATAGAAAATAATGCGTGAAATCAACAATCTTCTACCCCGAGCCGTAGCCGCGAGTGTTAAATCGCTCCACACGACGACTGCAGCAAGTCTGGTGATCAGAGCATCGAATCCCATTGTTGAGAGCAGATATCATGAAAGTGCTTTTTCCCCATGTCTCCGGAATCTCCCTGAATGCAAATGCCGGGAGAGTGCCTTATTTTATGTCCCGGGGCACGTCCCCCATCCTCGATCTTAATTTATTGTTACAGGAGCACACACTACTGGAGTCTCTAAATAAGCACAGGTTATCAGACAAATTGAACGCAGGTTCACGTACGTGCGGCTGATGAACAAGAAGTCTCAAGCTCCTTATTTGAATTAAGAACTACAACCACAACTGCGAAAACATAACAGGGCTCAGAGTATAGTCATCAATTGATTCCTCCTACATGTATCAAGTCGCCTTGTTTTGAGTTTCTAGGCATTGTTCTGTTATAGGAGTACTGTATGTACAGTGGAACTTGGATAATTCGAACCTCAAGGGACCAGTAAAATAATTCGAATTATCCAAAAATTCGAATTAAGGAAGTTCTTTGAAAAGGGTAGAGAAAATATATTGCATTACGTTTACATAATGATTTACGCTCAACAAAGCAGTAACAGACAACGGTACTTTATAATAACGTCAAAACTTTCAAGTGATAAAATAAAACCAAAATGCGACAGTAGTAATCCAGCAATCTACAGTAGTTAAGTCTTAGAGAAATCTACTGTTTTACAAAAAGTTTGAGATTTTTACCTGTTTCCTACAATTAAGTCTCTCGGCCATCACAAAAGAATCTAACAAATTTAAGGAACGGAAAAGAGAATCACTTAAGTAATTTCCACTTTCCCAAAAAAAAAAAAACACGCCAAGTTCTGTGATGTGGTTTGTTGCTTGGGCTGCACTCGGAACAGTTTTTTCGGGAACTGACCCAACTGTTTGGCTTCCGATCGGCTTTTTACACGTAACAACTTCGAATTATCCAAAATATAATTCGAATTAACCACGATTTTTTTGCATTGATTGTATATAAAATGCTAGGGACCAAGAGAAAAATTCGAATTAAAGAAGATTTCGAATTATTGAAGTTCGAATTAGCCACGTTCCACTGTAATTAAACTGTTCGATCTCCAGCTCAGTCAAAATTTTAATTCTGATCTGAGCTCTAGGTCTCATGAGGACAAGAAAAGGAGGAGGGTCAGGTTTAGAATAGAGTGACTGGTGTATGGTAGCCAGGTGGATTGTGACATTACTGATGATATCACTCTGTACCTTAGTTACAAATCAAAATGCAGTTATAGTTATTGATGTGTAACATCTTTCCACTCGGTTGCTGGATATTTTTGTGGGAGTGATTTTGAAAAATGGGACGGCTGGCAGTGGTGGATCGAACGGAAGTGTAAGACGATCCAGCTGGCAGTGATAAGATCCAGCTGGCAGTGGTAAGAGAAACAATGAGCGCGCGGTGTCGGAAATTGATACCATGACGTACTTTCGGCCATGTGGAATGTATATGACATACTGAACGGTAAACGCTCATGCGAACTCTGGTGTCAAATGATTGAAACACAGCACATGGTGCATGTTTGAAGTCTCCGTATCAGTATTTAAATGGTAAAATGCCTCAATATCAAACATTGTAAGTAGTCGGCATTGCCGGTATTATGTTTCTGCACAATGGCTATTCAAATATTAACCCACATAACGGTAATGCAGTCATCAATATAATATAATCGTTGTGGTTATACGAGAATTGAGCAAGCCTTCATGAACTATTACAGAATAGCCTACATTCTCTTTACTCACAAGAGGGCCTATTCATACGGCATTTTAAACTCAATTTCACGCAGAAACATTATCGAAACAAGCAAAATATAAATGAAAGTTAATTCCGTAATGCAGTATTATTGGAACGTGGAAATATGTCACCATCTTGTGCACTATTTGTGTAGTCGAAATAGTCGTGGGGTTAGTGCTTATGACAGTGAATCTAGAGACCTCGGTTTCGAATCCCGGACAGGGTAGATATTTTTACTACCAGATTATCATTTTAAACGATATTTTTCATATCAATATGACTCATTTTAACAGAATCCATATGAAATTACGTGTTGGTCTGTGAATGAAGAGGACCTGTTTATAAGGAATTTAAGGTTATGAGCGGTGTCGCGTCTATTAATCTAGTTGATCCATATCGTATTCTTTATTTAGGCTAGTGCTGGTGGTAGCTACAAATCATCTAATAAAATGAGTTTCGTATTATAAACTACAATATTTGTAAAACACTCCCTTTTACAATAGATCAATATTTGTGCCAATAATAGTATAAAATACCGGTGTATCATCAATTTCTCGTGAGGTTTCACATCATATGCGACTGCTGTTCTTTTTTTCTTCTTAGTCGTTTACCCTCCAGATTGGTGGAACCCACGGACTCAGCGAGGGAACTCACCACTACCGCCTCTACGGGCTGTGTCCTAGAGCTGGGAACATCTAATCGGAGGGGATACAACTGGTGAGGTGTGATTGGCACCTCGCTTAGGCGGCCTCACCTGCAAAGCGAACAGGGGCCTCATGAGGGAAGGTAATGGAAGGTCAGGATGGATAGGCAAGGAAGAGGGAAGGAGGCGGCCGTGGCCTTGAAGAAGGTACCATCCCGGCATTTGCCCGAAGACGAAGTGGGAAACCACGGAAAACCACTTCGAGGATGGCTGAGGTGGGAATCGAACCCCCTCTACTCATTTGGAACACCCGAGGCTGAGTAGACCCCGTTCCAGTCCTCATACCACTTTTTCAAATTTCGTGGCAGAGCCGGGAATCGAACCCAGGACCTCCGGGGCGGCAGCTAACCATGCTGACCGCTACGCTACGGAGGCGACTTGCGACTACTGTAAAGCTCGCAATTTTTTTTTTCAGGATTAGGGAACCACCCATTACAATTGGGTACAATCGTGTTTACCGAATGAATAACATTAAATTTGATATTCATTCGTAGAGAAATATACAATAACGCGTTGAAGAAAATTCAGATCAAAATTACTACCTATTCCCGTTTACACTGAAGCCATGTTTCGGTGTATCAAAATCGTAAATCGGCATTTTTCTTCGCTGCTCTAGAACTCGGGATACTGCCACAGACAAGAATGCAGTGCGATGAAAATAATGCGCTGCATGTTGCACCGCTAGATTGCTTCTCGTTCCGGAAGGCACCTAAATCAAACAACAATCAACAACCTCTCGCGTTGTCCTTCGAAAAATAAATTACGGTGGGTACGTTTACGTTCGCTTTCATTGTTAGCTCTAAAGTCATATTATTGAGGTAGACTATATAACATTTTCCAGGACTCGCTCCTCTCGATGTGCAACTGAGAAGTGCACCACAAGCATCTTTAGGCAGCCCACACAACACATGTGGAAGGCGGGTTGCATGACATAGGAATGGCCAGCATGTTAACCACTCGACGTTCAAAGGGATCCCAATTGTAAATTTGATTTGATGATATGAAATTTAGCAATAAGGGGACAAGTTAAGGCAGTAATATTATATTTAATTCTCGTGGAGAGGTGAAGCAAGATTCCCGATTTTATCTTACAATTGTTTTATTTTTTTCTTCACAATAACAAGTTATCTTAGAACGTTTATCCCTATCGTATTTATTTTTGAAAGATTTATGATATTTTGCTCCATGGGCTACTAATGCCTGTGAAAGACCACGCCCATCGTTCAACTGGTCCAAACTTCTGACCATGATCAGCAAAAATTTCAAGATTCTTCGCCATTGATATATACCCTTCATATTTTGGGATGATTAAGCGTTCTTTTGAATTCTTTTGGCATAACAAACACAGGTCCCATACAAACGGAGCCACCACTGGGTCAGTTGCAGCATCAACCAATTCATGTTTCTTCTTCCTTGACATGATTGAGTAATTTCTATTACATACACGAAAGCAATAAATTCTTTACATGTTGAACTTCCTCACACAACGTCTGCCTGAAAAGGAAATACTCATTTAGAATTACGGAATGAAATCTTATGTATTATTACATTTTTCACGTTTTTAGAAGGTATTTTCATTTTATTATTATTTTTATTATTATTATTTTACATATACATTATAATACAGTAATTATTTGCTACTAGTTAAATAGTTATTAAGACGCTCTATTACTTTTCGGGGCCTATATAAATTGCATAGTTACGACAACGACTCGTGCAACGCTACATTGTTTTGGCAGATTTTTAGCAACTATTTAGGATAAAACAGAGATAATATATACCGTTGGAAAGGTAATTCCTTGATGAACAAAAAAGTATAGGACACGTTTTCAGCTACATTTAACGGATTTCAAGTTATTTAGCAAAATGCGTTGAAAATATCAAGATCAAAATAAATTATAAAATTTAAATTATTCTTTTAAACATTGTGAACCTAAACAATGAAATCAAATATACCGTTGGAAAGCGCGTTTTCTTCTGATTCATAATTACTAACTATTATGTTAATATCAAAAAGGAAAACAGAGCTATAACGGGGAATGTAGAAGCGTGTCTCAAACTTTTGGCGGCCATATTGATTACGTCACCAACACCGCTAGAGGGCCAGAAAAAATTGTGTCCCGGGCTTTGCAGACTCGTCTACCCATGTACTATCTGAATCCAAAAGGGCGCATTGGTTGCCAGATGTGAAACTTTTTTCTGCATAGTCACCCCACTACTTAGTTTAATTGCTGCAACAGTTTCGGAGATTGAGAGTTGGTTAAGTATTACGCGTGGCTGCAATGCAGAAGTGCTTTAAATGTGAACCATAGAGTTAGTCACGAGTAGATATATATTATAATAGTGGATCAGTGTACTGCGTTTCACTTTGATCGCTTGATTAGGATACAAGAAATCGAGTTTGATTCTAAAAATTCGCATGGCTGTCATCTTAAATTATTCCAAACCTATGAATTACAATAGATACTAAAATACAGTATTAAGCTCTAAATAAAGGTTTACCGTGCCAAGTTCTACTGCACATAGATCATTTGGTTGGCAGAAAAGCTCACTTAAGTACGTGAAATTCGCATGGCTGCCATGTTGTGTATGTGTTGTCATGGTTTGAAGTTCACATGTGTGAACTTATCTCGTAGTCTCTCTATGGTCATAAAACATATCAGGTTGATTTCGGTAATAGTTTCGGAGATACTGAGAACCAGTGGATAAAATCTCACGGACGCCATGTTAGATTGACGACACTCATTTTAATTTGAAGGATTCGGGTGAGGTTGAACAGAATATAAGTTCCTTAAGACGTTTAATTGAAATCACTCTAGCCGATCATAATTTATCAGGGGACACAACTCACTTACCCTCACACGACACCTTCACATACATACAAATAGTGATCACTGATCACATAAGCCTATATTTCATATCATGATAATAGGCTAAAATTCCGCAGCCAAATTCCTGATCTGTCATATGAATAGAAGTATCTATATCCGCTGATACATATCAACAATAGCTTATAATTCGTTGGTGGTCGTCAACAAGCTAACATCAGTACCTGTAGGCCTACTGTACGTTTCTAAATTTGTCGATTGCCCATATGGATCATTGTAATTCATCCTTATACCTAATTTTGAAACTTACTGCGCACTGCTTTACCAAAACATGAAAAGGGAACAAGATTTAGGGGTTTGGTAAAGGCTACCGGACAAAATTCTCTACTGCCACCACAAAATCACTAAATGTTATTGGCGCATTCATCAACAAAGCGTGCACTAAGGGCAAATTGTTCTGATCCTTTTCGCTCGCTGGCACACTGAAAGTTGAGAATCAGTCAGATTAACTGCTGTATTAACAATTCAATGTCCTAGGTATAGAACCTTTAATATTCAATTTTCTAAGATTCCAGAGCCTGATGTTAGCTAAAAGAGAACGCTTCTTGGTTTACGATCATAAGCCTTATGCTACGCATTTCATTTTGCGTCGCAACTATACGAATTCAAAATAAAAACTTAATAGGAGGTTTCTAATCGGACATTCATAAGAAAACTTGTATAAATAGCCGTTAAAATAGATGAATTTAGCTGCAAACATTGTGATACTAATCCGATTTCTGCGGGAGACAGTGATATTTCAGGCCTGAGAGCGAACTTGTGCATCTTGTGGTGAGTATCGAAGTCTCAATTATTTTCATCATGCTTGTCCCTGTAATATTGCTGTATCTTTATTTCAAATTGAGTAGAGACACGCTATCCCCAGTACACATGCAAAAGAATCATCATTTGTATTACAGGCAATACATATCTTGCATGGAACTCACTAATTCGGACTAATCGGGCGAGGTCTAGTCCAAATTATAGAAGAGTCCGAATTCTAAAAAAGTTTTATAAAATATTGTACTGTACAGTTCAAAAGTTCTAAAATCATGGAAATATGCTTTTAAGTATTGGTTATACGTCGTTAAAATGTTGAGGACAAATGTCGTCATACTAATGGCAAATTCAGTCATAATACTCGGAGTAGAAGCACCGGCTTGGATTTTATCCAGCACTCTCATTTCGTCTTCTAAACTCAGCGATGTATATTTACCCCTAACACTCATCTTAGTTATTGTATTCTAGCGAGGACAACAGTAAGACACTTCCAAACACGTTTAAGCAATCATAGAGGTAGACTTTAACACAATGTAACAGTAACTCGTCATGTGGGCTTCCAAAAGGGAACTGAGCAGGCACTGCCTTTGTTGCGTGCTTGTGACTAACAATGATACATACGGTACTTATTATTGGCCGTGAATGGAGTGAACGGGAAGGGAGAGGGTTGCGATAGAAATTTTACGATAGATGGCCTTGGTGCGAATGATGTCTGGCGCAGTACTGCGGCAATTAAAACCTGTCCGAATTCCGAATTAGTGAAGCCCGATCACTGTAGGTTTTTCCTTTCAAATTTTCGAAAGGGGTTTCATCCCACATAACACTTCCTACCACTGGTATGGACCTCGTTTGAACACGTCTTGAATTACTTAAATATCGTCCCACTCGTGGCAATATACTGTATAAAGATTTTGGAAAGCAAAGAAAATTGTCGTCTGTTCCCTGAGTAAAGTTACAATGTAATCTCAAAACATTACTTCTCTTACTAAAAAGACGAAAATGATGTCTGTACTCAGACATTTAACATAAATTCTCCCGGCTTCTAGATTTGTTCGATGATCCTTTTGTACCGAGTGATTCATACTCGGTTGATGTAATGGCGCATCTCTTTGCGACTCAAAATGAAATGCATAGCATAAGGCCTATGATGGTAAACCAAAAAGCTACTCCATTAGCTAATATCAGACTCTGAAGTCTTAGCAATTTGAATATTAAAGGCTCTGTGTCTAAGACATTGCAATTTATTCAATTATTAGGGAGGTTATTGGAATGCGGGCATGATTACTCCAGCGTTTAAAGTTTGTAGTAAATGTGATGGTCTCAAGTTCCGGCGAGACAAGACTGATGGCCCTGTTAATGAGGCTCAAGATACAGACCAGCCTGCAATGATGAGTAACAAATGAGCCATGCATTAATATCGACCTTTAAGAAGTTCAGCCTCCGGCGTCTTTGTTCTCCCTGATAGTGATTAAGTTACCTAGATTCGTTCCACATTTCCTATTACACCAAGTGCCCTGCAGGCATAATGGAAGATAGGTCGTTCGGACAGTAGGCCTGCGAATAAAATACTAGAAGTCCATAATGACGTTCGGACATATTTTTGATCTTTGGACTCCCCTCCACATGTTCATTCAGTTAGTTAAACGGTACTCTACTAAGTGGCTTCAGAATTAATTTAAGAAGAAACTGAAGCTAGCCAGGTATTGGAATCAGATAAATGAGGGTCTATGGGCCCCACGCCCCACGCAAGCAAGGACCATTCGGTGCCCTGAGTTGAGGTTACATTGTGTTGGTGGTGAATTTTGCTTCAAGGGGTGGATCATCGCCAGGTTATCTGTCCGTTTATATTGGCACGACCACGGCGTAGGGCTTAGGTTCTTGGTTGAAGTTTGATCTGTGCGTAAGTTACACTTCTGAACTGATTTAGAATATTGTTGAATTCAACTCTATAGACAGTTAATACGTGCGTAAACAAAGAAACGAGTCCTAGCGTGATTCATGTCCTGGCGAATGCTAATCACGGTAACAATCTGCTGCCTAGCATTAATAGCACATCAGAACATTCGCATATTAACAATATCGAAAGTAACTGAATAAGGCTCCTCCATGGATCAGGTTCAAATCTCGGTCGGTGTACGTGAAATTTGTCCCGGCATAAGTGGAGGTAGAACAGTGTTTTCTCCAGAATCTCCGATTTCCCCTGACAAGTAATCCGGTAACACTCCATAATCAATCATTTATCATTGCCCCAAGGGAGTGCGACAGACCTCGCCAGCCCGCACGGTCTCATTCCTCTGTGTTGGTGATGGTCACCATCCCGGACATGGCAAATGGCTGTGAGGAGGTTAGTAGATTATTATTGTAAATTGAATAAATCACAATGGCAAAACATCACATCCGCTTTAAACATCTTGGAAAAGAAATCACATTTTGGACATAGCCTTGTTTAGGCTATAGCTCATTTTGAAATTACACGCACTTTCTGGTACCTGGACAGAACATAACACAGGTACGCTATTTCGTAGGTCAGTTCGGGGTGAGGAACACAATCGAACAGAACATAGAGCTCTACGCGGATATCCGCAAAATTTTTTCGCCATGTGGATATAGTTTGCATGGCTGTGCGGATAGCGCATAAACTGCGAATAATGTTTGGACAAAATTTGCAGATAGCTTTTAGAATACAATCCGAACTTGTTGAATATCATTACGAGGACCCACAACTTTAATACATATCATATTTTTCCATTGTGTTTCTTTTTCATGACAAATAAGATGATGATTTACGCTAATCTCATTCAAATAATGTCATTAAGGAAAATTAACGCTCCGAACTGAAAGGGGTTGCAATTCTGGCTGCATTTAACATTCACATTAAACATAGCACATGACATACATAGCCTAGGGGAACGACTTTCTCCGCAAATGTCCAAATGTTATGCTTTAATATGTTATCTAATTAAAATATTAATGTAATGCCGGTAAATTCGGATAACAAACGTGCCGATGTGGGGCGGATGCAGATAACGTTTTGTTTATCCACGCAAGGCTCTAAACATAACACAGCTGTGGTGAGGGAAATTCTTATTTCAAGGTCTGGCCTACGCCAATGTGCTGCTGTAGCCCAGGCTGTTCCAGCCGATCAGCTCGCTAGTGAGCAGCCGAGTACTTGCCGCATTGCGTGAGTAAACCTGTAACATGCAATACAGGTCTGCTGTGGGGGCTGCCGTCACTGCGCGGTGAATACATTAAGACTGGCAGGGAGCGCATGGATTTGTGCTATGACCTTCGCCCAGTGACGTATTGGCTATCACCCCCAGTCTCTCTCCAACCGTGCTCCGAGCATCACTGCTGAGTACTCGCGTGTACGCATACTCAAACTCGTGGATTTGGAACAGCCTGCTGTAGCCTATTAGGTTCTAGGTAGGCGTGTGCCTATCTTTCTACGGACCTGTCAAAAACATTGAGCGATGTTTGGAGGTTAAATTATTCTACTCTAGTAAAAACGGTGGGATTTTTTCAAAAATATATCTTCATAGAATGGCCTAATCTATCGGTAGTTTAGCGGACTGCTCACAATTGTTTGTTTACCTGCTGGTGAATCGGCTAGCATTGTTGGCTCTGCCAAGAAATGTTATTATTGTAGTTGATTCTTTAGGGGCTTTGCGACATCATGGTCAGGTAGCCCCGTGTACTTGGGAGTGTGTAGAATTTGTCTGATATGGTGTGTGTCTCTGATGTCCGACTGGCTGCGTGACTCAACGGTAACGTTCTCGCCTGCTTTCCCCAAGTTTGCAGGATCGAATTTGGCATTTGAGGGTGCACAAATGCGAGGGAGCCGTGTCAGTAGAATTACTGGAACGTTAAAATCCCCCATCGGGGCAACATTCTGGCACCCTGGAACCTCTAATTGCCGCAGCTGTTAAAAGGGACGTAAAACCAATAACTTAATGATTACTATTATTAATAATATTATGATGTGATGTCTGTACTAGTGTGTGTATTTATAGTTGAAGTAGGATTTGGGCGGGAAGCGGCCGTGGCCTTAAGTTATGTACCATCCCGGCGTTTGCCTGGAGTAGAAGTGGGAAACTGTGGAAAACCATTCCCAGGATGGCTGAGGTAGGAATAGAACCTGCCTCTCCTCAGTTTCCCTCATAAGGCTGACAGATTTAATTCTGGTCGGGGGGTTGGAACGGGATTCACATAGCCTCTTGACTCAAAACTGGAAGAGGTGCGTTCGATTCCCACTTCAGCAATCCAGGAAGTTGGTTTTCACGTTTTCCTCCCTTCTACTAAAGGCAAATGCCTGGATGGTTGCTAACTGTAGACCACAGCCCCCTCCTTCCCTATCCTTACCTGATTAACAAATACACACACTAAAACAGCAATCACAATAACAAAGGTTATGAGATGAAATTCCACACAGACCCAAGTACACGAGGCTATTTGACCATGTTGACCAAGCCCCTCAAAGGAAACAACAACAACAACAACATATTACCCTAATCATCACAAACAACAGACTATCAAGTTGTGTTCTGCCCTGACACTTATGAATATATTGGTATCCAATAGGTATGAGCTAATTTTACGTGTTTAATTAGTTATTGAGGTATTAATGGGCGGAACAGCGAGGTCATCCGACCCTTTTAAGTATTTTCTTCACTTTTTTGTTTGTTTTGCAATACTCTGTGCAAATGTTAGCCAATTTCAAGGGGATTTTTTTTTGATGTGTAACATCTTTCCACTCGGTTGCTGGATATTTTTGTGGGAGTGATTTTGAAAAATGGGTCGGAAGTGGATCGGACGGAAGTGTGTAAGACGCTCTGCCAGCTAGATCGCATCCCTCCTGGCTGCCAGGAGGGATGCAATCCGATCCAGCTGGCAGTGGTACCATGTGGAATGTATATAACATACGGATTACTTCAAGGTTTGGAGGCGCCATTACAGATATTTCTACAATGAATCATCGTCAAGTTGTCGTTCTTTGGTGTAAAAATATTCATTAAAACATATTTGCTGAAAACAATTATGATTTATTAAGAGTCCGTTTTTCAATCTCTGGATAAAAGTGATGGGCATCCACTCGCCGAGTAACATTCCTCAACACTTTCATACTGAACGGTAAATGCTCATGCGAACTCATTGAAACACAAACCACATGTCTTCGTAACAGTATTTAAATGATGATATGCTTTTATATGAAACATTGTAACTAGTCGGCAAAGCCGGTATTATGTTTCTGCATAATTGCTATTCAGATATTAACCCACATTGCGGTAATGCAGTGATCAATGTAATACACTATGTATCGATGATTTTATACGGGAACTGGGCTAGTCTTTCATAGACCACTATAGGAATTCCCTTTACTGTCAAGTAGGCGTATTCATAACTAATTTAAAACTCAATTCCACGCAGGAACATTATTGAAAACAAGCAAAATATTAATGGAGCATAAAAAACACTTCCATATTATTACCGACACGTAACAATGAGTACCTGTCTTGTACTCCTAATGTTTGTGGTGTTAATGGCTGCGTGGATAACATCTTGTTCTGCGAATCATGTGGTCTCATGTTCGAACCCCTGTCCCGGCAATTATTTTTGCTACCCGATTATCGACTTAAACGGCATATAGGCTATCATAATATTATGCGTCATTTTAACAGAATCTACATGAAATTACGATTTATCTAATTCAATTACAATAGTTTGCACCAAGCAGGAGTTGGGAAATTTGATTGTATTCAACATTATTTCTAGTAGTCTATAGATAGGCTAGAGACTATGGTTTCATTCCTCCTCTTAATTTAAAATATAATATGTGATGTTTGTTCAAACAAGTGTGACAGTTGCATATCTCCAATTCAATCTATACATTAATCATAGTACCAATATGAAAACGGAGCGTAAATTGACATTTTAAGAAAATCCAAGCTGTGTAGTATACGAGTAGGAGAACATGTCAGATGTTACATGCGACTACAACTCTAAGGCTCGTATCTTTTATTTATAATAGGCTACTCTGTTTTTGTTTCGCTTTTTTTAGCGTATGGCTTTTAGTGCCGGGAGTGTCCGAGGACATGTTCGGCTCACCAGTTATTTTGTAGCTGCTTCGAGGCGGACACCCGATGGGTGAGCTACACGTATCGTCGCGTGAAGAGTGTTGTCTGGGGAGGAAAGTTTGAATGTAAGGACGAGGAGTTGGAAGGTAGCGGCTGTGGCCTATAGTTCGGGACCAACCCCGGCATTTGCCTGGAAGGAAGATGGGAAACCACAGAAGACCATCTTCAAGATTTCTGGCGGCGGGATTCGAACCTCCTCGCCTCCCGGATGTGAGCAACTGCCAGCAGTCATGCCGTAACGACCACGGCTAACTCACCCGGTGGCTACTCTGCGCTAATGTTAGACAATGGCTTGGCCATGTTGAATCACCGCATTCCTTGAGATTTATAAAGTTGAGCAATATTGAGTGAGGTCAGAAATGGGCTTGGATGACTGGTGCTGTTGTCGAAGAAATGAGCAGGAGAATGGAACTGGCCACCCTACCACTAGAAAACTGCGACTCATAAGAACTTCGGTGGTGTAGTCGGTAGCATGCTGAACTGCTATGCCCAAGATCGCAGGTTCAAACCCGGCCTAAATTGTCGGATTTTATGAGCAATTGAATCCTTCAGTATGCCTTCCTTCGGAGGAGATGTCAAGCCGGCGGGCAAATGTCATATACAGTGAAACATGGTTAATTCGAACTTCTATAATTCGAATTCTTCTTTAATTCGAATTTTTCTCTTGGTCCCTAGCATTTTATATACAAACAATGCTAAAATATCGTGGTTAAATCGAATTACATTTTGGATAATTCGAAGTGTTTACGTGTAAAAAGCCGATCGGAAGCCACACACTTGGGTCAGGAATTCCCGAAAAACGACAAACCACATCACAGAACTTAGTTTTTTTGTTTTTTGAAAGTAGAAATGACGTAAGTGATTCTGTTTTCCGTTCCTTAAATTTGTTAGATTCTTTTGTGATGGCCGAGAGACTTAAGTGTAGGAAACAGGTAAAAATCCCTATTTTTTTTTGGAAAAACTATATAATTCTCTAAGACTTAACTAGATTGCTGGATTAACTTACTACTGTCGTTAAATAGGTGAAAAGTACATTTTGGTTTTATTTTATCATTTGAAACATTTGAGGTTAATCACGATACAGTCCTTATACAGTACCGTTGTCTGTTAATCTGCTTTGTTGAATGTAAACAATTATGTAAACGTAATAAAATATATTTTCTCTACCCTTCTCAAAGAACTTTCTTAATTCGAATTTTTGGATAATTCGAATATTTTTACTACTCCCTTGAGATTCGAATTATCCAAGCTCCACTGTATTAATGGCACGTAAACGAATCTATTGGTAGTGTGTAGAAAAATTTGAGGGTTATATTTGGCTAGTTAGGAACACTCTATCAACTTCCAACGTTCGTCGCCAGGTGTTAGTGACAGTAGCATCTGGTAGCCAAAGTTGGAACTACTTGAAATTGAAATTGTTGGGAGCCCTCGGGCGATCAATCCAAAAAGAAAAAAAAACAGATACAGCAATTGGCTGCAATTCATATACTGCATAATAAAAACCTTTTAGGAGATTCAGACCTGCATTACAACCTTCTCTTTTCTCCACTCAAATGTTTAAAATTTTGATCATTGAAGTTGATCAGTTACATTAATATTTCCAATTCTCATGATGAAGCATCATACATGTATTTTGTGTTAAACATTAATAGAGGATATTACTTTGCATTACGAGTTTCATTTAACGCACAGTAATATATGCAGTTTTTGTGTCGGGTATTGGCAGTATTATACTTATTTTAAAATGTATTTTGGTCTTAAAAAGTTCTTAAATGTCCATTTTTTGGCGAATGTCTCTTCATGACAACAATCACTGCCACAATTATAAAAAAAAAACAATCTGTCGATGTTCCCAACCTGGTGCTCGCGAGCACCACGGTGATCTTTAAATGAAATTTGGTGCTCTCGCCATACGAGCCAAAAGTTACTCATTAGCACAAGCTCAACTGAGATCCGTTCTTCAAATCACATTTTGTTGCACTAACCCGAACAGTAGTGTTTTGAGAGTCGGAAATGTTATCATTTTATGATATAGTTATTTTAAATCTACAGTAAAAATGATTGGACATCCCTGTTTTATGAGTAACACAAAATATGCTGATTCGAATCGACTGTCCACATGCAAATGTATCTTATCTGCATGAGTCATGCAAGCGTTTGCAGCATGCCTGGTGAGTGGAGAATTCCTGGCTATTTCAACACTTCAGAGGGAGAGTGATACAGGCAACAGAAATAGAGGTGCATGCTTGTTGCATTACTTCTCTACTTAGTATAAAACCAAGTCCCCGATTCTTGGATGTTACGGGTAAACTCGAGAACCGCTGGATGGATTTTGCTGCGATTTTCACCATTCTGTAAAGGTTATCTCGAGGATGATTTCTCTAGAAAATAATTTATTTATGATCAAAGGAAGCCAAGCAGTAATGATTTCAGTGGAAAAGACGTAAAAAAACCTGGCGTCCGAGCGCTTTGTAAGCTTACGCTGGGCAAACCGTTAAAATATCTAAATACTTTGAGCGTAAGTATTGTTCAGCATGTAAAGTTCTACAAAAACGTACGCGAGAGCATATGTCTAACTTCAATACATCGCCCACTATAAGTGTTTTTACGTTTTAATTTCTTTCAACCGTGTTCATTCAACTGCTGAGGCGACAGTTTACGAGCTAGCTAAGGGCGAGTGTACCATCCCTGTTACAGCCTAGCTAGTGGGCGAACCTATTGCCCCAGATACAGCCAGCAGCAAACTGTCGAGTCGTGTTGAGTTGAAATCTTTAGAGAAGCGGGGTTGTGTTTGGAGTTTTCCTGGAAGTGCAACTCGGCTTTTCTTCATTTCGCCTGTGAACTTTTCGCTCCGCAAAATTCACAGTCAAGTTCAGATTTGACGGGAGGGGGATCTTTGTTTCATGCACCTCGCCTTTCTTAAATTACGTCTGACAAGAATTTGTTACACATGCATCTCCATGATAATATAATTAATAGTCCAGTCAGTGATTTTAACCCATCATGCCGAGACGTAAAACGGACATTGGTCGTTGTTCATTGACATTGGAAAAAAAGCGCTTATCACGTAATGCATTCATAGCTGTTCCCGGGCGAAGCCGGGTCGCGTTGCTAGTTATTATAATAAATGGTGCTTGGGTACTTAGTGTGACATGAAGGCGGTGCTCACAGTCACAAACAGGTTGAGATCGCCTGCTCTAGACGTAAAAATTGAAAGAAAATGCTCCATCTATTAGAAACCTGAAAACATGTTATGTTTTTGAGAATCTGAAAAAAACTTTTATTTATAAAGCATAAATTTGAATAAATATCTTAAAAGAACTAAATTAAAAACAACAAAACGAAGGCTATTCTTTCCTGCTTCTAGTGTGAATTTTCAATGATTAGGCTATGCTTTAGGCTTTTTTTTTAAACTATTATCTTCTAAATTAAGTATTTGTGACGGGTCTTGGATGGGCGACAGATACTGTAACTTTCCAAAATAACTCATGATAATTACCAGAAAAAGAAGGAAAATATAAATTTTGAATGTACAATATGACATACACAATCCAGTCCCGAACAAGGGACACGGAGCACGGTATGAGGTATACCAGAGGTGTCCATAAAATACGCCGGCTTGCTTCTGGCGTGGACTGCCTTCGCTGTGTTGTGGTTGATCGGTCGAAATTCGAACGGGATTCAGTATATTGTAAAAAAGAAACCAAATTGAAACAATGCGCAAACAAGTGGTAAAATACAGTGAGCGAAATTGCAATGCCTTAAATGAGTTCCATAGGCCTAATACAGTACATTGCTAGTATTTCTGACTGTTTAGATGGCAAGCACGTAATCTTCAAGTACCGGTACGCAGAAAAACGCGCGAAACACATGCAGATGTGTCGGACAACCAACGCATAGGACGAATAATGTCTTTGCTAATTTATATTATGTCCAGTGCGGAGAAGATCTGTCGCAGAGCTATCAGTCAGGGCAGGTAGCCCAGACAAAAGAGGCAGGAGTCAGGCTCCCGGCGTGCGGTTCAGCATAGCTAGCACGCCAATTGTGAAAAGGCTGGACACCGCTGTCTTATACAGTGTGGTTGGTATGGATTCTGTCTTGAAGAAAGAATTCATGATGTAAAACAAAAATATTGGAATGTAGTCGAAAGAAATCAGAAACCCCTATGGATGTCAAATTGGCAGGTGAACAGCTAAAGGAAGTAGGTGACTTCTGTTACTTGGGAAGCAAAATAACCAGTGATGGACGAAGCAAAGAGGATATAAAAAGTAGGTTAGCACAGGCAAGGAAAGCATTTCTACAGAAAAGGAATCTGTTGACATCGAATATAGATTTAGGTATTAGGAAGTCATTTTTGGAAACCTTTGTCCAGAGCGTGGCGCTCTATGGAAGTGAAACTTGAACTATTGGTGCAGCAGAAAAGAAGAGAATTGAAGCGTTTGAAATGTGTTGTTACAGGAGAATGATGAAGATCAGATGGGTAGATAGGGTTACGAATGAAGAGGTATTAAGACGAGTGGGAGAGGAGAGACGTTTCTGGCAACTGCTAATGAAGAGAAGAGATAGGCTGGTAGGCCACGTACTAAGAGACCCAGGAATAGCAAACTTAGTTATAGAAGGAAGGGTTGAGGATGAGAACAGTAGGGGTAGACCAAGGTTAGAATATGTTAAACAGATTGCCTTGGATATAGGGTGTGGTAGCTATGTAGAGATAAAACGATTAGCTCAGGACAAAGCATGGAGAGCTGGATCACACCGGTCGAGAGACTGAAGACTCAAACAACGGGGTGATTCCCCAGGTCAGAAAGCATCGAACGATGTGAAAAAGTATAGTTACAGGTGGTTTAGCGGGAAGAAATTATTTTTAAATATCTAGACGCATCTATCAGACTAATTAACACGTCCTATTACAAACGTTTGATGCTTTTCAGTCGGTCAACACGATAGTACCCAAATGAGATGGGTTATTCCCTAATCTTGAAAAAGACTACATGAGATTGATAAATAGGCTACATGTTATTTCTTTCAGGATTAGGGAATAACCCATCTCATTGGGGACAATCGTGTTGACCGACCAAAAAGCATCAAGCTTTTGTTTACTAAGACAGCACTCAAAAATGTTTTCAAACACCACATCGTCCTATTGCTTTGTGTCGCACTGTGTTGTGCAGCATATCGAAATAAAGAAATGATGTCCTAGGTGGATCAACATACGGCGAGTGTTACTCCGAAAAAAATATGTTGCTGCAATCACTTTCTCGGAGGCTGATCTATAATATACAGTAAGCAGTCTAGCGACAACGTTTCAAGGGTCGCGTGTCAACGGACGGAAACCAATTGGATAGGATCCCTCCCACACCGCGGGGCCGGCCTTCCGATATGACCCTCAACTGGATACCATCTGGCTTCATGTCCGGTACGGGTTATCCTGTTAACTTTCACATATTTGTTAATGTTTAGACAGAAAACTAGTTTATCAGGTCTTATCAACTAGTTCCTAGTAGTAGGCTTGCAAGCCTTGTTGCCCAATGTGACCTACATTTCCTCCTGTTTTCTACGAAACCATGCACTTTTTACTCTATGTTTATCATCTTTCGGCACTTCCTGTCCTAGGGAATCGTATGTTCCTGGTTGTCTAGGACACCCACCCTGCATAACAAGCCCAGGGTTAGAGCCGGGTGCGAATAAACAAAACGTTATCCGCATCGGCCCCGCATCCGCATGATTGTTATCCGAATCTACTGCCATTACAATAATATTTTAATTAGACAAAGAATAAAGTATTAGCGCAACACATTTAGACATTTGAGGAGTAATTCTTTCCCCTTGGCTATGTAAGTCATGTGCTAGGTTTAAAATGAATGCTATACAGCTAGAAATGCAACCCTTTTCAGTTCAGAGTGTTAATTATGCTTAATAATGCTTAATAACTTAATATGAGGGCCTCCGTGGCTTAGGCGGCAGCACGCCGGCCTCTCACCGCTGGGTCCGTGGTTCAAATCCCGGTCACTCCATGTGAGATCTGTGCTGGACAAAACGGAGGCAGACAGGTTTTTCTCCGGGTACTCCGGTTTTCCCTGTCAAAATTTCATTCCAGCTACACTCTCCACTATCATTTCATTTCATCTGTCATTCATTTAATCATTGCCCCGGAGGAGTGCGTCAGGCCTCGGCAGCCGGCACAGTTCATATCCTCGCCGCTAGATGGGGGCTTCATTCATTCCATAACTGACCCGGTCGGAGACTGGAAGCAGGCTGTGGATTTTCATTTTTCAACTTAATAAGAATGAGATTAGCTTAAATCATGACCTTGCATTTGTCACGAAAAGAACATAGGCTACAGAAAAATATGATATGTCCTAACATCCGGGTCCTAGTAATGATATTCAACAAGTTCGGATTGTATTCAAAATACTATCCGCAAATTTACTCCAAACATTATCCGCAGCTTATCCGCTAACCGCACAGCCATGCACACTATATCCGCAAGGCAAAAGTTTTGCGGATATCCACGGATTTATCCGCCGATATCCGCATCCACGCAGGGCTTTACCCATGGCGTGCGCTAGTGAATCCTCTCATAGTAGCAGTAAAGAATTCAGACCCTGTTTCTCTGTATTATTTGCCAACATTTTAGTTGAAATTTACAGCTTCAGGATCATTCATTTTTATGAATTAGCGGTAAAATACTGTACATATAATTCGCATGCAGTATTTCAAGTGGCCACACTATTGGAGCTTCCTCTGTTGTGTTTGTGATCCAAATTGGAACTGAACAATGATACCATTTCTTTGCCATTTTTTTTTAAATAGCACTGCTTTATTTCAATTCCATTCCCCTCTTTTAATTGTAGTTTCACTATAAAAAGAACATTTCAAATTCATTGAATTTTTCTCCGTCGTGTTTGCAGGGGGGTGGGTGTGGGCTGATGTGGTTGCGGGGCAGAGAGGGGGTTGTGGCGCAACAGGTGCGAGCGCATGTCCCTCCCCAAGCTCCTGCTGCTAACTCGGTTCTCTATTCTCATCCGTGTTCGGCCCCAAACTTTTTCTCCCCTGCTGAATGAAGCGAGTGTGGCAAGGCACGAAGGTCGGGGGAGGGTTTGCTTGCTTGCTGGAGAGAGAAAAATCGAGGAACTTGTCTGAACAGAGTGCATAGAGCAAAGGGGGGAAGCAAGCAAAAACTTGAAGTAGGTTAGTAGAGTTAAGAAGAAGAGGGAATGAGAGGGAAAGCGAGACACTCCGTGGGAGTGAGTGAGAGGGGAAGATAACAGAAGAATGAAACCTCAAGACGATCTTTTATATTTATATAGAAAAGACATGACGTGGTTGTTGCTTTTGCTTGTTGAAAGATTCTGACAGAAGTATCTTTTCAGCTCCTTTTCTTTTAATAGGCGTTTTATAACGTAGCAGGAAACGTTTAGTGCCAATATTCTGGGGCCCATTCCCTGTTACTGAAATGACACATTTGTTTGAGATTCCCCACCGTGCCAGATGGATTCTTCTCCAGCTATCGGCAGGTTCGTCTACTACGATTCTTCACGTGGGCTGAGTGGCTTAATGGATAGAGCACTCACTCTGTCAGATGGATTCTTCTTCAGCTATCGGCAGGCTCGTCTACTATGGTTCTCCACGTGGGCTGAGTGGTTTAGTGGATAGAGCCCTCACTCTGTCAGATGGATTCTCCTCCAGCTATCGGCAGGCTCGTCTACAACGATTCTCCACGTGGGCTGAGTGGCTCAGTGGATAGAAGCCTCACTCTGCCAGATAGATTCTCCTCCAGCTATCGGCAGGCTCGTCTACTACGATTCTCCACGTGGGCTGAGTGGCTCAGTGGATAGAAGCCTCACTCTATCAGATGTATTCTCCTCCAGCTATCGGCAGGCGTGTCTACAACGATTCTCCACGTGGGCTGAGTGGCTCAGTGCATAGAGTCCTCACTCTATCAGATGGATTCTCCTCCAGCTATCGGCAGGCTCGTCTACTATGATTCTCCACGTGGGCTGAGTGGCTCAGTGGATAGAGGCCTCACTCTATCAGATGTATTCTCCTCCAGCTATCGGCAGGCTTGTCTACCACGATTCTCCACGTGGGCTGAGTGGCTCAGTGGATAGAGGCCTCACTATCAGATGTATTCTCCTCCAGCTATTGGCAGGCTTGTCTACTACGATTCTCCACGTGGGCTGAGTGGCTCAGTGCATAGAGTCCTCACTCTATCAGATGGATTCTTCTCCAGCTATCGGTAGGCTCGTCTACTATGGTTCTCCACGTAGGCTGAGTGGTTTAGTGGATAGAGCCCTCACTCTGTCAGATGGATTCTCCTCCAGCTATCGGCAGGCTCATCTTCTACGATTCTCCACGTGGGCTGAGTGGCTCAGTGGATAGAGGCCTCACTCTATCAGATGTATTCTCCTCCAGCTATCGGCAGGCTTGTCTACCACGATTCTCCGCGTGGGCTGAGTGGCTCAGTGGATAGAGGCCTCACTCTATCAGATGGATTCTCCTCCAGCTATCGGCAGGCTTGTCTACCACGATTCTCCACGTGGGCTGAGTGGCTTAGTGGACAGAGTCCTCACTCTATCAGATGGATTCTCCTACAGCTATCGGCAGGCTCATCTACTACGATTCTCCACGTGGGCTGAGTGTCTCAGTGGATAGAGGCCTCGCTCTGTCACAATCCATCCACGTGGATGGGTATTTTTAAGAGAAATTCTCTGTACCCTTCAAATGTGATATGATTTTGCGTACATTGTACATACAGAGTTTCGACCAAAGTGGTTTAGTCGTTTGCTACTTTTCCAAGGCTAAATTTAATTTTGGTATTACCATATACTAATAGTTAGTGAAACTGGAACCACCTACATCTTCATATGTTGTGTTATTGGTTTGTACTAGATTCGCATTACATTTAGTCCGAATTAGATCGGTCACATGTGAGTTTTAAGGGTAACTCTGAAAAAATGCCACCTATTGTTAAGTACATTTGCCAACAGTGGTGTAAGGGAAAGCAGAAAGAGTGAGATCCCCATTGATAATATTACCACCACACATAATGCCATTGTGATCGGAGGAGCAGTTCAGCCAATGATAGGGGGAACAGGAGAGTCAGTCAGTCAGTCAAACAGACACATCATCCCATGATTGATCAATAATCCTACCTTCAGCTCGTTTTATGAGGAAAGTAGTCTAAAATTGACAAGGGCATGGCTACCTACCTGCAAGTTACAACATTCAAATTATAGTGTACAAGCCGAATTCCTTTAGTGCATACTGAAATATCACCTGTTTTGTGGTAATTAAAGACAAGACAAAAAATATAATTATGAATAAAGAAGAAGGAACAGAAGACGGAGGAAAGTAATAAAGAAAATGAAGAAGGAGAGGTAGGGACGGCAATAGATGGGAGCAAGGTGCAAAGAAATTTTGCTTTTTTGTGAGGTTTTAGAAGAAAGGCGGAAAAAAGAAGAGGAGGACATGAAGAACAGGAGGTAGAGAAGGAGAAGTTAACTGGAAAGTGTAAAG
Organism: Meconema thalassinum; assembly: GCA_946902985.2. Classification (NCBI taxonomy): domain Eukaryota; kingdom Metazoa; phylum Arthropoda; class Insecta; order Orthoptera; family Tettigoniidae; genus Meconema; species Meconema thalassinum. Next base: position 130,780,250 of record OX336389.2, read on the forward strand.
TAGTAATTAGTCCCAATCGAGTGCTCACTGATGTTAGCCAAGTTTGACGTGTGTGTTGTAAGTGAATATACCGTATGCTGAAAGAACCCCGCGGATTTAAAGGTATAGTTGACAACGCACACACATCATTTTAAATATTGCGTCACCGTAGTATGATGTATGAAATGTAAACATGTGAAACGGAAATGTACTAGTAGAAGGCTAGCGGTGGTAAAAGCATGAGAATAACAGTATCGATTTCTTACACCATCTAGTCCCATTAACCGAAGCGTTGGTTTATCGAGCCAGACTAACACTAGAGTAAAATATCACATTGCTAGTCGGTCCTTGAGAAACATAACCTTGATGGTGGCTGAAGAGAAGCTCATAGCGTACAGATATTTGGAGATGCAGGGTCATCTCAATGCTTCCCTCAGCCATTTACCTTGCATTCTTCACCAAGGAATGCTACCTACTTCAACTAAAAGCCTTCCTTTCCGAGGTTAGGTTAACAACGCTCCAGCTGAATCAAACATATTCAGCCACAGCGAGGTCAGGAATCTAACCTGGAGCAACCAGGTTTACTCCTATCCTAAGGGGGATTAGCCCCATTCCTAGGTTTCATGTCAACAGGATTAATTATCCAAGCAATAGCTGAATTAAATAGATTACTAATTATTACTTTAATAGTAATTACAACACTAATTATTTTATTTTTTTAATCTTCGTATTACTTTTACTGCATTTCTTTTCTCTTATAGAGAAATTAAATGAAATTATATACAATTCTATAGTAATCAATTTTATATTCTAATTACAACCTCAACTACAAAAGATACGAGGGGAGATCAGAAACTAAATTTACAAAGCCTGCATTTAAACGTGTACATTTTATTTCATACAACCAATAGTAATAATAATGTTATTGGTTTACGTCCCTGTTAACTACTTTGGCTTTTAGAGACGCCAGGGTGCCGGAATTCTGCCCCAAAGGGGATCTTTAACGTGTCAGTAAATCTACTGACACGACTCCCTCGCATTTGCGCACCCTCAAATGCCAGCTGACTGCAATAATAATGTTATTGGTTTTACGTCCCTGTTAACTACTCTGGCTTTTAGAGACGCCGGGATGCCGGAATTCTGCCCCAAAGGGGATCTTTTACGTGTCAGTAAATCTACTGACACGGCTCCCTTGCATTTGCGCACCCTCAAATGCCAACTGACTGCGTCAGGATACGAACTTGCCAACTTGGGCCCAGCAAGCGAGAACGTTACCACTGAGCCACGCAGCCAGTCCCAGCTCACTGCGCCAGGATACGAACCTGCAACCTTGAGCCCAGCAAGCGAGAACGTTACCGCTGAGCCACGCAGCCAGTCACCAATTCAACCAACTGATAGTACATACATTAGGTTATTTTCAACATAGTCTCCATATCGGTTCAGGCACTTGTCGCTTCGTGGGGTGAGTTTGAATATTCCCTCGTGGTAACAATCCTGTCCTTGCGTGTTCAGCCACGTTGTCGCGAAGTCTGAAGCAAATTGTTGACCGCCTAGGTACTCCTTCAAGTGAGGAAACAGATGAACGTCACTTGGAGCGAGGTCCGGACTGTAGGGAGGGTAATTGATGATGTCCTAGTGAAACCGCTCCAACAGCATGGTGGTCTTCTGGGCTGTATGAGGTTGTGCATTGACATGAAGGAAAATGACGCCCTGTGTGAGATGTTCTGATCGCGGTTATATGTTTCGCTCACAGAATTCGAATAACTGAGCGGATCTCTTCGCGAGACCAGTTTTCCAAACGAGTCACCATTAGTTGTTTACCTACAGCTAGCACTGTAGGTGACTGAAACTCTGCACAGTTACCAAAAATGTGTATTTGAATTACCCCACACTGCTAATTTCTCTATAACAGACGAAACTTCAGGAATATCGGCCTTGTAACCTTAGTTACTGACACCCGTCGTACACGTAGAGTACTATGGTGGATGTTTGTTGTTGATGGGGCATAGAAGTTACATTTTCAGGTGTAATATTTATTACTGCAAATTCGATTTAACCAAATGTAAGTGAGGAACCACATGACAACCGTATATCTGGCATTTATTCAAAAAATGTAAAAAAAAGGACTTACTGTGTTTTAGAACTCACCTATTTCACGTTCCCAACCAGCTGAATAGAAAGGTTTTGTATCGCAAAAACCATGCATCTCCATATTTGCAGGGTTTTGTTTAATGTACTGCTCGGGTCCAAGCTCTGTGAACTTGCGGGATGAGGGGATGGGGCAAAGAAGGGCCAGGCGAGAAGAGAAGGGCCTGTCAACCGCCCGCCGTGTTATCTGGTATTCCTGTCTATGACAATACTGCTAACATAGGGACGTTGCTCAAACTACTGTGGTGTTGCGAATGAGTGAGTGAGTCACCGACCAATGTATTTGGTTCTGTTATTACGCACGAACCGGGAAAACTCATCACTCATCACCATCACTTCTCTTAGTCCGCGATCCACATTCCTTTCAGGTTCACGCAGCTTGGACCTGAGCATTACTGTCACCGATATGGCATGCTGTCATGAGATCTCACAGCACCGCAGAGTCATGAGAGGAGAAGATGACGCAATAAGCATAGATAAGCAACCTGAATTATGAGTCAAACACAATGAAAGAACCCAGAACCATATTTTTTTTTTATATATGAGTATCTTTAATATTCTGGTTCACTTACAATTAGGTCTGGCTGCGTGGCTCAGGGGTAACGTTCTCGCTTGCTGAGCCCAAGGTTGCAGGTTCGAAACCTGGCGCAGTCAGCTGGCATTTGAGGGTGCGCAAATGCGAGGGAGCCGTGTCAGTACATTTACTGGCACGATAAAGATCCCCTTCGGGGGAAAATTCCGGCACCCCGGCGTCTCTAAAAGCCAGTGTAGTTAAAAGGGACGTAAAACCAATAACATTATTATTATTATCACTTACAATTGATATGATGTGAAATGAGCAGTAACAGTGAGACTCAATTTCATGAATTTGGCATATCATGAAAATAGTCGAGCATTTGACGGTGAAATAATAGTTGCGAAGTTACTAAAGATCATAAGATGACTCTGATTGACGCGGCCAGGGGCCGATAACCTAGATGTTAGGCCCCTTAAAACAACAATTATCATCATCATCATCATGATTGACGCGGGCGAAGACGACGTGGGAAGGTGAGGAACTTGAAGAGGTCTCATTCCAGTGCAGTACGTCACGAGAATATAATTCTAACGCAGTGTGGTACCTAAGTATCATTCTATCACAGTCTGGCTGGGAAACAGTATATAACGTGGTCAGTAGAGCACAAGACTCTGAATCAGTTCGGCATGTTGCCAACATAATTTAGTGCGGAGTATCGCAGTGATATTTGAGTGTTACGCAGTATAAACCATAAACTGAACAGTTCTATTACCGAACGTTAAAACGAAGCATAGTACGGCAATATAATAGGACGAATTTTAGTGTATTTTCACGCAAGATACGTGTGAATAGCGAAGCAAAGTGAGCATTGTCACATTGTATCACAAGCTTTTACTAGATGTGGAACAGAGAGTATCCAATGTGATCATATTCTCGTACGGGAACGTGAGTGCAGCGGTAACATTTGTTTCAAGAGGCAGACAACTGACAGTCGCCAGGTGAATGAACTTGAGCAGATAAGTAAATTTATATATTGTAGGGCAATATTTGGAGAGACAGGTGAGACTCAATTATTGTGACGAACGTAATATCTTACGAAAGAAGTTTTGCGAGAGTATAAGATCGCCATAATATAATCTGTGCTATTCTAGAACTGTTACTTACGTTCATAATTCGATATTATCAATACAAATACAGCACGGACATTGTAGCGATGCATTTAATGAGCATCGAGGTTATCAGCACCAACAAGTGCGGTTTTTGCGAAATGAACTCTATTAGCGAAGATATGGCTAATTAAATGGAGAGATGGGGGCTGATATAAATACGTGACGTGTACAACGACGATTGAGGTCCACGTGGAGCAACGAATGAAACCACGAGCCCTGGGGATGGATCAGAGACGAAAGCAAATGGGACGTATAGAACAATGGGACCATTTTTGGAATAGGAGACATCGCCAGCGGTACGACCAGTACGTGACTCGAGGTACAGAACGTATTATGTTTATTAGAACGTAGAATTTGAGTGGATTATGCTGATTTGGCAGATGGGGATACATAAAAATATTATTGCGAAAATAAATTATTTTTATAGATGTTCAGAAATTCAATATGAATGAATATGAACCAATAAAGGTAAGAATTGAAAAATCATTAAGTGACTAGGATAATTACAATATATTTTCTACTGCAATCATTAGAGAAGGATTTAACTACACTATTGAGTTGGTAGAACTTACACGAATAAACACCTACTTTCTTAAGCTACATATTACACTGTATATAATTGACACAACACAAAGTTTTTGACTAGGAATTAGAATGAATTCATGAGAGAACCAGCATGGTTAATTAATTGAGATGTAGATTAATTGGTTTAAATATGGTAATGAAATAAAATCATGGTTATATTAAATGAATGTAGTAAATAATTGAGTCATATAAAGATGAAGTATAAACGTTCTACATATGCTGCAGTACAGTGATAGATGATGATGGCAAATGTGACATAAGTGTTGAATGTTGTAATGAAAAGTTGAAGTCATGATTAATTAAATTGAGGTGAAATTAAGTTGAAAGAAATCCTCAAAATTTTAATAAAAATCTCTTGAATTATAAATAATGAGTCAATTGGTCTAAACTTGAAAGACAGATTAATAAAGATGAATGATTTGTGAATTGAACTTTGATACTCATAGATGGTGGATTATCGATGGATTTATATAATTTAATTTAAGAGTACGAGTGTGTAACTGTCAGTAATCACTCAGGAATGTCCAGATAAAGTGTATTTTTCGTGTGAAAAAGTTGTCTTGCAATTCTGGCCCATTAGCATGTGACTATACTTTGAAGATATTTATAACCTAGTATAATGATGGATGATCCACAACACTTAAAAAGTATCAAGGAATGGTTTTACAGTAGTGTGAAAATTTGATGAAATTCACTGAGGAAATTAATTTACTTCAAAGATTTATATTAAATGAATCCAGTTGCTTTAGAGAGAAGCAATGTGAATAGCCCCATTAGTTAAAGTAGGGATCCATAATTAAATTGAAATACGAGGATAATGACAAAAAAAGTTACAAAGAAATGAAATAAGATTAAATGGATGTGAATAATAAAGAAGAAATACTTCTAAAATGTGGAATAACAGTGCATTCTTGTAAATAGAAGAGAATAAATATGTATAATGTTGATGAAGTGACAGCGAACATCCACAATTTAACATAAATAATTAGATGGAGATCGGAAAGATTAATTTAATTTTTTGATTTTTAATTTCTCTTAAAATGCACCTGCTTAAAATTTGGACTCTAGCATGGAGAGGTCACTTAATAAAATTGTGAAACTAAATTAAATGGAATGGAATTTTAAAAAGCAGGTCTCTATCCGATTATTTGTGTCAAAAGATAGGACACAAGGAGATTTTTGTCCCAATTAGAATATTTTGAACTTATGCTTTAAAATTTTATTTTGCACCTCAAGAATTAATTTCGAAAATCTCCAAGTTAAAGTTGAATTCCGTATTTATTTTATTATCTGTAGTTGTGTGAGGATAATACATTTGTAGATGTGTTTTACCTTTTTCGCTGAATTCTATAGTTTTGGTGGTATTTTTTTAGACTTGAATGATCATTGGAAAAGTTTCGAGGTTTACCTAGTTGAACACAATTCCCACTCATGCCCTGGGATTATTTGAATCTCGACCTCCCGGATAACTTTGTTTTACTATTCCGAACTTATTTCGAATGTTCAAGGTTTTTATTTTGTGTTCGGACTTCTCGCTGCAGATTGCGATGATGAGCCGGGCCATCCAATCCAAGGTCAAGTTATTGGGCACAGTTCAGAGGGATGTTCTTTTCCGATGGAATATCGCGTAAAGGGACACCAGATTGGATATTCCGGTAAAGCACAGGTGCAAGATCAGGTCGTCACGAATAACAAAGCTCGAAGGATTAAGCGCTGTTTTGTACCATCGTAACTATTCGTTATAGCAATGGTAAACAGTTCTGAGGAATAAGAGTCCGAGACTAACAATGATTTTGTCCAATGATCTATAAAGTATCAACTTGGAAATTTTGTGGTGGATGCTTTATGGCAGGCTGTTCCAAATCCACGAGTTTGAGTATGCGTACACGCGAGTACTCAGCAGTGATGCTGGGAGTACGGTTGGAGAGGGATTGGGGGTGATAGCCAATACGTCACTGGGCGAAGGTCATAGCACAAGATTAGTCCATGCGCTTCCTGCCAATCTTGAGTATCCACCGCACAGTGACGTCAGTCCCCACCCCATAGCTGTATTCCATGTTGCAGTTTTGCTCACGCAAGGTGGCGAGTACTCCGCTGCTCACTGGCGAGTAGCTCGGTTGGAACAGCCAGCTTTATGGTATAGACCGGTCTGTTGGACTTAGGCTCGGAGAAATTGATTTTGTTGCAGAATTAGTCTTAGAAATACAGTATCATTCTACGTAGATATTGATATTCTTCCAATATCTTAGCATTTCAACAGAATGCACCCTTGTTTCTTGCAGAATAGCAACGTTGTTGCGGCTGCTACTATGCTGTATTAGGTAGGTTAACGTTCACGGATTGGGCTAATTTGTTATAGCCTCAGTCTTAATGTCTATCTCATCAAACGCATCTACGAAGAACAGGACTAACCGGAGAGGTCTTGGGAGATGCGATCGCCTTTCATTGCCCACCTGTCTGATATGTTGCAAAAGGTATGGAGTCACGTTCTGATGGACGTCTTGCACAATCTGGTGGGTGCTGTTATACTGTATTAGCATTAGTTTTTGTCGATTTATTTGAGGGGTTTGGGACATCTTGGTCATCTGCCCAATGTACTTCGGTGAGTGTTGCACTTGTCTGATAACCTGTATTTATGTGATGACTGTAGTATCAGCGGTAGCAGTAGCTTCGTATACTTTGGGTATCAGAATAAAACCCTGGAACAGTCGGTTGGCATTTAATTACACTATGTTTATATGTGACATATCTAGAGGTTGCTGACTCATTTGAGATCTTCTTGCATAAAATTCCGGCACTCCACCATTTCTGAAACACAGGAATTGAATGTCTGTAATTTCATGTTTAACGACCTAATTATTAGGGACAAGGATGGGGGAGGAGCCCCGGGACTTAAAATAAAGCTCTATCCCGGCATTTACGTTCAGATACACTGGAGATTCAGAACGAAAATCGTATGCCCCGCAATATGTCCCATGAAAATTAACCTTTGGCATCAGATGAGCTCCTTCCAACAAAAGACTTGGCACGATGCTTTTGCGACGTGTCTAGCATATTGATCCGTTATTGGTCAAGACCATTTTCTTCGGAGAGTGAAATATGTCTCCTCAGTAAAGGGTTAGTAGATCACTGAGTGACTTCATTCAATATACCTAATAAGTCCATATATATGATCTGCTAACCTTCAGCTGACACTGAGAAATTACCCGAGTAGTTTTCAATATTCAGTATACCCTGGGTTTCAGAATCAAACCTTGGCACAGTCGGTGGGCTTTTAAAAATGTTTATATGTAAGATATCCGTATATTGCTGACTCATTTAAGATCTTCTACCAAAAGATCCCGGCACTCCACCATCTCGAAAACACAGAAATTAAACATCTGTAAATCCATGTTTAACTGTCTAATCATAGATTCTGTCTATTAGGCAGTCAGTCCAGGGGCTGTTTGGATCCTCAAAAAGTAGCCTACTGCCATAAGTTAGGTCAGTGGATATCCACAAAACCTCAAAGTAGCACTATAATGAGGCGTACTAGATAAGATGATTGAGGCAATTTGACATTGCGTTCCTCACTGAGTCTGAACAATAGCACTGACCCTAAGAGTAGAACCTTTCACAGTAAACACAGACACTGGTTGTGCCTTGAAGGCCATTACTCAACACCACCCATAGGCCTACCACAACAGCTTCCATTTAATGAAAGCCATAAATGACACTGAGACAACGGTGGAAATCATTGATTATTTAATTCATTAAGTTTTGATGATGTTAATAATAGTAATTATTATTATTATTATTATTATTATTATTATTATTATTATTATTATTATTATTATTATTATTATTGGGTGGAAATTTCACCTTTCATTAAAACTTAAAACCTTGACAAGTAATTTTGCTACGACAAAATTTGTTAACTTGAAACAAAATTCGCATTACGCATTGAACCCCAACTTACTTAATTATGACATCCGTGTATTAATGTAATTACGAATATTCATTTATGTTCGACCCTCACTATTATGTGTCAGATAACTGTATCATAATGATGGTCATTATAACACTGTTTTCCATTATGATACAGTTTCTCCAGCCAATCAGAGCTCGTTCATTGACCAATTAGGTAACGATAACTTCGCGCATGCGCTCAAAATCCAACATGTCGGACATAAACACAACATCGAACTATAATAAATTACCGACATGGAATACCCACCGTCCATATGTTCGCGTAAATAAACTGGCGAATATGAGACAAGAAATAGCACTGTACCTTAAAATCACCAACACTAATTTCTACACAGCGCATTGTCTTCAACTGACACCGGTGACAATATTACTGAGGGACGGCAGATGTAAACATATGGTTTGCATATGGCATTGCAAACACACAGAGCGCATGCGTCGGTCGTTCAAAGCTCTTGAAAGGCAGAGATATAACACCCAACGCTCGCTCTGCGATCACAAAATTCCAGTAGCTGACTCTCAACAGATATTTATGAATATTTATGTTAAAACATATAGGCTAATAAAGTTATAATTATCGTCGAACATAAACAGTCGTATGCAACTCGCCTATAATGGTAATTAAGACACTCGTATGGAAATTATAAAACTCGCATACGCTCGTTTTATAAAAAATACTCGTGTCTTAATTATAGCCATTATAGGCTCGTTGCATAATGTACTATTCATCAAGGTCACATTTCACCGTTTACGAAAACTGAAATATCATCACAGGTATATTGTGTTACGAATACGTTTGCTGGCTTGACACATAATGGACGTTATGCGTTATCCATTGAGTTCCAACGTACTTGATTCTGTCTTCCGTGTGTTAAAGTATTTCCGAATAATCATTTCTTTATGGTCATTCTTCTGGGCATGCCTAGAAATGAAAGTCAGCGACGTTCCACTTTCAACCACCAGGTGATACCCAGCGCCCCATTGGTGAAATGGCTGACTATTTTCTGATTCCAGACAAATACTTGTAATTATTATTACAATAATAATAATAATCTAAATAATATTTTATTGTGTAGTTCAGTCAAGCGGGAAGCGTGTATTGTTCTTGCAGTCTGTGGAGAGGTGAGAATGTTGTTGGTGTGAAATCATAGAGTCGCTGGCCACATGTCACTTGTCATCTGTCACTCGCCACCAGACGTGTGCCACATTTGTATGAAAGCTTCCCCATGGCTTATCAAAGAACAGGGAAAGAAAAATCAGCCTCCCGCTAATACCGTCCGGAATCAGTCTCTGTTTTAACATGACATTGTCAACTTATTCCTGAGGATCAAACTAGCGACAACAAGTATTTTGGCGGCAAAACTACTTGAGTAATGTCTTAGTGTCAGCTGGAGGTTAGCAGATCATATACATGGACTTATTAGGTTAACTTATAGTTTTCGTTATGAGTTACACATTGTGGTGTGTGATGGAGTGCTTCCACTTTGTCCAAACCTTTGTTCGGAACTGGGAGACGAGCTTTTCGGTACCGTACTTAGCCGCTTGTATCCCCAGGCTGTGTGCGAGGGAGAGGAACATTGTTCTACTTAATTAAAGATGATTGCTCGGCTTCGAACATGCTCCCGGAGTATTCAGCTATCAATTAGCATGTGACCTCCTCAGTGGATCAGTGTCCGCTCTCGTAGCCGAAGATTGCAGGTTCGATACCGGCCGAGTTTGTAATAAGTCTGAAGGTCAAGTAAAATCCACGCCGCTCCGAGTTGAACGTATCACAGCTGACAAAAGTAATTAAGTCTCAGCGGCAGGTTGCCCAATATAGCTCTGGTTTCTCTGCTAGGGTGCAGTGCAACCGGAACGTCACAATTGGTTAGAAGTTTGACCTACACCAGATAGCTGAGGTCATAGCATATTATAATTATTAGCCAAATTTCGATTTTTGCAAAAAAATGAAAGTAGACTTATGAGCACGACACAGGGCCAAACATTGTGTGTCTGTCTGTGTGTGAGTGTGTGTGTATGTGTGTGCCATTTGCTTTGTCTGTCTGTCCCCCCCCCCTATCAATTCAAACACGGTGAAACTGAATTTAACGAAATTTGGTACAGAGGTAGCACAAGAAAAGGGCACCTCAGTGTCATGTTTTGTAACGCCGCCATCGTGACGGAAACCTAATGGCGGCCACCCAAATGTTCAAAGGTTAAATCAAATTACGACTAACCTAATCATCCGATCTCTACCAAATTTTGCAACAATATACCTTATAGTGGGAAGCGTCTTTTGCCCAAACTACAAGGTCATCAGCTAAATAGTTTCAATATGGCGGATGTATGAATCATGCAAGTATTATAGCCTAACCGTAACTTACGATTCAACAAGGCCTGGCCTTAGGAAATACGCTCATCGTAGCCTACAAAGGGAGGTTTAAACAGTTCTGAAGGACGTGACCGGTAGGATATTAGCATTTTAAAATTAAAAAATAGAGCATGTAACCGCAGTAGTGACTAACAGTTCAGTCTGTCCGTGCCATATCGTTCTTGTCCGTGCCGTCCCGTTGGAACAAAATGGCGCTATTGTTTGCTCGTAAATCCATATATTTCTGTAACTTCCTAAGTTGATATCCTTTTCGGAATGTACTGAACAAAATAATACATATTGTATTTAGTATCAAATGGTTTATAGAAACGGCAGAAGACGCTAATGAAAACGTTGATTGCAAGACAAAACAAAATATCATGGAGTTATACTAAACCAGTTATTAACCAAGTAGCGTAGTGGGGTAGTGCTAGCGACCTGGAGTCATAGTCTGGAGGTTCGTGGATCAAATCCCAGCAGGTTCAAATATTTTTACTTCGTTCTTTTCTTATTTATTGATTTATAACTACTCACACGTTATAATGTTAAGTATATATAGAGTGTATTTGCAATCGAAAATATTATATATTTACTTATAACACCACATATTTCAACACTCGACTACAACGATTTACATTCATTGTCCTTGATCCGCGGTAGAGTCTATTGTTGTTGTTGATTCTCTAGGGGTTTTGCGGCATCATGATCTTGGGTATATGTAGGCTTACTAGTGTGCGTACTTTTATACGAGAAAGGATTTAGGTAGGAACCTGTTGTTTCATTTGAGATGCATGGATATCATGGTCATTTAGCCCCGTGTACTTGGGTGAGTGTTGAATTTTGTCTAATAACCTGTGTTATTGGGATGTCTGTATTAGTGTGGGTATAAGCATTTCAGGTGAGGATACAATCAATCAACGTATAATATACTTATAGCACGTTGTATTTAAATAGCTTACTACAACCAACATTCAATTATACTTCTTGAAAAGGACAAAGATTTATAACGATACCCATGCATTAGAAGAAAGTAGACTAAATGTTCTTTACTGAACATTTAGTTTTTATTATTATTATTCTTTCTTCGTTTTGCCCACTTAGGGAGCGCGCTTGAACTTGTTGACTCGGGTTGATGGAGCTTTCCTCTTCTTCTCCTCCCAAAATCTCCTCATGAACTCGCTATGCCCCTTCTTACGTCCCTCCGTCCATTTTTTTTCCAGTGGTCTTTTTAGCTTTTTCGGTGAAAGAGTGATTTGTAACTTGAGTTCCAAAAGTCTTGCGATTCATGATGCTATCTTCTGTAATGTTTATTTCCTTTAAGTCCTGTTTGATTTCTTCTAACCAACTGATTTTGACCTTCTTTGAATTAATTATATCAATCAGTTTTTTTTGCATATATGTTGTTGTCCATTCGGCAGATGTGACCATAAAATTTCAATCGTCTCTTACGCACGGTATCAGTGAACTTATAGATTACTGTGTACAAGTCTGTGGTTTTTCTTTTAATCCATATACCATTAACATAAACGGGGCCATATATTTTCCTGAGAATTTAACGTTCCTGGATTTCGATTTCACCAATTTGAGAGTGGCCTCCTAGAGATATAGTTTCGGAGGCGTACAATGCTTCCGGAAGAACAACTGTTATTATTATTATTATTATCATTATTGTTATTATTATTACACATCACATTATTACGTGTGACTCATGGTATCGAGGGAAGGCAATCTAAAGTATTTATGTTGATAATCAGTCTGCAGTGAGAGTTGATGGTAGGATGAGTTCATGATTCAATATGGTTACAAGAGAGAGGCATGGCTGTTGTATGTCACCACTACTGTTTATTTTATATACGGATCATTTGCTTAAGAGGGGGGGGGGGGGAGGGAGGGGGTACACCTTTCGAGGTAAAAAATTACACTTTTCTTTCAGGTCCTAAAATGGTGAAATAATTTTTAGCCTACTTTTCACATTTTGCAAAAATGAGGAAAAAGTAGACTTATGAGATCGATCCGGGAAAATGTGTGTCAGTCTGTCTGTCTGTCTGTCTGTCTGGCTGTGTGTGTGTGTCCCCCCCCCCTATCAACTCCTAAACGGCTGCAGCAATCAACACCAAATTTAGTATGAGTAAAGATGTGCACCGGAATATCTCTCGTCCATATTTGAAAATGATGTCAGTGTTACCAACTGCTGAAAAAACGCACTAGAAATTTGAGCTCCATGTTGGATCTCTTGCAAGGTATGCATGGAAGCTATTCCAAAATTGGCACACATGTAGATAAGACTATTTCAGTTTAATTTCCAGGAGGCCAACCATGACAGTGTTGCCAAAATAATGTTAAGCCTTCTGATAGGTCCTATGTTTGAATGCATATAACTTCTACACTATCAATTTGATTTCAACCAAATTTTGTATGTAATATCTGTATATAAACAGATATGACTGAGCGTATTCTTAAGGCCACCAGGGCTGCCAACTGTTAATAATTGCTCTCTCTCTCTATTTTTTTTCCATCCAAATACCTATATATCAGAAAGTATGCAAGCCAACGGCTTTAAACTATGCACACGTATATTCTGACATTTTAGATTAATTTGGAGTAACTTATATGCGTCAGTTCTACCAACATGATTATAAGCCTGCTGATAGTACCAATTTTTAAATACATGTAACTTCTATGCTATCAGTTCGATTTCAACCAAATTTCGTATGTGCTATGTGTACCAAAACAGATATGACTGTAAGTATTGTTAAGAGCAATCAGGGCTGCCAACTGTTAATAAATGCTGTCTATATTTTTTTACCCTAATATCAATATATCAGAAAGTATGCAAGCCAACAGCTCTATAATTTGCACACGTATAGCACCTGAAATTGTAGATTAATTTGGAGTAATGAATACAAGGCAGTGCTGCCAACATGATTCTATGCCTGCTGATATGTCCAATTTTAAAATACATGTAACTTCTATACTAACAAATGGATTTCATCCATAATTGGCACAACAAGATATCATAATATTTCAGATTATTTCTGACCAGCACACGCATGGTATTGTTGGCAACATGCTTTTACGCGTGCTGAGAGATCCAATGTCTAACTGCATGTAACGTCCATTGGACTTCAACCAAATTTTGTATTCTGTACCTTAAGAGATGGAACTAAGAATATATTCAGTCACCAGGGCTGCCAACTGTAGTGCTCTATTAGGCTACATTATACCAGGTATATTTTGAACTAATTGGATATTTCGATATTACTAACTTAATTTCGTCATTATTCTAGATAGGTTCATATTCTGTAGAATAATCATTAGCATGAAAAGTAGGCTGTATAGTTCTTCACGGAACTTCTTGTTAATATATCTGTTACCTTTTCTCAGATACAATGAAAAATATAACTTAGGGTCATCTGATTTGATGCATAAGTGCGAGCAAGCGCCACCTCTATTTTAATTATTTCGCTCCTTTTGAAAATTAGCGCTACTAAAATCTCTCTCAGGCATGCTCCGTATCACATTTCTCTTTGTATCTGAGGTACAGGAAGTCACGTGATGCTTCTGTTAACAAACATAGATTGGTTTGCGCAGTAACGGAGCACATGCTATCTTTAAAAAAATGATTTGCCTGTGTTTTAGTACAGTTTTTGCAAGTGGTTGTGCTCAGAACTTTGACAGATGCAGTAATAAATACCCTCAGTGTCTATTACGGAAATTCCATTAGAGCTAATAGTTTATCTGTATATAATATGAGAAAAGCCATCTGGGCCATTTGTTACTACAAGGCCGCAGCATTACTTTTGTCCAAGAGGTCTAGACTCTTGGAGTCTTTACCAGCAGGCTGTGGTACAAGACACTGCAGACAAATAGGTAAAAGCATAAAAAATGTCTTGCCCCTGCCATTATGGAGACAATCTAACCAGTTTTCAAGAATCTGTTGATAAGATGTGTTGGTGGTAACACAAAATAATAACGAGTCATTCAACTCTAAAATCTGGATGATGTGCCCCAAAACAATGTTTGATGGAAGAAGAACTGTTCAGATTACTGTTAATGATGCTACCATGACTTTTAATAATGGAATGAGGGCTAGAATTAAAGTATTTCAGCAGTTAGGACTTGTGGTTGGAACATATTCCTCCCAGATACTTCAAGACGAAGATGAGAAACGCATGCTCTCGGCCAATAAAAGGGTTCTGGAAACTACAAAAGAAGCGAGGGAATGCAAAAAGAGACTGAGGTTGGAAGAGGTCAAAATGAACCAGGAAGAGGGACATGTGTATGCATCAGGGCACTTTTAATGCCCATCAAACCCTATAGTATAATTATATTGTTTAGTTCTCATATTCTCAAGTTTCATTTTTACGCTGCGTTTTCATCATAACTCAATTTTTAAGCTACACCAAAGCAATTTTGCATGACTGTGAACTTTAATCATATGAACAATATACATTAGGGTCTTTTAAAATACATGTGCCATTATTTAAAGAAAAATAATCTTTTTCAAAAAAAGTTAAAATTTTTCCTCACTTTATTTAATTATCGAAAAAAAAATCCCGTGCTATACCTAATATTCGAGTACATGTTGTAGACTTGGCTCTTACACGCATTACAACACATCACAACACATCAATCGCATGATTAGGTCAAAAGAAATAAAAATATTTTTAAAAATTTTGCATAGCCGCCATCTTGTTATGAAAACAATTGAAATAAATTAGATGCCAGTGGATTAAAATTTGTATAAGCATTTACCATACCAAGTTTCACTGAGCTCGGATGCTTAAATCGTGAGAAACGTGCATTTAAATTTTTAAATTTCGCATCGCTGCCATGTTATATTTGTGTTCACCAGGTGATTGAGGATTCCATACGAGAACTTATGTTCATAGTCTCTATCATCATACAAAATTTCAGTTTGATTGCTGTCATAGATTAGAAGATATTGAGAACCGTCAAAATATTTTTGATGGTCGCCATGTTTGATGTTTATATAATTATGTAGGCCATAGAGGTATGTACTATTAGATGACGATTATTGAGTAGGTTCATTATTCAAATGTTGAATTTGATCGCATGATTAAGACACAAGAAATAAAAACGCAATTTAAAAAAGTGACAGTCAGTCTGAAAGACTAGACTTTGGATCATTTTAAATGCTACAAATGCTCGAAGCCAAAGACTCTTCACATGTTAGAAAATTATGTGCATAATACTTATCTTGCTTATCTTGTTTCAAATTACTCGCGAACGGCAAGTGCAAACCAAGGGAAAAGCAAGGCCAAGCGCGCGGGATGTCGTCACGCTCACCAGAGCGCGCGGTGACGTACCCCTTCCATCCAGTCTAAAAACACTTATAGTGGGCGATCTATTGAAGATAGAGATATGCTCTCGAGGACTATTTTGTAGAACATTTCATGCTAACCAATTCTTACCCTCATAGTATATTGATATTTTTAACGGTTTGCCCAGCGTAAGCTTAAGAAGCGCACGGACGCCAAGTTTGTTTTCGACTTTTTCACTGAAATCGTTACTGCCTGGCTTCCTTTGTTCATACATATATTATTTTCTACAGAATCTTTCCTCGAGATATCCTTTACAGAATGGTGAAAACCGCATCAAAATCCATCCAGTGGTTCTCGAGGTTACCCGTGACATCCAAGAATAGGGGATTTTTGTCTTATACTAACGAAGTAGAGATTGTCGGGGAACACATGCACCAAGCGGTACTAAGACGTCACACACCTCAGTGCATCTGGGTACATTTCGTCCCGTCACCGTAACGTAACGCCAGACCCCAGCGTAACGACGACGTCGACAAGATCATTTAAAATGATAAAATTTCGCACAGCCACCATCTTGAGGTTATGTAAACAATTGAACTAAATTAAGTGTCAGTGCATTGAAATGTGTATACAAATTTGCTCTACCATACTTCACTGTGCTCGGATGGTTAAGTCACGAGAAAAGTCTATTTTAATGTTCCAAATTCGCTTGACCGCCATGATCGTTTTGTACTTAACAGGTTATTGAAATTCATATAGGTGAACTTTTAGTAGTGCTTTTTATCACTGAACAAAATGTCAGGGTGATATCAGCAATCAGCGCGAGCTGGGTAGATTCCGGATATCTGATACATAAGCTGGAGATAACTGATATGAGGGTAACATGAATGATTGCTGAGACATATACATTGCAGATGGGAGCAATGGAAGGAAGGTACTCTCAATGACGAGTCAAAGACTAAAGTTAGAAATGAACACGCTAGATCAAGCTGTTCTTATGAGCCGGCTCTGATGGTGGGGTCATGTGAAGAGAATGGGTGAGGAAGAATTACCTAAGAGTTTAATGAGATCGGCTGTTGAGGGAAAGAGAAGAAGAGGGCGATGGTCATATTCAGAGTTGTACGATTTCCAAGTGAGAGGATTAGAAGCAGAGGCGGCCGCAGTGCTAACTGATAATAGGGGATCATGGAGGCGATGTGTTCGCGAACAGAAGCTTGCAGACTAGGCTGGACGTTGAAAGACAAAGCAGTCGCAAATGAAAATGTATGTATGTAAGTGTTATTATTATTATTATTATTATTATTAGACTATTAATAATAATAATGTTTAGCTCGTGGGCGACCCCTTTCAAGATTGACGAACGTCCTCTGACCAGTATGAAACACAAAGGCTAGGAGTGGGAGAGATCTGCGTGTGCTTAATTTAGGTGCCATCTCAGCATTTGCCCGGATTGGAAGTGGAAACCCACGGAATTCATCTATTAGAATGGCTGGGGTTTAGAATCAAGTCCTTCTTTTCTTAGTGCTGAATGCAACCCATTCAAACGTTCATTCCAGCTTTTAAATCATCCATGTGAGTGGATTGATCACGCCCAACTGGGATGGGAAACTACAGCGCACATCCCTAGACGAGGGTTGTCAGAAGTCCATGAATCTAAGAGACAGTCCCGCATTTAACTAAACAGTCCCGTGTCTTACCACAATCTTCCCCGGGAACAGTCCCGTAGTGGCTAGAATTCTTGGCTGTCACTGCGAGGCCCGGGATCAATTCCCGGCTCTGCAAAGAAATGTAATTCTGGTCTGAGGGCTGGAACATGGCACACTCAGCCTCGTGAGGCAAAAATGGAGAAGAGAAGGGTTCGATTCGTACCTCAGCCATCCTGGAAGTGATTTTCCGTGATTTCCTACGTCTACTCCAGGCATATGCTGGGGTGGTACCTAACAAGGCCACGATCACCTCGTACCCATATCCCGCCTAGATTAAAAATACATACAATAGTACAGACATCACATTGGCACAGGTTATCAGACAATTTCCAAACACACTTAAGTACACGGGGCAACATGACCACAATTTCGAAAACCCGCATATTATCATCATGAACAAAAAGAACAACAAACCTCGGGCTTACCAACTTGTTTTGCGGGTACCGCAGTTTAGCCTCGCGCATTAAGTCATGCAGCACGACTGCAAGGAGGAATTGAAAGTCTGGAGATCGAAGATTGGTATCTCAGTGACCATCCTGTGTGTAGTTTTCTCCAGCCCCTATCATCCTCTCCTCCGACCAATGCAGGAAAGTAAACTTATTTCAAGTCCCGCGGCACCTACCCAATTTTTAGACCACACATTATAATGAACACCCAAGTACATGGGGCTGATGACAAATATGAAAATAATTAATTAATTAAATAAATAAATAAATAAATAAAAGGCCATTACTTAAACATGTTAAGTTGATATTTTGGCTCGTCAGGATATAATGTATAATTCCCCCGGTAAATCCGCCATGTGACAATATTGTTCCCTTCCAAACTTTTCCTGAAAACCAGTCACGCCTCGAGCCACATGTGGATAAATAGCTCCACATATTCAACCCGTAAGGTTCATTTTCCTATGTGCTCATTTGTAGAGAAAAGCAACCTGGCGTGAATTTATCAGCAGGACTGTATGTCTATTCACATAGGCCTTGGAGGTGTGAGCAGCGACAGAATGGAAGTGAATGATATTGTCACAAAGTGGATTTTGAGAGTTCAGCGATGATTTAGACCATGTGTATTTAAATTATTAATACTGTAATCGTAAGCATTTGTGTAACATTGCTTTCTTATCAGCACGTGCTACAGTTTAGAAGGAATAGTGCATACTCAAATAGCGTGGAGGAGAACGAGGGGTGAGAAAATGAATTGAATGATTAGTGTAGTTTTGTCCCCTATTTTCATCTTCAGGCTTTTTGGCTTCGTGACTGAGTGGATAGGTTGCTTCCCAGTAGTCAAAAAGGCTCTAGGTTCAATTCTCGGCCGAGTTCTGGGATTTTAACTTGGGATTTTTAATTTCCATTGCTCGTAGACTGAGTGTTTTTGAGGTCATCTTGACACCTTCATCATTAATTTCATTATCAGTAGCACACACATGGGCGTCAAGCGAAAGACCTGTACCAGGCCACACAGGTGGCCACAACTTATTATTATCATTATTATAATTTTCAATAATAGATTATTATTATTATTATTATTATTATTATTATTATTATTATTATTATTATTATTATTATTATTATTATTATTGTTATTATCATAATTGGGATTGAAATTTTATCCCGTTGTTTCATCTTGGACACCTGTCGTTCTTGCTTTCAACCCGAATATGTGACGTCAAACGTGTGGCGTAGTGACTAGTAGTTTGACTGTCACCATGGAGATCTGGGTTCGATTCCTATGTCAACCATCCTTGAAGTTGATTTCCATATTTCCCATTTTCATGTTACTGTAGGCGAATTCAGGGATGGTACCTCAATTAATTCCACAGCCGCTTTCTAGGCCTACCCAAATTCTATTCTCAGTTATAAATACACACATAAGTTCGTTGTCATTGATTAATTTTAGGGACTTTGTGACATCGTGGTCATTTAGCTCAGTATACTTGGGTGTGTGAGTGTATATATACAGTGTGTATATATATGGAGAGAGAGAGATAGGTTTATAATGACCTGTGGTATTGTGGTGTCTCCAGGAATGTGTGTTTGTAATGCAGGGGAGGAAGGGATGGAGGCGGGCATGGCCTTAAGTTCGGACCCATCCCGGCATTTGCCTGGAGTAGAAGTGGGAAACCACGGAAAACCATTTCCAGGATTGGCTGAGGTGGGAATCGAACCCGGGCCTCCGCGGTGACAGCCAAGAATGCTAGCCACTACACAAAGAGGCGGATACACACATTAGTACAGCTACCACAATAATACAGGTTATGCGAAAGATTCAACACACACGTACATAAGTACATGGGGCTACATGACCATTATGCAACAACAACAACAACAACAACAACGTCTGTGTGGCAGGCGTGAGAGAGATGGTACTATACTATTCATTTGTTCCACAAAGACAATAAACGGGTAATGATACGCCTTGTAGGGATATTTACTAAAGTGGTTTACATTAGAATTGTCGAAAACAACAGATATAAAGCTGTCCAAATAAGAGTAAGTAAGTGGTCTATTATACATGTTTCAACTTCAAGTATTAATGTCAGTCAATTTCATTCTCCAGCAATACCTCGCATCAGGTATGGCTGATGTTCAGTTGCCAGTTTATGTCATTAGGTACACAAATAAGCAACCCTTCACTCTGTTATTGATTTCAAGACATTATTTTTCTCTCTTTCTTTTCTGATATTGTGGCAACACTGTATTCTAGTTTCTGACATTACACGACTGACAATCGAGAAATGACTTCCGCCATATTTTTGCCCCCTCTGTTCCCCCTCCTTCTACGTATTTCCTTCACTAACGCTATATTTACCTCCGTGGAACAAAAGGTATGTTAGACAGGGAGAGTTTGGGTGGGTGGAGCTGTTTCGGTAATGTTTCATTCTTGCCATCGCTCTGTCGTCCGCTTAGAGGGAACGGACGGAACATCTAAAGAGGAACTCCAATATTTCACTTGTCAAGCTGACAGCTTGCCCTTCCATCAGTGTCCAAGTCATTCATCAATCGGTGTTGTTATTCACGGAGAAATATTTCTTGCTGCCTTCCACCACGATACAAACTGATTGATGAATATTGATTAGTGGGTCTGCTTGCCTTCAAGCAGTATCTTCCGCACAAACTCAGGTGCCAATCCTCAGGGTAATTCCGACACGTCTTTGAATTACAATTCCTGTTGCTTTTTTAAATCGGTTAATTAGTTGGAATGTTCTTCTGTGAAATAATGCCGAGAGCAGCAAAGGTTTTTTTTTCTCATCTAGAGCAGTGTTCTCGGCCTTAATTACACTGTGTTGTTGTTGTTGTTGTTGTTGTTGGAGTGGTTGAAGCAGTCCGATACCCTGTGTTATTGTCGTGTTAACACCAGTGTGTAGCTTCTCAAGATGCGACTGCCTTGCAGAACGAGCAAGAGGACACGGTGATGACAGAGTGCAGTCCGCAAATAAGGCAAACAGCATTGCGCGCGCTACTTGTGTTAGCCAGATGTTATTACCCTTTCACGAATTGATTGCCGGCGGTCGAGATGGGAACTATTCTCTGTTTACTTTTGTCACACGTCACTCTGCTTCGTTGACAGGTACAGTTGCGCGTGTAGGATATGACTCAGCTACAGTAGCTGTCCGTAGTGACGCCAGGTCCAGTGACGCTTATCTGCGCTTTTAAGACAGGTCGCGCGCGCAATGCTGCTTGACTTATGAGCAGACAGCACTGTGTCATCACTGTGTTCTCCTCTTCACCCCGCGGGGCTCCTGCTACAATAACCAACAAATGGTGGCGCAGCCATGCTCAGCGGCAATCAAATCTTAAATGGGTAGGCCTAATATATTGTGAATTGTGAACGGAATAGTGAATAATAATAATAATAATAATAATAATAATAATAATAATATCTCATGGCCTCGGGTGCTGGGTGCAAGCTTTGTTATTTGACACCCAGAGGACAGCTTACATGTCGAATTTAGTCGTTCCTTAGAACGCTATGAAAGTCAAGGAGGTTAGATATTTAAGCTCCTTTACACAGTAGAGCAGGGCCATCCAGACAGCGCTCCCTGAGAGCTAGCGCTCCGGCCGCGCTCTAAGCCAGTGCTCCGAGCACTTTGTTGGAAGGTGGTTTCAGAAGTGGTGGGAGGGACTTGGCTGGCTGAGCGCGCTGAAGTGTGCAGCCGATCCATCAGGCGCTAGTCTAGTCCAATGCGCTTTGTTGACAGCGTGTAAGTAAATCAGTTTCGCAGTGGTCATGACTGAACAGCATACAAAAAGAGGAGTGGTGAAGCAGCAGTCTTTAAAGCAGAATGGGAAATTTAATTTTTCTGTACAGCTTATAAAGGGCATGCCAAATGTTTAGTGTGCAACAGAGATGTACAGTAATGTGTAGAAAAGAACACAATTTGTTGATGAAATGTCCTCTCTAATATGTTCGCATTTCAGTTTGGAATAAATCACAATATTCTTTACTTAACAGTTGAGTTCGTTTCCTGCACATTCCATACATCGGCGTACCATTCGATTTGTATATGAGGTATATTTGTTATGGCAAAACAGCCCTATTAATATGTCAACAATCCCACAAGAGCCGTCGGCCGCACGACTGTGCGTACGTATCTAGTCAGCGTGGTCCGAACATCGTCTGTCTCCTCGCTGCCAGAGTGTAGTGGTGGTAGGGGAAGGAGCGCTAGTCTGACTGGCTAGTGCTCCCCGAGCGCGGCCGCGCTCCCGGAGCGCTATGACTGGATGGCCTACTATAGCGCTTTCTAGTAGAGAAAGGAGGAACTTTTATGTTGGCGAAAAATCCTGAGATAAATTTTGCCATTATGAACTCGGCCTCCTGAATTCAAATGCGTTCTTTAACATGCCAACATCGTATGGCATGCGTGTCGTAAGTTTTTTCGCCATTCAAAAATCACTTACCACGGCCAGGAGCGAACCTGCTAGCTTGGGGGGTTAGATGTCCGACATGATAACCACTCACCCACCGTGGCCAGCTGGAATAATGAATAATCATGGGCAAATTAGGAATGGTGCTTTAAAACAGCAAATTAATGCAATAATTTACAGTACAAAAGTTTATAATAACTTGTGTAACGTGTCAAACTCAATTCTGAGGTCAGGACCAAAAACCAGCTACAATTATATCTCCTTATTTTATGTTCGACGATGTCGAAATGTAATTATTAGCCTATATGTCAGGAAACTGTACTATAATGAGGCTAATTATAGTACAAGTTTTCATTATGAAACAGTTTCTCCCACCAATCAGAGCTCAAGAAACAGTTGTTTGACCAATTAGGTAAGGATATCATCGCACCTGCGCTGAGTTCCAAGGCCTTCTAATTTAAATTTCACTGCCTGGCCTAGTGTCATAGTGGGGTAGGAGGCCATGGTCAAATACAAGATATTCTCTGCGTCACATGCGCTCTGTTCAGTACATAAAATTGAAGAAATCTCGACAGATATTTATGAATATTTATGTTCGAACATAAAATAGTTATAATAATTATCGTCGAACATAAACAGTCGTATGCAACTCGCCTATAATGGTATTTAAGACACTCGTATGGAAATTATAAAACTCGCATACACTCGTTTCATAAACATACTCGTGTATTAATTACTGCCATTATAGGCTCGTTGCATAATGTACTATTAATCAAGTGTACTGTATAATTTGTGTATTCGCCTTTGTATACAACCGCATTACAATAGGCCACCAGTTCAAATAGGAACTGGTGAATTAGAATCATAAATAACAAAATAGTGTAGATAACATAAATTTCTAAAGTTCGTCACAATAATAATATAACATATCACAGGTTAACATACTTAAACTACATTAATGAAATGAAAATCCACAGCCTGCTTCCAGTCTCCGACCGGGTCAGGAATGGAATGAATGAAGTCTCCATCTAGCGGCGAGGATATGGACTGTGCCGGCTGCCGAGGCCTGACGCACTCCTCTGGGACAATGATTAAATGAATGACAGATGAAATGAAATGATAGTGGAGAGTGTTGCTGGAATGAAATTTGACAGGGAAAACCGGAGTACCCGGAGAAAAACCTGTCTGCCTCCGTTTTGTCCAGCACAGATCTTACATGGAGTGACCGGGATTTGAACCACGGACCCAGCGGTGAGATGCCGGCGTGCTGCCGCCTAAGCCACGGAGGCTTGTACTTAAACTACATTAATAAGAAGACAAAAACTATAGAAGTGCTTCAAACCTAATCAGCAATAATAGTTTGAAACGTTGCACAGGTTTTTACAAATTTGTGTAATCTGAAGTATTGTACATATATTTGTGCATATGTGTAACACGTAAACGTCGTACATTATCAAGACCTAAGTGAATATAATAATGTTATTTGTTTTAGGTCCCTTTTCACTACTGTGGCTTTTACAGGCTTGCCGGAATTTTACCCCGAAGGGGATCTTTAACGTGCCAGTAAATCTGCTGACACGGCTCCCTCGCATTTGCGCACCCACAAATGCCAGCTGACCGCACGAGGATTCGATCCTGCAACCTTGGGAACAGCAAGCGAGAACGTTACCGCTGAGCCACGCAGCCAGCCAGACCTAAGTGAGCAGGTTCTAATGATGACTGATTGACGATCGAAACATGTCATCCAATTATTAAGTACCCCCTCCCCCATTTTAGCCTACTTTCATTTAAGAAACAAGAAGTTCCGTGACGAACTAAAAAGCCTACTTTCTTGAAATTTAAGATGCATGCCAATGATTAATCTATATGGATCTATCTAGAATAATGAAAAAAGCGAAGGAAGCTTGTAGTTTAACGTGTAGAATATTGACGAAATTAAGTTGGTAATATCGAAATTTCTAATTAGTTCGAAATACTGTATACCTGGTATAATGTAGCTTAATAGAGAACTACAGTAGGCAGCCCTGGTGACAGAATATATTCTTAGTTCCATCTCTTAAGGTACAGAATACAAAATTTGCTTGAAGTCCAATGGATAGCATGGACGTTACATGCAGTTAAACATTGGATCTAACAGTGCGCGTAAAATCATGTTGGCAACTATGACATACATGTATTGGTTAGAAATAATCTGAAATAATATTATCTATTGTTGTGTCAATTTTGAATGAAATCCATTAGTTAGTATAAAAGATGCATTTTAAAATTGGACCTATCAGCAGGCTTAGAATCATGTTGGTAGCACTGACGTATATAAATTACTCCAAATTAATATAGAATGTCAGGTACTATACGTGTGCTTAGTTTAAAGCTGTCGGCTTGCATACTTTCTGATATATGGGTATTTGAATTGAAAAAAATTGAGAGCATTTAATAACAGTTGGCAGCGCTGGTGGCTCTTAAGAATACGCTCAGTCATATCTGTTTATGTGCACATAGCACATACGAAATTCGGTTGAAATCCAATTGATAGTGTTGAAGTTATATGTTTTTACAATTTGGATCTATCAGCAGGCTTATAATAATTTTGGCAACACTGCCACGTATGGCCTTCTGGAAATTAAACTGCAATATTATTATCTATACGTGTGCCAATTTTGAAATAGCTCCCATTCATACCTTCCAAAATATCCAACATGGAGCTCAAATTTCAATTGCGATTTTTCAGCAGTTGGTAGCACTGACATCATTTTCAAATATGGCCGTGAGATATTCAGGTATAGATCTTTACTCCTACCAAATTTTGTTTCGATTGCTGCAGCCGTTTAGGAGTTGATAGGGGGGACACACACACAGCCAGACAGACAGACAGAAGGACAGACAGACAGACAGACATTTGCCCGATCTCATAAGTCTACTTTTTCCTCATTTTTGCAAAATGTGAAAAGTAGGCTAAAATAGGCTTATGAGATCGCCATTTGCCCGTTTGTGTATATATGTGCGTGTGTATCCCCCTAACACAATCTAATCGGCAAGTGCGATTTCAATGAAACTCGGTAAGATCATAGTAGTATTTAATCCGACCCCAACCGTGCCATTCAAATCCTATTAAATTTCACCAATCCAACATGGCGGCTGATCAAAATATTTCACCGGCATTCTATATCTCCAAAATTATTACTGAAATCACCCTGACATTTTGTACGGTAATATAAGGCACCACTAGACGTTCACCAATGTGGCTTTCAAAAACCGGTTAAGTACAAATCGAACATGGCGGCTAAGCGAAGTAGAAACATTTAAATAGACTTTTCTAGCGATTTAACCATCCGAGCGCTGTGAAACATGGTACAGCAAATGTTTATACACATTGCAATGCACTGACATCTAACTTAGTTCAATTGTTTATATAACCTCAAGATGGCAGCTGTGCGAACTTTTAAAATTAAGATTTTCTTTCTTCTGTCCTAATCAAGCGATAGAAGTCAGCGTTTGAATAATGAACTTACGCATTAATCGTCATTTAATAGTACATAACTCTATGGTCTACATATATAAAAATCGGACATGGCGACAATCCTGAAATATTTAGACGGTTCTCAATATCTACCAATCTATTACAGCAATCAAACTGACATTTTGTATGATGATAGAGGCAATTATCGTAAGTAGGATATATGAAAATAGGCTGTTTATTTCTTCACGGAACTACTTGTTTTCTAGTTATAAATGTAGCCATTTGTCGTTTTATTTCTTTCCAGAACGGGTCAGGGAAGGGATTTTGGAAGGTAATCGGCCGTGGACCTATTGAATGGAATCGTCCCGGCATTTGCCTGATGGTGAAAATGGGAAACCAGGAAAATCATTTTCAGGGCGGTCGAGGTGGGATTCGAACCCACGCCCTTCCGATGCAAGCTAGGCAGGAGCTAGCGAGTTAGTACTCTCAGTAACTGTGGTCAGTGCAGGAAGTTCATACTGCACATACAGTATAGGCATAGACCCTAATTCTATAGGCGAGAAAGGATCAAAACATCACATGCCCCTATGAAATTGATCTTCCCGAACCGGCAGTTTTCTGAAAGAGACACTGTGTGCATATTTGAAACATATTTTTTGATGGGGTATGCTTCACGTCGTTTGTGTTACAGTGTGAGGAAATACAAGGCCTCATCCTATCAACCATAATAATATTTCTTTAATTAGGCTGTAAACTTTGTCCAGTTTAATAGTGGGATTCTTGGAAATGAACTCTTACTGCAGATTGAGAAAGACATGTTTCCGTTTCATCATACGATTTGTGGACAGCGTGGAATGATTTATAACCGGAAAGTACGATGACACAATAATGTTCTTCTCTACACGCCCTGTCCCACCAGTGAAACGGTGTATCTGTCAGCGATGCTCGACACATTGCAATGAACTGAAGACTCATAGGGATGAGGCCATGACTAGACATACACTTGTTGATTCACTCGATCGTGAATATTAATAACAATGATGATAATAATAATATATTTTGAGTACGATTGGAAAATGTGACTGCAGTCGGGTTTTGAACCCAGCCCTCCTGCTGTTTGAGCAGTTGCGTCAGTGAGGCCACGACAGGGCTTAAGTCAGGGGTCAGCAGGGTCCGTGTCGTGTGACGTCTTTTGCAAAAGCAGAATTGCTCCGTTTACCGTGACACGATTTGGAGAGCAGGGGGAATGCATATCTACAGTATATGAGGGAGACCTGCAATCCGGAGCATCTGATGAGGCAGCTAGGCTGGTTGAGAGTTGTCTAGCTTCTATCTTTCATTCTACCATTTGATAGATTTACAGTGTTGACAATAAAATAATAAAAAAAAACATTGACGCTTTTTCTCTCACAAATGAAAACAATAAAATTCAAACATTAGTACAACGAAATACTTGATAGAAAACTGTACCTAGGCTAGAAGGCGAAGGTCAGATTTAGAGATGTACGATCACAGTTCTAGCTTGTAATAGGGGATCATGGAGGCGACTTGTTTGCAAACAGAGGCTTGCAGACTACACTAGACGCTGGAAGGCAAAACAGTCTCAAATGAAAATGTATGTAAAGCTTTATATTACGAGGGTCAAGTCATAAGTCATGGCAACTATTCTTTTTCTCGCGAACACGAGACAACACGGAAAATTTACGATATGGATTTGGAAATATAGGGCATGTAGGCTACGTATGCATAGTGCCTGAAGATAAATTCTGACGTCAGGACAGGTAAGTGACAGAA
This sequence comes from Meconema thalassinum, assembly GCA_946902985.2. Taxonomy (NCBI): domain Eukaryota; kingdom Metazoa; phylum Arthropoda; class Insecta; order Orthoptera; family Tettigoniidae; genus Meconema; species Meconema thalassinum. The sequence goes on from OX336389.2 coordinate 130,808,071, forward strand.
CACAGGTCATTGGTAAACATTGTTTGATTATGGTATAGACAGAAAATACACAAGACTACGTACAGTACAAAGGACAGGTCTCCACTGGTTACAGACCTTCGAAATAATCACCCAAGGTGTCTACTGTGAGTTGCCAGCGGTATATCCTTGTGTAAAATGCGCCGTATTGTTGCCGCTACTATTGCTGTATGTTCTTGCAATTCCGCTATAGTCCAGCGCCTGTCCTCCTGTAAACATTGATCGATCACCATTATCCGTACATATTTGTCCATGGACACTGGACGGTTTGAGCGAGGCAAATCGGCAGTTGATACTCTATCCCGTTTGAACGTCTGCACCCACCTCGCCACTGTTCTATAGGGCATGGCATGCACACCTAATGCTTCCCGCAGCTCTGCATGGCATTGGCGTGCAATTCTGCCGCGGAGAACTGCGATTTTAATATACGATCGTTGCTCCTTCATGTTGACTTCCATTGTGTGACGCTCTCACTCAGACACTGAACTTGGGGGCATGCTCAGACCCACACTGTTGTTTATATACACCATCTAGTGGCATCCTATGCAAGTACATACCGTACGTTTCCAAATGCATATCTTAGATCTTCCGTGTTGTCTCATGTTCGCGAGAAAAAAAATATTTGCCATGACTTATGACTCGACCCTCGTATTTAAGTCAAGTATAACGAACTTCGAGAATACACTAGGATTTCACCCAACTTTTATTATATAAATAGAAAATTCTAGGACAGGAAAGAGTGGACATTATTGAAAATTCCCAATGTTTTTAGGTTCAGCTGTAAAATTCAAATGAATGTCACTAAGTGTTATGAGTATTTTCACGACACTATTACACAAGCTGTTCAAAAATTACGGATGTTACTGTAGGATCAAACAAACGGATCAAACAAAGGAATTGTTCACACAAATAAACAGACCCGAATATGCTCTTAACTACCACGCACAACGCAAAAGCCTTCAAAAGTCACTGGCTTGCTCAGCACTGTATTAGATGAAAAAAAACGAAGAAATTTGTGGTTGTTAATTCAATATAGGAGCATGGAACAACTTGGTCATCAGTCCCGTGTACTTGAGGGTGTGCTTTATTTGTCGGCGTACCGATGTTTCTCTGTCAGCGCGTGAAACTGTAGGCCTAATGGTTACGATCGGGGATTGAGGTAGATGCACCAGGAATGTGAATAAAGTACCATCCGATCATTTACCTGGAAGGAGTGTTGACAAAACCGAAAGAAACACACATTCACGATGGTCACAGTCAGTGTAAACATTCAAACCTGTGATCACAGGTTTCCAGCAACTCCCCCTCTCAATTGTCGAGGGGGGGAGGGGGGCGTGGTGGCGCAGCGGTCAAGCTGTTGGCCTCTCACCACGGCAGACCGGGTTCGATTCCCGGTCAATGCATGTGAGATCTTCAAGGTGAAATGACATGTTCTGTATTTCGGATTCCACGTAAAAAGAGGTCCCGTGGCTTTTGATCTCAAGATTAATGGTCACGTTAAACTACAATCTTCCTTTTTTCATTTGTCGAGGCTAACGTATCATAACGTTTGAACGCAACCTAAAAGTATTAACTCATGTTGAAGAATGTTTGATTTGAAAAATGAAAATACACAGCCTGCTTCCAGTCGACCGACCAGGTCAGGGAATGGAATGAATGAAGCCCCCATCTAGCGGCGAGGATATGAACTGTGCCGGCAGGCGAAGCCTGTCGCACTCCCCTGGGGCAATGATTAAATGAATGACAGATGAAGTGAAATGATAGTGGAGAGTGTTGCTGGAATGAAATTGTGACAGGGAAAACCGGAGTACCCGGAGAAAAACCTGTCTGCCATCACTTTGTCCAGCAAAAATCCCACATGGAGTGATCGGGATTTGTACCACGGACCCAGCGGTGAGAGGCCGGCGTGCTGCCGCCTAAGCCACGGAGGCTCCAAGGTTTGAATCATCGTAATTAATTTTTAAACATTGACATTTTTCTGAAGGTCTGTTGAACTGATTTCAATATAAACAAGTAGTTCCGTGAAGAACTAAATAGCCTATTTTCATATTACCCACTGGTCTTTTCAATTAAAATGCTCCTGCCTATTACAAGGATATTCCGAGAAACATCTATTATAAATACTGAATTTAAATTTCGCATCACCGCCATGTTGGATTTGTGTTCATCAGCTTAATGGTCAGTTTAATTGCTGTAATAGATTCGGAGATATTGAGAACCGTCGAAATATTTCGGACGATTGCCATGTTGGATTGTTCTATATGTAGACCATACAGTTATGTATATACTATTACATAGGTTTATTATTCAAACGTTTACTTCAATTGCATGATTTGGAAACAAAAAAATAAGATATTAATTATAAAATTTCGCACAGCAGCCATTCTAATGTTATGATTAAAATTCAATATATTTACAGGCGAGTAGATTAAATATTGTGTAAACATGACTGTGGATGCTGTGAAAGGTTCTACTTATAGGGTTAGTACTGCTGTTCTGACTCAGTGAGGTAAGCAATGGCAAACTACCTCAATCCTAATCTTGCCTAATACGCCTCAATATAGTGCTGCCTTGGGTTTTTGTGTGTATCTACCCACATAACCTAACGGCGGTATTTTTTGAGGATCCAACCAGCCTTCGGGCTGACTACCTAACAGACAGACAGACAAACATTTATCCTACCAAGTTTCACTGCGCTCGGTTGATCTCGAGAAAATTGCATTTAAATATTTCTATTCGCATGGCCGCAATGTTAGTTTTGTACTTACCATGATTTAAGTCATCCCAAAGCTGAACATAGCTGAGTATTATCTATCACCGTACAAAATTTCGGGGTGATATCAGTAATAGTTTCGGGGATGTAGAATTTCAGTGAAATATTTCGCACAGCCACCATGTTGGACTGGTGAGACGTATTAAAATTTGAAGGGCACGGTCGGGATCGGACAAGATAGTACAATGTCCTTACCGAGATTCATTGAAATCGCTCCAGCCGTTTAGATTTCATTAGGGTCACACACACACACATAGGCTACTGCTCGGTGTCCAAGCTGCGTGAACCTGACAGGAATGTGGATCGCAGACAATGAGAAGTGATGGTGACAAGTGATGAGTTTTCCCGGTCCGTGCGTAGTAACATAACCAAATACATTGGTCGGTGACTCACTCACTCATTCGCAACCCCACAGTGGTTTGAAAAACGGCCCTGTTGGAAGTATTGGAATAGAAAGGAATACCAGATAACACGGCGAGCTGGTGACGGATGCTTCTTTTCTCGCCTGACCCTTCCCTGCCCCTTCCCTTCACAGAGCTTGGACCCGAGTAGTAGGCCTACGCACATGCACACACACGCGGACAAAAGTTTATCTCATAAGCCTATTTTTTCATAAATTAAAATAGGCTAAAAATATTGAAAATATGAACCAGTACAAGAGGCTATTTTTTTTGTTCATAATCGTTGAGAGGTTTATTTGTGCATTATAGAAGCGCTCTGACTTGTGACTTCAGGCACATGTATTTTTTTTTTTTTTGGTATTCCTGTGGGTGTAATGAATGTTAATGACCACTGTTACAATAATACTAATTCACTCAATTAATCATTCATGTTCGAAAAATAAAATTCCTAATACTCCGTTGATAGAGCCCGACCTGACTCATGCTTACAGAATATATGTGTTTTGGTGGAAATGTGCCACTTCCTACGAACACGTGATTTTTAATTACATGACTAGAGACTAAAATGCCTTAGGATTCTGGAAATTGTATGCTGTATATTTTTATCACTATGTTAGTCACATACACGAACTCTTTAACTTGTTCATACATCACTGTGATACAGGTTAACAGACAAGTTCTACACACACCCAAGTACACGGGGCTGCATGACTACGTTGTCGCTAGGCCCCTAAATAATCAATAGCAACAACAAAGAACTCTAAAGTCCCTCAAACACGAAGAATATGATTTCACTGAATGAACAGTTCTAAGATTGAAAGGACCAAAATATGATATGAAAATAGGCAGATTATTTTATCATGAGCTACGTGCTTTAAATAATATATGCATTTTATGAATCTGAATGAGACTGTACAATACCACCATTTAGAGCAGGCGTTGTCAACCTCTTTGAGACTGTGAGCACCATCTATTAGCACCATTAAATCGAAATAATAATAATACAACAAGCATGCGTCTCTCTTTCCTTTTTCAACCTCTGTGTCTCTCTCAAGTGCTGAAATAGCTACAGATTCGCCGCTCACCAGGCATGTTGCAACTGCTTGGATGACTCATGCATATAAGATACATTTTCTCGTGGACAGTCGGTTCGAATCAGCATCTTTCATGTTACTAATAAAACAGGAATGTGCAATAATTATTTTTACTGTTAGATTTAAAAAAGCTATTTCACCAAATGATGAGAACACTATTATTCCGGTTCGTGGAATAAAATTTGAATTGAAGAATGGTTCTCATGGGAGCGTGTGATCGCGAGCACTTTTTGACTCGTATGATGAGAGCAGCAAATTTCATTTAAAGAGCACCATGGTGATCGCGACCACCAGGTTGAGAACGCCTGATTTAGAGTGTTTGATATCAGATGAATACATGTATGTCTATTTATTCACTGTTATGATATTTTATAGAGCGTGGGAGGCCTTCGGTTTTCCACTTGAACAAACTGATCAATTTCTTAGCACACTCCTGCTATGAACAAAAATGGCAATAATAGCATTAAATATTGACAATGCATTGTGAGATATCATTGTAGCCTATCGTACAGCAATAATTAATGTTATTCTATTAAAACTCCTAATGTTAGTGAATATGTAAAAGGTCAAACCCAGATAGTTAGCAACAGCAAGTCATACCAAGTAGCACATATTCAACAAAGTAAAGATTAAATGCAGATGATACAATATAGATTCGAAAATATGCCTACCTATGTTATTTATACATCGAATACAAGATACTTCTTTATTGGCAAAATCATGACTGCTGTTACAACACTGCTATGATTAACTTAAATTATACCTCTAAAACATAAAAGAGTGTCTTGAACATCACTGGAGATTGCCAGTTCCAAGTTCAAACTGTGGGATTTTTTGTGACATTATGCCTTGTTTAAATCTAGTACTTAATTAATACAAAATGTAAATAGAAGAACTTAAAAAGTGAGTTTTTTCCTGCTCTAAAGAAAACTACGGATACTTGGTACATATTAAAAATAAAAGACACCATTCCGGTTTTTACGAGACGCATGGCAGGCTTGTGGAAGAAACAAGGTTATGAGAAGAAATATTACGTTAACTTGCTTGATTTCTAGACAGAATTCTGGTGAATTAATAGAATATATCATAACAGGTACTGTGTATGACAGTAAATTGGAGCGTTCTATAAGAAATAATATTGTTTGAAATATGACTAATGGCCGAAAGAACTATGATATGATAAGGTGTCACACTTCTTTCAAAACACAGCTGCGAAATCACATGTTTGGACTGTAATGCATTACATTGATTTTCTACTTATTCAATGCTTGCCAGCTGAAAAGAAAGTGCACGACATAAATGTCGAGGTTTCAAATATGACTACTGTTCTCATAAAACGGTAACACTAACCTATAATGATGATGATACTTTTATGTTTGAGATACCTCGATAAATTGATCTGTTACTGTCCCGATAAAAACTTTGAGAACAATTAATTCATGAAAATGAGGGTGATGACATCTCACATGCGTAAAATAAGAATAGAATGATAAAACAAATGATTAGACGTACTTCATTGACTACACAACAGTAGCTGGTTCTCGCCACCCAACGATAATGAACTCGCTGTGATAACTAATATAATCATAATTCTTAAAATAATAATAATAATAATAATCATTATAATTATTATTCAATCGAATTATGACCATGTATTAGCATAATGATACACAGGGTGATTCTTATTAACGTTTAAAACTCTCTGTAGCGACGTAGATGGCATTGAGACAAGTAATTTGATATAGGACACTTAGGGACGCGAGTGTCCGGAAATACCTTAAAAGTGAACAACTGCTAACAGATGACGTCATCAGGTGACGGCTACGCTCGAGCGGTCTGCCCCGTGCTCTCTTACGCACACCAAAGCATCCAAAGCAAACGTTGAATGCCATATCACTCTGGCTCCGAGTCGGCATGTGCGATTTGGGCACGTGGGGTTCGAGGTTCAAATCCGGGGCCTATCCATCAGCTTTCTTTGTTCTCTCTCTTCTCTTTTCAAGTGCGAAACCGGATCTCACCGGCCAAATGCCGTTGCGTGAACTTTTCTTTGTATAGTTGCCTCACTTTCCTGGTTAACGAGCGGCGACTCAAACGTTAAGCAGTAGCACGCGCCGACAATAGCCAGTGTTTATTGCTGACCAATAGCTGACGGTTCTTGACCAATAGGATGCTTCCTGCATCTGTCCACGCTGAGTGCAGACCAGGTGTTGACGCCAGCCCTGTCTACCAGCTCACTTTACAGCCTCCAGTGTTGCTCTGTTGCACGCTGTTCTGTCCAGTCTCGCTACTGCTTGCCATGGAGACCCAGTAAGTTGTTGCTGCTACGGTGATGGACAGTTGACAACACTGTGTCTTAAGCTGTGAATGCATTGGTACCCTGCAGACATGGAATGTTTCTAGGTTTCAAAGACGAGCCGCTCGTTAACGAGGAAAGTGAGGCAACTATAGCAGTTTCTTCGTATGTAAGTCACTGGAAGACAGTAAATACCTTCTCAAGCGCAATCGGCGAGAAAGCAATCGACGCCATCGACGTGAGGGTATTCACCGTTACCAATTCGTATTAAGAAGTTTGCAAAGTCACGTTGATCTGTACCCACTCGCATGTTTTTGTTGAGTTGAAAATTGTTGAATAATGGCTACAAACCGTGCATACATTTGGACTGAGCTGCACTAGATCCGTGAGGCACAACAGGCAATACCTGTCTAATATCTCCTCCTCAGATGATATTCTTTCCACCAAAAGGCACGTCATAATTCATGATGTCCTTAAGCCGACGATTTACACACATCAACGCATTCTTATTAGCCATAGGGGCTTCATCTTAGATGATAAGTTTTACTGAACGAATATAGAAAGCTTCCTTGTGGTTAACTTTTATTCCTGACACAGAACCTTCATATAAATTAAGAGGTAACTTGAACTAACTGTGTACAGTGCACCTCTGAGGTAGTAAAATTGCTGCAATACCAGTTCATGCGAGAGAACTACATTTAAGTTTTGACCATTTGGGTGGCCACCATTACGTTTTGGTAAAGATGGCGGCAATATAAAACCTGCCACTGAGGATCCCTTTGATGGTGCTACCTCTGTACCAAATTTCCTTCATTCCCATCTTATTACTCCTCTAGTGTCCATGTACAGCCAAACTAAACCTATCGAAAAGTAAAATGACTAATCTGCCTAGTGTGCCATATATGGCACGGCTATATATATGTTTGTAAATAGCTCAGTCAATTATGAACAATCAGACAAAGCATCATAATGTACTGAAGCGTTGGACTTCACAGTACGTATCATGAAAAGAAAGTTCCGCAGAATAATTTATATTGCTCATAAATAATTGCATACCATTTTTGTGAATTCATTTCTTTTCATCAAGGCGCGCACTTCTCACTTCAATAATACAATGCTACAACAAAGCAAGCAGCTCATTGCAAATGACAGTTGAGTCACACAGTATATGCAACAAGTAAGTGCAACCAACAACAGAAAAATAAAATTCTCTTAATTCCAAGTGATAATCGTACCAAAATTGCAGCGTGCCATATATGGCACGCTAGGCTGAAACGGGTTAACCCCAAGTTTATGCAACTGTAAATCAAGCATTGGTAAAAAAAATATTTTCCCGGTGCCCTATGGACCGTCAATGAAAAATGCATTACTCACCTTACATTGCTGTTTTGTACTACCCTCATAAATTCGTAAATTATTGCCGTTTGGTTTTCATTTACTTGGTTTATCATCCGACTAAATTGATCCTCATTAAGTTTTGGATAATTCATTGGTAAATTTGTCTCAGGGAAATTATCAATAATAGTTGGCAAATGGATAGAAGTAATGGGAAATCCATGGAGCATTAATGTGTTAGAAAAATGTATAAGAGTGAACTGATAAGCAATGTTAGGGTCATTAAACTGTAGATAATCATGTGGTAAAGAATCTTTCAAAATGTAACATAACTGCCTTTTATTTGAAGGGGTCTGAAAGATACATAAGAAAGCAATTGTCGTAACTGAGAAGGCATCTGAAATCGTGACGCTTCTGCCAAACAACGCTGCCATTCAGAATCATCAATCAGCAACCCTCGCCCAATAGCTGTTTCTTTAAAAGTAGAATAGATAACGGCTTTGTATGTTCGTAGATCCTGGAAACTAGCCCACATTACGGTACCATTGGAACGATACTTGTGAGCTTCAGGTGTGGTATGTAATGTCGCTTGATAATTTTATTCGAAGTCTGTAATAGCTATGCTACTATTAAGATTATACTTTCTTAGGTTTATTTATAAGTTAATTTATAAGAAATAGGCAGCCATTAATTTACTGGGGCGCTGTGAACTACCTGGCGTTTAAAAGTGGAACTTCGGCCTGCTGGTGTGTTGGTGTGTTATGAATCATCTGTCGGTCAAAAGTAGAACTTCGCCCAGAAGAAATGAATATTCGCTATTATTTCAATACACGGATTACCTAATCGGGTAAGTTGAGGCTCAATCGATAATACGCGACGTGCATTACATTTTAAGACATTAAATGTTGCCGTAGTGTAAATACTTCCCAAGATATTTCAGTTTTAGTAAAATGTCAAATTTCTACCTGATTATTTCAATATGTAAGGTTATTATTTTAATTATAAAATAGTAATGGCAGAGTTTTATGCTATCGCTAAACGCCTGAATGATATCAATCTTTGAGTTATTAGCCTACTATTAAAATGAATTTGTATAACTTCTCGCTTAAGACGTTGATTCATATGCGACATCGTGGTCATGTTGCTCTGAGTACAATGTGTGTGTGAGTAATCTGTCTGATAACCTATGCCATTATGATGGTACTAGTGTGACTGTATATCATTGGGGGCTATGGTTGGGAAGGAAGCGGATGGTACTAGTGTGACTGTATAACATTGGGGGCTATGGTTGGGAAGGAGGTGGCCGTGACTTTAAGTTAGAAACGTTCCCAGCATTTACCTGGAGTAGAAATGAGAAACCACGGTAATTCACTCATAAGATGGTTGAGGCGGGAATGGAACTAATCTCATGCCAGTTCTGCCTCATGAGGCTCAGTGTACCTCGTTTCAGCCCTCAGACCAGAATTAAATTTCTTAGGATTGCGGGATATCAAACCAGGACATTAATAACGCCACAGGAGATGAAGAGTGATAATGAGTACGATTTGTATGGAGGTCATGAAACAGATTCACTCATATAATCTGGCTAAAAATAATCAGGATATCCACGAGGAGAGGCGTTCTCAAACTGGTGCTCGCGAGCACCAGCTCCCTTGAGATCAAATTTCAAATTCAAATTCTGTTGCACGAACCAGAATAATAGTGTTTTCATGACAAGTTTTGACAGTCAGAAAGTTTATCATTTTGTGAAACAGTATTTTTAAACCACAGTAAATGTAATTGGACATTCCTGTCCTGTGAGTAACACGAAAGCTGCTGATTCGGCTTGACTGTCAAAACGTAAATGATTATTATCTGTACGAGTATGAGTCATCCAAACAGTTGCAGCATGCCTGATGAACGGTGAATTCCTACCTATTTCAACACTTTTGAGGGAGAGACAGAAAGAGAGAGAGAAAGAATAGAAAGGTCCATGTTTGTTGCATAATTATTATTATTACTTTTATTTATAGTATTTATCGACAGCGGTAGCTACGCACGCTAACGCGCAGCGCCAGGCCATGGGACCAAGCTCTCTTTGGACTTGGTAGACATGGGTTCGATCCCCATCATCATCCGTCCTTGAAATGGTTTTCCGAGGTTTCCCATTTTCAACACGAGGCAATGCTGGGACGGTACCTTCTGACAGGCCACGGCCACTTCCATCCACATCCTTGCCCAGTTTCGTTCACCATCATTCATTTCGTCTCTCATTAACTCCTCTCATGAGGTTGGCGTCAAGAAGAGCATCCGGCAATAAAAACAATCCGCCACAAAGACTTTCATCGCATTTCATGCATGACCCCGTTGGGAAACGGGAATAATAGAGGATATATATACATACTATTATTATAATTATTGTTATTTTGTTATAATAATTATTATTATTGTTAAAATTATTACATTAATAATTATTCTTGTTGTTATTATAATTATTATTAATTTCGATTTAATGGTGTTCGGATACCTGGTATGGAATGCGGGTGGTGCTCACAGTCTCAAGAAGAGTGAGAAGATCTGCACTAGGATGTACACGTCCAATATTACTTTGAGTGGTCCGGCGTACGACGCATTCGCTTTGTATTCCTATGGACACTCAAGTGGAGCTCGTACAATGTGCCACCGTATGATCACTCCCACGTGTTCTCCGCTCAAACATGTTCTGTCTCAACTTAAAACATGGACAATGATGGATCTCCCACAATATACATCAATTGATATGCTCTATCTGTCCCCACGTCCCATTGTGTACTATTGAATGTTACCATGAGACAGCTCAGAAGCTACAGGTGATGGCTGTTATGGTGCTGCTGGTTTTGCTTTTAAAAGATGGAATTTCTTTGAAATTTATTAGTTAAATTCTATCTTCTATTCATTCAGTGCGGTAAAATTCAGCTCAAAACTAGGGAGTCCACCACGTGATGTAGCGGCTAGCATTCTTGGGGTTCCGGGTTCAATTCCCGGCTCTAAATTGGGATTTTATTCTGGTCTGAGGACTTGAACGGGGTACACGCAGCGCTACTGAGAAGGGGCGGTTTCGATTGTCTGTGTACTTGTGTGTGTGTGTGTAGAATCATCCTGATAACATACCCTACATCATTGTGATGACTGTAGTAGGGTGTGTATTTGTCATTTAAACTTGGTTTGGGAAGGAGGCGGCCATGGCCTTAAGTTAGGAACCAACTCAACGTTTGCCTGGAGTAGAAGAAGAAAACCTCAGAACCGTTTCAAGAATAGCTGAGGTGGAAATCGATTCCATCTCCTCTCGGTTTCGCAACATGAGGCTGAGTAGTCAACAACTTATCTCGTTCCAACCTTTAGACCAAAATTAAATTTATTGGCATAGTCGGGAATCGAACCTAGGAATCTGAAACCTGAGTCTCAATACGTTCCCCGTAGGCCAGAGAAGGCGGCTGATGAATGAAACTGGATAAGGAGTGGAAAGGAAGCGCCCGTGGACTGTTGAAGAAAGGAAGGAACGTTTAAGGAAGCGAAAGCTTGTAGTTTTACGTGACCGTCAATCTTGCGATCATGAGCCACAGGATCTCCCTTTTACGTGGAATATGGACCACAGGACATGCCATTCACATTGAAAATCTCACGTGCATTGACCGTGAATCGAACCCGATCTGCCGTGATAAGAGGCCAACAGCTCGACCGCTGTGCCACCACGCCCCCGTGGCCTATTACAAAGCACCGTCCCGATATTTGTAAAAACATGAAAATGGTGAAACAACGAAATTCAGTGCCATATCAAGTAGAGCCAACGGTGTGGTTCGAATCAACTCACCTGCTGAGTCCACGGATAGGTAACTAAGCAACATTAATATTTACGAAAATAATCCTGCTCTTTGAATGCATCATTTTGTTGGTTTATGTCTCCTGTTATTGAGTTCCCCATCCCTCTGTAGCAACCTGCGCATACGAAGCCTTGGGTCACACATTATTTGCTCCTTGCTGATTCTCCTCCCTCATTCCCTTCCCCCTCGGCCCCTCTCTCCCCTCACCCATTCCGTAACAAGTTTCTCGTGCACTTCTACAAGACCTCTGATACCGAAAAGATCATTTTCCTCCAAGTAACTCCATCTAATGCCAAGCCCCACGACAAACTTGCTTTCTACGACACTCTAGTATAGGATTTGGCGGGGGAAGAAACCTTGGAAGGTTGTTGTAACACGAACGAACCAATGCCACCTCCCTCTCCTTACCCCACCAGTACTACCACTATAAAATATGAATATCCTAAGTCTATCAATCTCATTAATGTTCCGGGGAACCGGTCATGCAGAGGCAACGCAGATTACAATCACAGTTTAGAGCCTCAGAGGAGGATGGTGAGGTGGGATGAGGGGGTGGTGGAGGGGGAGGGGTGCGAGAGAGTCGGGACAGAGAGAGCGTAGCTCGGCTTCCTTTAACTCAGAACTGATAACAGAGGAATATCATAAGTCTATTTTATACGTTATGCGATTTATCAGATTAATTAAAGCAAAGCAACATTGTATATCAACATAGAGAATCTCTAGCTTATAATAACTTTATAATTTACAGCTATAAGAGGGAACTATCATGTCTCTGTGCATATATGGGTTTGTGTTTATACCATCACTACCATCTTCTTCTTATTCTTCTTCTTCTTCCTCCCTACCTCCCCTCACTCACTTGCTAATGTAACAACATTGTGCAACTGGGTGCCAAGTGTAATACAAAGGAAAGGTGACTGATAACAAAAAACCTGTTGACATAAAAGTATTATAATGTAATTAATATCTAACGGTCCATACACGAGAGGTTGCCTTTTTATTGATGCATAATTTGAGGGCTTGCGACAACGTTATGAGCAGTTCCATGTATTTGAGAGAAGAGGCTGTAGAATCAATCTGATTCCCAATTTATTTTGGTGTCAATATATTGTCCGTTTATTTGCAACCAGAGGTAGGATTCGAAACGAGGTGGCTGTGACATTAGGTTAGGTACTATCTTGGCATTTGGTTGGGGTCGAATTAGGAAGCAAAGAAAAACTACTTCCAATATAGACGGTGGAAATGCAATAACCAATAAACAACCATGCTGTTCTTATACATATTCCTCTTTATGTCTAGTATACAATCCATTTTCTTAAGTGGGTATGGGCTAGACACCAGTCGAAATGCAGAAAAGGTTTGAATGTCCTCATAACATGGCCACAGAAGACATTAAATACAGGCCAGACCATAAGACAGCTGTCGCTAGCAATCTTTATACTTTGTTTTGTCTAGCGTAGTGGTAGTCAGTTGTGAACTTGACTAGTGCGTAGTAGGGTAAACCTGGGTAATTTCGTGATAATTTTAGGATTATTTCATTTATAGCGGTAAGAAAATAATTTCAAAAATTTTATGAGTTACTTTTCATGAAGCTACAATGTCGGTGCGCAATGCATCAAGGGCAAAGTTGTAAATAAATGCACATGACTTCGATTTAAAATCACTTCAGTCTTGAAAGGAATATGTAGGTTATTTCGTGATGTCATTGGCAATATCGTGACACCTTGATAATTTCGTGATAGTTAAATAAATATATTAAGCAATGCAGCGAAAACTTATAATAGACATTTATTGAAATATCTACCTCGAAATTGACTGATTAACAGCATGAAAATGCTGTAACAGCAGATCAGCAGCGAGAAAAAGGATATTTAGGAGGCATCTGATGAAAAGAAGAAAACACGGTATGGTAATTTCGTGATACATTGATTAATTCGTCATATGTTAATTTAATATAGTATATATTGCAAAATTAAGTCTTTTTAATTTACTATCTCTATTTCATTATTAAATGACTAATTTTCTAATTTTAAGGACACTTGACGGCTATCATATAGAAACGGTGCCGAGCGCGGTAAGAAATAGTTATAAAATCGTCAGAATTCTGCCGGCAAAGCTAAGGTGGTAATGTGTAAACAAATAACGTAAAAAATATCTAAATATGTAAAAAAACGGTAATGTACAATTGTTTGTTGTACGAAGTCATAGACTCTTACCTTTCATATATCTCCAATTATCTGTTGTGAAATAAGCACACCGATTCCGCTGCGATAAATGCACTGCAGATATCCCCTCAACAAGCACAAAGACTCACTCAGTCAACCTGCACTCAAGGACAAAGCCTAGCGTGGTGAATTTAGAAACACGATATGTCATGCCATCTATGAGAGAAATTTGGCACTGCTAGTACGGTTGGTTACTTCACGAAGAAAAATATAAAAGAATACCACGAAATAATCAATGTCACGAAATAACCAATGTTTACCCCTAAAATCCTTAGACTTTGTCTTGCCTAGCGTTGTGGTTGTCAGTTGTAAACTTGACAAGTGCGTATCACCTAAAATCCTTAGACTTTGTCTTACCTAGCGTACTGGTTGTCAGTTGTGAACTTGACAAGGGGGTAGTACCCATAAGTAAGTTGACACTAGCTGTTTGAGGTTATGTAGTTATTTGAGAAACAATCATTAGGAAGTTAACTACAAAACAGCGTGTAAGCCTATTTGTTTTAAAACTACAGAAGAGAATCTTAATTTTGTCGCGCAATGTTTCGTGAAATCACCGACGAAATCTCAAAGAAAAGCGTCCAAGGAATACGGAATAGCAAGAAAAAGGCTACAAAGAATCCAGAAACAGCTGAAATTGAGACTATATTGGCCAATTTTACTTCAATGCCTGGCTTGGAGACATTCGTATGCAATTCTGCGAGTTGACCAGGAGCCTAACACCACTTTTACAAAAGCATTCCTTGGAGTAGACACAAATATGTCTACTGGGATTCTACGAATCTCCATGTGGCGATGGAGATTGAGTTAATCACTTCTTGCGTGAGTGTATGGGGAAGGATTTTAAGCGGTGGGCTAATCAGGCCTAACTTTTTAACGGTACTGTCAATTCTGTAAATTACTTATATATGCTTAGATAAATGTTTAATAACATCTGCAGATGGTTAAGGAAATGTTAATATGGCAACAAGACGGGGTAATTTTGAATGGCCTCCACGATCCCCAGATATCTCACCCAGGAATTTTTCAATCTCGGGTATAATATAAATATGGTTTATTCCTTCAAGATTCGTGATGTTGAGTATATGAAGTCACTAATAAAATCAAAATTCGAAAACCTACAGCCTTGGAAGATTCGCGACAAAATTTGTAAATCAGTGTTGAAAAGATGCACTGTTTATTAAGTGTAAGGCAACCGCCCACATGCTGCCTTGTCGAAGCGACCATGCAACCATCAGACTTCCTTTTCCTTGCGCTGACTCTCTGCTCTGAGTCTTTTGCAATGCTTCAAATATAGTTGGAGACGATTTTTTACCATAGTCGTATAGAGTGACCTTCCAAGAGTATCCTCCACCAATTAAAGTACAGTCCGATCGGAGGATAGATACTACCAGAGTTCCCTTCATATTGCCCCTCGTTTCATCCTTCATTCCAGGACTAAGAAGCTTGATGTTATAGTAATATAGGTGCAGAAATGAAGATTATAATATCAAACATATAATCGCCAAATCATAGACACCAACTACTTTGACCAAGGCGAACCGGGTTCAGATATTGGTTAATGCAAGGGATATTTGAGTGAAATGCCACATTCAGGGGTTCAGATTCCACGTAAATGGAGGTCCACGTTTATGACCCGGATATTAACGGCCATGTTAATATACAAGCTTCCTTCCTGTTCTCCAACTCCTGTATAAAACCAAAGATTTTCTCCGTGGTGATTGTATACAATTCTAAATGGCATATAGACTACCCTACCAGCGAATTGTTACTGGTGGCGGAAATCGGGACTAATGCGCTCCGCCCAGCCACATGCCTGCGATAGATGTGCAGTGGTCGCCAGAAAAACCTCATCGCATGTCATTTGTTTGCATGATTCGTGCTGGGTCGTGCACTGTGTGGTGTGTTCTCATTGTAAGACTGTACATGCGTTCCCCCTCTTATCCCGCAACCGCTCGCTGCAGCCATAACGAGGCGATATGACGTAATATATACACTACAGCCCCGCTCCACGTCTAGCGGTAACAATTCCCTGGTAGGGTAGTACCAGGCGAATCAGCTGCCCCTAATAATTAGGGTTCGGAAGTTTAAAACCTAAAGAAGTACAAAATATGCAAGCAAATATGCCCTAAAATCTAGCTAAATATGACCTGAAAAATATAAAATATGACCTAAAAATCTATGAAATATGACATATATTTTTGGGATAGGTAGAGTATCACTAACATACAGTAAACGTCTTAGGTGCCAAAACAATTTTCCAGTGTATTGTACAAGTGATATTTTGATTTTACAAGTGTTTTTTTTAATGAACTAAGTGTATTTGCAATGTATTTTATGCCCATAAGTGTTTACAATGTTTATATCTGGCTGATGAAGAACAACATTATTGTTCGAAACATGTCCCAGTACTAAACAGTGCTAATAATATTACAAGTATTGAAAAGACGGAAATAAGAGTAGACCTAAGTCATTTAGTGGAATTTAAATTCAATACGAACCATTATGGATAAAAACAATTTCCTTGTTTGCTAATTGCTTCTGAGCTAAATATATCTACTGGAGTGACATCCTGTTGAAAGGCGGAAGCACACTATCGTCATATCCCGTGACCTTATGCGCATAGTGTCGCAATCCAACTTGCCCAGAAAGATGTGCTAAAATACGTCCGTAGAGGAGCGCCTTCTTGGAATCAGATCTTCTAAACCTGCTATCTGCCTGTTCCGGGAAAAGAAAGAAAAATATATCTACTACACTATTCGGAAATCCTGTGTTTGAAATTCGACACAGATAATACGTACCTTGTTAACGACGCCTCAATTTAAACACAAATGCTGAAATTATAACCAAATACGACCTTATATCACTAAAATATGACCAAATATGACCAAAACAAAAAATAATGGCCGAAATATGCATTTATAGGCAACATCAAATTGCTTTAAACGTGGTCAGGGACCCGTCATTCAAACTTATTTTTCAGATTTTGGGTAAAATGAGCTCAGGAAAAAAATATGACTTTTCCTTAACATCTGAACTTTACTAATAATATTGTTTTATGTTATGAGGAAGGTAAAATTTCTCTGATAGCATCCCATGCCTAATATCTACCGGAAAGGGAAGGAAGGAAGGAAGATTGTAATTTTACGTGACCGTTAATCATGCGATCATGAGCCATGGGACCTCCATTTTACATGGAATCTGAACCAAAGGACATGGGATTTCACTTCAAAAATCTCACATGCACTGGCCGGGAATCGAACCTGGTCCACCTTGGTGAGAGGCCAACAGCTTGACCACCCTTAATGTCTACCGAACTGGACCACACACGGTCATATGTAAAATTTGAAACAAGCTATCCTAATATTTAAAATCGCATTATATAAAGTGCGTTCAAAAAGTAACGAGCCGGAGGCTGGAATGCGCAAACCGGTGACTACATCGGCTAATCGTGGCGTGTGTAACGAGGTGTGGTTCCGACCAGAGCGTGGAAGGTCACAGCCCGTCGCTAGAGGGCACGCGTGCACGTCAAATGACGATACAAAGCGAGCAGCAGCATGCATCAATCGTCCAACGCTCCCAGTCGCATTGCAAACAGTGACATGGAGACGTCAACCGAAGAGCAAAGAGGTGTTGTTCGGTTTCTGACAGCGACAGGAATAGGGGGAACGGACATTCATCGCCGAATGTCACAAGTGTACGGGGAACACTGCATGTCCCTTGCAAGGGTCGAGGCGTGGCTCAAGCGCTTCAGGGAAGGACAGCTGTCGTTAGCAGATGATGCCCGGTCTGGGGCACCCCCCTGCATTACCGATGACAACGTCCAGCTGGTAGGTGCACTCATTACCCAGGACCGCCGAGTGACAGTGAACGCCATAGCCGCCGTGGTCGCTCCACGACAATGCACGACCTCATACGGCCAGCACGGTCGCGGCTTCCTGCAGAAATGTAAATGGGAGGTTCTCGGCCACCCTCCATACAGTCCAGACATCTCTCCCTGTGATTACGCCATGTTTGGTCCCCTGAAAAGGGCTCTGCGGGGCCAACGATTCACTTCGGACGCCGATGTCCAGCTGCACGTGCGGAACTGGTTCACATCGCAGCCCAGGGAATTTTATGAGACAGCAATTCACCGCCTCGTATCACTGTGGGACAAGTGCCTCAACAGCCAGGGCCAATACTTCTAACATACAGGTACTGGTTTCTGTAATTATGCCTCCGGCTCGTTACTTTTTGAACGCACCTTATATATGCAAATTATTACGTAGTAATCAATTAAATGATGTAATACATGCAATGATATAATGAAGATGACACACACAGTATAATAAAATATTGTAGTCCTTGATCAAATATATAAATATTCACCCTATATTTAAGGGGTTCAACCTCATGTAGGCCTTACTTGAAAGCCTAAAATATGATATGCTAAGTTTCACTACACTAAGATAATTGAGTTGCCATAAAAGGCAATTAAATTGAACAATTCACACCACCACAACGTTTGTTTGTTGCATAATATCAGTGAACTAGTAGATTTCTTATTGCCCAAACTTTAGGCTCTGAGATGTAATAGACTCTGAAAGAATACAATTATAATTTGATAATTTGCTTGCCTATCATTCTGGTTTCGTGCTTGTCACAGTTTCGAAAATCATATGAAAAATATATTTTTGACGCCATTTTTCAATGTTGTCTTATTGGCAATTGATATTGAAAGTTACAATATCATATTCATATCAATAATCTTATATTACAGTCTTCTGCCATGTTTCATAATTCCAGGCCTATAGCCACAGTACGTCCCAATGGAAGTGAATTGAATTATCAAAATTTGCACAGCCCCCATTTTCGATCGGTGCTTGTGATGGATGTAAGAGTCATATCCATGAATTTGTTTTATAGTGCTATCTCATGACGTATAATTTCAAGCTGATAGCATTAATATAATTATATTTTCCGAGATATTGAATAATGATTAATATTTTCTGTGGCCACAATTTTGGATTGGTGATGGTTATGAAAATTTGAATAAAGCAGTTGGGGTGTCCAACACTGGAACTGACTTATTATCAATTTTCATTATAGTAGATGTTTTTGGCCGGTTCCGCAGCCACCGCCACCGCTCCACCGCCAAGATGGCGGTGGTACGATATCTCTCGAACGCATGGTTGGATTTTGACAAATGAGGTGTTGTTGAACTCGGGCTGACCCCAGCTTTCCATTGGACAACATATTTCCACTCCAAGATAAAACCTACCCCTACTAGGGGGTGAAATTGTAATTTTTTTTTAGAGAATATCGCTTTCCAACTGCGACATGTGGGAGTTTGAATGCTAATATGAAATTAAACGTTGTGCCACACAATAGACATGTGTACGGTGGAAAGCCACTATGAATTAACATGCTTGTTTATTTGTTTTTACGCACCCACTCATAGCTTTTTGTAAGAGGGTGGGCTTTTTAAACATGACGGCTGTAGTGTAACCTAACCCACGAGGGGTGATCAAAAAGTATGCCAAGCGACGCTTGTTGATCGGCAAACCAATAATCAAAGAGGGGCATGTCAGGCCTTGAGGTGATAGCCCCTTTTGATTGATCCCTGTTGATTGGTCCCATTTGATTGATCTCTGTTGATTTGTCCCTTTGGACTGGTCCCTGTTGACTAGCCTCCCCCTTAGACGGGCCCTTTTTGACAGGGGGTCATTTTTGATGGATCCTTATTGACAGGTCCTTTTTGACGGGTCCCTGTTGATGGGCCCCTGTGGGTGGGTCATTGTTGACGAGTCATTGTTGAAGAGTCCCTGTGGACGGGTCCTTGTTGACGAGTCCCTGTTGACGGGTCATTGTTGACAGGTCATTGTTGACGGGTCCTTGTTGACGAGTCCCTGTTGACGGGTCATTGTTGACTGGTCATTGTTGACGGGTCCTTATTGATAGGTCCTTGTGGACGAGTCCTTGTTGACGGGTCCCTGTGGACGGGCCCCTTTGGACTGGTCATTGTTGACAGGTCCTTGTGGACGAGTCCTTCTGGACGAGTCCCTTTGGACTAATCCCTTTGGACCGGTCCCTTTGGACTGGTTCCTAATGATATGTTGAAATTAAACGTTGTTCCACATGAAACGCATGTGAAGAGCCGATTGCTACTATGAATTAGCATGTTTGTTTTCTGTTGTTACGCATGCGCACTTGGGGTTTTCATAAGAGGGCGGACTTTTTAAATAATGATTCATAGATGAGTTATTTAAAACAAATAACCGAAAGATCCAAAACTAATAGGTCATTGGCTTTTTAATATCTCATGAACCAATAAGGCTAGGGACGTGTGTTGGACTTGGGATGACGCCCGTTTTTGAATGTATTTTTTATTTTTGTCCAAAGTGCCTAAGTACACTTTTGTTAATATCATGTGATCCAATAAGGCTAGGGACTTGTATGAGGGGTCGTAGCACTTGGGATGACATTCCCTTTTTAATGTATTTTTGAAATTTTGACAAGGGGACGAACTACACTTTTGTTGATATTTCCTGAACCCATGATGGGATTTTGACCTGTGAGGTGTCGTTGGACTTGGGCGGACACTCTCTTTTTGAATGTATTTTTGACATTTTAACAAAGGGTCTAGCTACACTTTTGTTAATATCTCGCGAACCTATGAGGCTAGGGACTTGTATGTGGGGTCCTAGCACTCGGGGTGACGCTCTGTTTTTGAATATATATTTAATGTTTGTCAAAAGGGCCTAATTGTACTGTTGTTAATATCTCGATAACTAATAATGGGAGAGAGTCATGTGAGGTGTTATAATACTTAGGATGGCCAACCCTTTCCCATGACTAACGAATTTACCCCAAATACTCAAAACAACAAGGTCATTGACCTGAGATTATATAAACTAATACTCGGATATCGACATGTTAGGTGTCATAGGAGTTAGAATGGTCAACTCTTTCCCATGACTATTGAATTTACCTAAAATATCCAAAATATTAAGGTCATTGACCTGAGATTTTATAAATTAATAATTGGATACGGACATGTGGGTTGTTTACCGTTAGTGAGGAAACATAGCTAGGTAGAGAAAGAATTAGTGTAGGCTACATGTATGGTGACTGACAAGTCTTTCACTATTGGAACTTGTTTTCAGATCAGACTGTAGTACAGAGAGACTATAGGTTGCAGGCATGGGTTAATAAATGACAAACGGTGTACATAAAATCGGATTTATTGATTCAAGAATTAAGAGTAGACAATCGTTAATTGAATGGTTAAAGAGGATAGCTAAAGAAACAAAATGGTGACTACATTGAACTAAACTGAACCAAGCTGAATCAAACCCAACCAAACCGAACCAAACCTAATCGAAAACAAGCCAAGGGTTTAAGTGTAAAACTTGTGGGTGGATACGGTCATTGGTAATGTCAAAAAGGAAAGGGATAACGCTCTACCTATAGAGGGTAGTGCTAGTGCATGGTGCTAATGCACACACCCAAGTACATGAACCACACACAACTATCCTATGCAGTTTTTATGGGTTGACTGTTAAAAGTTGCTCAGTGGTTACTGGTACAAGATGGTCGCTACACACAACAAGCTTTAAATACCTGAGGCTAATAGTCTATACACACACACACACTTGTTCTAAACTAAACTGTCTTGCTGGCAGTGCTCACACAGTAGGCAAATGACAGAATGCTTGGCTAAGAGAAATACAATCATTTTCGGTTGTCTAATGTTGCCAGCTAAACATTACGTGCTATAGTGGTGAGCACATGGGCCTCATTCACTAGAGATCTTAACTCGATTTCTAGCCCTAAGGCCTAGAACGAATCAAACTAAGAGAAAAGGGTATGGTGACGCAGTGGTTAAACTGTTAGCCTTTCACTAAGGTAGACTAGGGGTTGATTTTAGGTTAATATACATGTCATAAACAAATAAATAAAAGCAGAGATAATGTTTAAAACTGATTACACTTGTCTCTTTTCAAATTATTACTTAGATTACAAATACAAACGTGGACTGGGTTTGATATACAGTTAATGCTTCCTATCGCATACTAGACTGTAAGAAATCCAAACAAGCAAAAGGCGTAGGTAGAGCAGTGGTAAAATCGCTATGTGTAGTGAAATACCTAACGGCTTTATGAACTGGCAAAGGTATGTCGCATAAACAGTGCAGGATACAATCCAGCAACCATAATTTTTATCTTGTGGACAAGATAAAACATATATATATATATATATAGAGAGAGAGAGATATATATATAGAAAGCTTGTGTATGTGTGGGTAGCATTGATTGTTTGACCAGAGAAAATACGGTGTGGTAGGGTGGGGAGAGGGAGAAATAGCACTTATATATGAATGGAAAATAGATTTTTTTCAATAGTTTTGTTCTTCAAATGCAGTGGTAGATAGTCGTTATTTTGTAAAACAATCTTACTTGCAGTAGTAATAAGCCTCTACGGTTCCGCTAACACACATAGATAGACTGTACTATTGCCCTGGTCAAGAACTCACATTAAGATCATTTACAAAATCATAAAATGAAAAATAAAAAATCTTGTTTTGGAAATATCGTTTTTCAACATACACAAAATAAATAAAAAATGTGTTAACAGCAAAATGGAAAATCCATGTTTCCATATAGACAAAATTTTAAAACCTTAAACGGACATTTAAGAAAAATATATGCAAATGGGAAATTGACAAAAATGTGTAAATATGAAAATGGAAAATCCATGTTTCCATATCATGGAATTGAAAAACATCAAACTGTCATTAAAAAAATGCAAATGGAAAATTGACAAATTGCAATGTGTGAAATGTGAAATTGAACAAATGGCTATCATGCTTTTTTTTAATACAAAGAAACATGGTACTCTATGGTTGAGGTGTGAATCAAACCCTCTCTAGTTATTTGGACCACCCGAGACTGAGTAGACTAGTTTTAGTTGTCATACCACTTTTAAAAGTTTGTGTTAAATCTAGGAATTGAACCCAAGAGCTTCTAGGGGAGAACAAAAGTTATAATATGTTAAACCGATAGCCTTGGATGTAGGGTGTGGTAGCTATATAGAGATGAAACGTTTAGCTCGGGACAGGGAGGCATGGAGATCTGCATTAAACCAATCAAAAGACTGACGACTCAAACAACAACATGTAGAGTTCACCAAAATAATGTTGTGTAACGGTAAATGTTAGTCAACGAACAGTAATGCATTACTAAAACCCATGACACGATACCAAAGAGCTATTCTAAAATTATTTTAAAATGCCTTTAACCCTATATTAAACACCCAGTTCACAAGACTCATAACTGCAATGGTATGGTCAAGCAAAACAAAATCTATATTTCAAAACAAACAAGTGGTTTAGTCAATGTATACTGGAAAAAGTTTTATAAACACTCAAGTCCACAAAAATAACTAATTTGTGACTGTCAGGTTGACCGAGTGGTTATGGTGTTTGACTTAAGTTCAAATTTTCTGTACAAGAAAGTAAGGGTTCAAATCCCTTACCAGATATAACTATTGCCTCAACATGGCTTGACCACACTGTATTATTGTGATACTCGGTACACAAACCATAGATAGAGTGTATTGTTTAAGGCCACTCTCTTTACGAACATAGTCAGAGACTGTTGATGGTTAACAATTCCATTAATAGTGGGACATGGGGAGAGCAATTAAGAAAAACAGACGATACCCATACACTATTTTTATTTATTTATTTAATGTAAGTACTTGTACAATAGTTATATACAAAATACAACTCTCTTTTGTCTATTACTATCT
Organism: Meconema thalassinum; assembly: GCA_946902985.2. Classification (NCBI taxonomy): domain Eukaryota; kingdom Metazoa; phylum Arthropoda; class Insecta; order Orthoptera; family Tettigoniidae; genus Meconema; species Meconema thalassinum. The sequence goes on from OX336389.2 coordinate 130,831,838, forward strand.
AGTACTTTTCGATCCACTTGCATATCAAGGGCAGATGATTTTGTAGTTCAGCCCCTTAAAACAACATCAACAGCACTACCTCTTGCATAGTCTGTGATGTTGATGACTCTTGAGACGTGGAAGATGGATACAACATAACTTTTACAACAGGGGTAAAACATTGCTCAACAAACAATGCACTATTTTGAGTAGCAACATCTTTCTCTTGTACTAACTTTTTAGCATTCTGATGATTTTTGTCAATACCATCAGTGTTTTGTCTGGAGCACTACATTGATGATCACTCACACTTAAAACCACACCATTTCTACTTTTCATATTGCCTCGACATCTTGTTGACCTCTGTTTTGAGCATCGCCAGAATATTATTCCTTTTACATTTTGTCGTCTATAGTTATAAGAGTAGCCTTTATAGAGTACACGTTGTTTACCTCGGTTAGTTGTAGTAAATTCCATAGTAGCAACTAACCTGTTAGTATGATTTGCACACTACAAAGGTTATATCTGTTCTGGTAATAGAATTATTTAGCGTTGGCTTTTATATTTAACAAGCTGTACCCGGCATGCGTTGCAATGCCAACCAAAGAAAGTGTTGGCGTTGAAATTCTGTTTCTTGAAGTGCTTTTGGATACACAACATGTTAACTGCCTCTAAGCTATCGTAACATGGATTTTCTAATTTAGAACCATTCGTGGAAGCGTGCACAACAACTTTCAAAAGTTTCATCGCTGTCACTCATTTGTTGAATCTATTCGTACGCTACCTGTTTCATTTGTTGAATCTACTCGTGCGCTTACTATTGTAAAGTGGATGTACTAAGCCAGAAAATTTCCCTGCAGTGTACACAACATTTTACGCAAGTTTCATAGCTATCGGACGAATGGTATATGAATGCATACGGGACTTTGTTGAAACGCTTTGCGTGTCGTCGCTCATTTGTTGAATCTACTCGTGCGCTATCTACTGTGAAATGTATTCACTAATTTTGAAACCTTCACGTAAGTGTATACAACATCTCACCCAAGTTTCATCGCTATCGGACGATTGGTATATGAACACATACGGGACTTTGTTGAAATGCTTCGCGCATCGTCGCTCATTTGTTGAATCTACGCGTGCGCTACCTATTGTAAAATGTATTTACTAAGTCAGAAACCTTCCTTGGAGTGTACTCAACATCTCACCCAAGTTTCATCGCAATCGGACGAATGGTATATGAACGCATAGGAGACATACACACCCACAGACAAACTATCACGTAACATTGATTTTTATATATATAGATATGTACAGTTTAAAGTGATAGAAAAGTGGTAGAAACGTGGTAGACAAGTGGTAGAAAAGTGGTAGCAAATTGGTAGAAAAGTGGTAGCAAAGTGGTAGAAAAGTGGCAGAAAAGTGGTAGCAAAGTGGTAGAAAAGTGGTAGCAACTAGAAAAGTGGTAGCAAAGTGGTAGCAAAGTGGTAGAAAATATTACATGTATTGTTAAGAAATAATTTAAGCGGTTACATGGATTCATTACACAATAATTTTAGCATGACGTAGCTCATTTTCTATATCCAATAGTTGTTCCTCATATTTAGTATGACCAGCCTGTTTACAGGTATGCAAGTACAAAAAACGCCATTCATAATTAATTAAGTTTGCTTTAATACTTTATGTAATGATAAATACATATTTAAAGTTTTTGCAGACTGTTCAGGGTGAATCGGCTTTGAACACATCAGAGAGGGAATTTTTTAAGACTTAACCTCAGCTCACCTAACATAACCTAAATTTACCTAACCTAACCTTGTCATATAGGTAAGAAACGGGTCAATCTATGCTTTCGACTACCGAGTTTCAGCTACTTTTCAAGGTTACTCTCCCGAACATTGCCGGAGACTGCTGATAAAGACCTATGTTCCCACGGTGGCGGCGCGCAACGACTTACATGACACGCTTCCCCCTTTTCATTGATCCCTGTTGATATGTCCCTTTGGACTGGTCCCTACGGACTGGCCCATGCATTTATCCAAATTATGTCAAAGGGTCCGGTCCAAAGGGATCAGCCAAAAGGACCTGTCCACAGGGACCCGTCAAAAATGACTCCATTCAAAAAGGACCCGTCTAAAGGGGCTAGCCAACAGGGACCAGTCCAAAGGGACATATCAACAGGGATCAATGAAAAGGGGGAAGCGTGTCATGTAAGTCGTTGCGCGCCACCGCCGTGGGAACATAGGTATTTATCAGCAGTCTTCAGGAATGTTCCGGACAGTAACCTTGAAAAGTAGCTGAACCTCGGTAGTCGAAAGCATAGATTGACCCGTTTCTTACCTATATGACAAGGTTAGGTTAGGTAAATTTAGGTTATGTTAGGTGAGCTGATGTTAAGTCTTAAAAAATTCCCTCTCTGATGTGTTCAAAGCCGATTCACCCTGAACAGTCTGCCAAAACTTTAAATATGTATTTATCATTACATAAAGTATTAAAGCAAACTTAATTAATTATGAATGGCGTTTTTTGTTACTGTTCAATGTAGACAGAATATATGCCTTAAATAATAGACTCAACACAAAATGTTTTGATTGTTGACTTGTGTTATTGATACATTGGTTTAATGTTAGGGGCAGTGCACACTTTCCATGTCGATAATTTATATAGGCTAGAAGGATGGTGTTGCAAACTTCTAATGTGTATTTCCAAATATTCTGCATAGTCTATTTCATAGAATTTTCCTGTAACTTAAAAGTTCATGCTGATTTTGTCTTTGTGTTGGATATTGTAACTACAATGGTTGATTGGATATTCTTTGTCAACTTTCAAATCATGTAATTCATGTCAGATATGTTGGAATTTTTGTTCATGTGTGAAACTATCAAGTACCGATACCTAATTGGTTACACAACTATTTCATAATGAAAATCTTGAGCTCTGATTCATTGGAGAACTGTTTACGCTTGTCCGAACCAAGACTAACTGACTACTCACTGCTAAGGTTTAGAAATTGCATTTACTCAAATCACATTCTGGTAATAAAGACCATGACTACTATAAACTACTACCACACTTCCACCACTTTGCTAACACTTTTCTACCATTTGACTCTCACTTTTGCCCTCACTTAAAACTGCACATACTACAAACTATCACTTTTATTATCGAGTTAACTTTACTAGAGATTAGTATATGCTTAACAGTTGACATGGAAATATCAACGAATAGTTATGGTAAGCCATGTGCTTACTATAAAGGATATACATATATTGAAAAAAGAACTAATAAAAATGGAACTGTTATTTGGTGCTGTTCGAAACAACGATCTAAAAAGTGTCGAGGAATGATTAAAACAAAAGGCTCCAACATACTTATTTCAATCGATCATCATTGTAAATCTCAAAATAATACTCATTTAAATGGACAAAATACTCTAACCAAGGTAAAAAAGCAAGACCAAGAAAAAAATAGTGTGGCTCAAGATAACGCTTTGTTTGTTAAAGAGCATTTATTATCTCCTGAAAAAGACATGTTAGGACAGTCGTTAACGTCTAAGAAACCCCTAACACTATCAAAGGCATCACAAACTATTCAAAAGGTTGTTGCATTGAAAGATGAACAAAAAGGATTAGATAGTAATAGTGATGATGATAAAGATGATAATTATATTGATGATGATAACCATGATGATGATGATGATGATGATGATGATAATGGTTTACACCCAAAAAATCATTTGTTAAATTTGTTTACTGGAACAATCCCAGTAAGCTAATCCAGCGGCTTCAGTACTTGCATACCTGTAAACAGGCTGGTCATACTAAATATGAGGAACAACTATTGGATATAGAAAATGAGCTACGTCATGCTAAAATTATTGTGTAATGAATCCATGTAACCGCTTAAATTATTTCTTAACAATACATGTAATATTTTCTACCACTTTGCTACCACTTTGCTACCACTTTTCTACCACTTTGCTACCACTTTGCTACCACTTTTCTACCACTTTGCTACCACTTTTCTACCACTTGTCTATCACGTTTCTACCACTTTTCTATCACTTTAAACTGTACATATCAAATATAAAAGCCAACGCTAAATAATTCTATTACCAGAACAGATATAACCTTTGTAGTGTGCAAATCATACTAACAGGTTAGTTGCTACTATGGAACTTACTACAACTAACCGAGGTAAACAACGTGTACTCTATAAATGCTACTCTTATAACTATAGACGACAAAATGTAAAAGGAATAATATTCTAGCGATGCTCAAAACAGAGGTCAAGAAGATGTCGAGGCAATATGAAAAGTAGAAACGGTGTGGTTTTAAGTGTGAGTGATCATCAATGTAGTGCTCCAGACAAAACACTGATGGTATTGACAAAAAATCATCAGAATGCTAAAAAGTTAGTACCAGAGAAAGATGTTGCTACTCAAAATAGTGCATTGTTTGTTGAGCAATGTTTTACCCCTGTTGTAAAAGTTATCTTGTATCCATCTTCCACGTCTCAAGAGTCATCAACATCACAGACTATGCAAGAGGTAGTGCTGTTGATGTTGTTTTAAGGGGCCGAACTACAAAGTCATCTGTCTTTGATATGCAAGTGGATCGAAAAGGACTAGACAGTAATAGACAAAAGAGAGTTGTATTTTGTATATAACTATTGTACAAGTACTTACATTAAATAAATAAATAAAAATAGTGTATGGGTATTGTCTGTTTTTCTTAATTGCTCTCCCCATGTCCCACTATTAATGGAATTGTTAACCATCAACAGTCTCTGACTATGTTCGTAAAGAGAGTGGCCTTAAACAATACACTCTATCTATGGTTTGTGTACCGAGTATCACAATAATACAGTGTGGTCAAGCCATGTTGAGGCAGTAGTTATATCAGGTAAGGGATTTGAACCCTTGCTTTCTTGTACAGAAAATTTGAACTTAAGTCAAACACCATAACCACTCGGTCAACCTGACAGTTACAAATTAGTTATTTTTGTGGACTTGAGTGTTTATAAAACTTTTTCCAGTAAACTGAACCCTTATTAATCTATCGATGAATAAGTATTCATGATTTTATTATTATTATTACTGATGCCCAGGCAGTACATGTTGAAATTGACAAAGGGGGAGCCAAGGTAGTGTGTTGCAATGATTACAACAGAAGCAAGCTTGGTAGTTATTCCTGAAGACGACCGGTTAAGCCGAGTTCAACGACAAATTTTGTAACAGCGCGCACCTAAATTAGAGTCATTGAGGGAGTGTCATGAGTAAAGTTTCAACCGACCCAGGATTGAATCACCCAATCAGAAGAGACCACGCAATAAGCCACGTGGTAAGTTGCGTACCCTGGAAAAACGCGCGAAAACGTGTATCTAAAGAACCGCCGATCCGAATTTATTCCGCAATAGTGCACTGAGACGTTTGGATAAAATGATGAAGATTGATACTAGTCCCAAGTTTGTGTGATGAAAACTCCAGATTATTTTTTCGAATTCTCCCCACTCTACCTCATTCTGTCAGTTTCCAATAAATTGATCGGTGAGAAGCTGTTTGGGGGACAACTTTATTGAGCTCTGGTGAGCAAGGTTCACGTCACTCTGCGTCACGATTTTCAAACGCTAATGGGGGTACTTTACTAACATTTTACTTTGTGCTCAAGTGAGCAAGGTTCACGTATAGCAGTGGAGATCTCTAGGCGAGATAAGGACTGCAAGATAGTCATGTTTAAGACTTGTTTTCAAGCCAGTGGCGATGAGTTTGAAGTGTGTAATTTTATGTAATTTTGTGTATAATATTTTTTTGAGTGATATTTGTGCGTGTGTGAAGCAAATGCTAAGATAGGGCAAGTCTACGATCAGTAATCGCATTAGAATTTATTCGTGAGTGAAAGTAGTAGATCACAGCGATTATAGCTAGGCAATATTATTAACATTGAACATTTCTGTCCAAGAAACTTCGCCAAGATGTCCGACGTTTGGTCAGGTGATGGATTGATGTGCATCGCTTCTACAACGACGTCGACGATGGAGAGCTAAATTTCCCGTAGGGAAATGAACCGGGACGGAGGTTAATGTTCTGCAAGCTGAGACGGTGATGTACAAAAATTGATTTACTCAATATGTAGTTAGATAAGGCGCGGGAACATTGTAAATAGTTCATTCATTCTTTTTCTTGTTTAGATTTTTTTTTGTGCTGACACTATCATCTTTAAATGTACGTTGGCGCGTGGCCAAATTTGTCTGTTGTATATTTTTCTTTGGAGTCATATTTAGTGTACACGGCGCGTGTATTTGATTTTATCCATGCGAATGCGAAACTCGTTACATTCGATAAGTGGTGCTTTATTAAAGTTCATTTTGTTATAGGAAAGGGAGGTAATTATTGTAGATGTTTTTATGAACAGGTTATTATTACTCATGCTAGGGTTGCCGAGCGCAACAAATTAAGATGTAACTGTAGAACACCTTAGTTCTAGATTTTTTTAGCATTTTTTTTTGAGTCCTTTTCAGGTTAGTTAGTCACGGACTAGAACGGAAGCGCAAGCTGGTGGAAAAATATCTATGTCATTTATTTCAGGTTTCTGTCAAACCCATACGTGTGATTCTGTGTGTGTTCATGCGTCAGGTGTGTGTATTGATTCTTCGTGATGAGGGGTAGGTGGTGATACCGCCCTCATATTGTTGTTGTTGTTGTTGTGGTATTCTTTTGATGGAAAGGCAGAGCGCTCCGTGGAGGCTACTGTACCTTGTCCAGTGTTGATTTTCTTGGATTTCCTAGGGGAAATACCGAGATATTTTATTCTGACACACACACGTATATTGTGCTTTGGGAGCACGCTTCTTCGAGACTCGATCCCGTGCCATAGGAGGTCGAGGTTATTGACACGTGGGTTGACAGATGTGCAGATTTCCACTTAGCGCCCGTCTAGGTTCGGTGACTCTTGTTAGGCAGTCCTGTTGACCGACTGATCCCTATAAGCTATCATTAGCAAACCTGTTCTTTTGTGATGGTCATTTGGACCGTAATAAATTGGGGAGTTCGCCATGTCTGTTACGAATTATCGCATATCGTATGGATGGATATTGTTTTAATGATGTAAATGTTGGCTTTGAGCCTAGTGATTTTTCTATGACTCACGTCATGTTTGTTTGTCTGTTGTGACACCCGTGTGGTGTAGTGGTATTTTACTTGTAAAAATGACAGGCGGTCATATGTGATTTCTTTTGTTGATCACGTGTTAATTTACTTGTGTTGATTTTGAAAAGTCCTAATTTTTGGCAGTAATGTTTTTGCTACGGCAGTTCTTGATTCCAATTTCAAGCGGAAATTATTTGTTGTTTATTTAGTGTAGGAAGTGTCAGATTAATTTAAGTAGTGTATAGTCGGTTCCCCGCGTCTGTCTAGCTCTAAACAATGCAGATTCGTCCTCTGAAGATTTACCGGATGATGACGAATCTCGCATTTATTTGTACTCATCGTTAAGCATGTAGAACAGCCGCACACGTACACAATGTCATTGAAGCATTTGGGACATTTGGTCCAAGTTATAATCTCTCCTGAGTTTAAGCCTAGTTTTGGCAAGTAAGTTATTCAGTTGGGAGTCATTTGGGAGTTTTGTTTTGTTTATTTTTTACTTGTAAATAGTTGATCTGTTATTAAATTCATTTGTTATAACCCTGGTATTCACTTCTTCCTGCATGTTATTTTGTTATGTGTTACCCTGCATGTTAATGAAGCGCTTTAACAACAACTTACGAAATGGACTGTTACACCCCCCGAAACTGAGTCTCATAAATTTCTTTGCAAGGGTTCAATACATTGACTAAACCACTTGTTTGTTTTGAAATATAGATTTTGTTTTGCTTGACCATACCATTGCAGTTATGAGTCTTGTGAACTGGGTGTTTAATATAGGGTTAAAGGCATTTTAAAATAATTTTAGAAAAGCTCTTAGGTATCGTGTCATGGGTTTTAGTAATGAATTACTGTTCGTTGACTAACATTTACCGTTACACAACATTATTTTGGTGAACTCTACATGTTGTTGTTTGAGTCGTCAGTCTTTGGTTGGCTTAATGCAGATCTCCATGCCTCCCTGCCCCGAGCTAAACGTTTCATCTCTATATAGCTACCACACCCTACATCCAAGGCTATCTGTTTAACATATTATAACCTTTGATCTCCCCTACAAGCTCTTGGGTTCAATTCCTAGATTTAACACAAACTTTTAAAAGTGGTATGACAACTAAAACTAGTCTACTCAGTCTCGGGTGGTCCATATTAAGTAGAGAGGGTTTGATTCACACCTCAACCATGGAGTACCATGTTTTTTTTTTGTATTAAAAAAAAATCATGATAGCCATTTGTTCAATTTCACATTTCACACATTGCAATTTGTCAATTTTCCATTTGCATTTTTTTAATGACAATTTGATGTTTTTCAATTTCATGATATGGAAACATGGATTTTCCATTTTCATATTTACACATTTTTGTCAATTTCCCATTTGCATATATTTTCTTAAATGTCCGTTTAAGGTTTTTAAATTTTGTCTATATGGAAACATGGATTTTCCATTTTGCTGTTTACACATTTTTAGCCTACTTTTCACATTTTGCAAAAATGAGGAAAAAGTAGACTTATGAGATCGATCCGGGAAAATGTATGTCTGTCCTTCTGTCTGTCTGGCTGTGTGTGTGTCCCCCTCTATCAACTCCTAAACGGCTGCAGCAATCAAAACCAAATTTAGTATGAGTAAAGATGTGCACCGGAATAGCTCACGTCCATATTTGAAAATGATGTCAGTGCTACCAACGGCTGAAAAAACGCACTAGAAATTTGAGCTCCATGTTGGATATCTTGCAAGGTATGCATAGGAGCTATTCCAAAATTGGCACACATGTAGATAATACTGTTTCAGTTTAATTTCCAGGAGGCCAACCATGACAGTGTTTCCAAAATAATTTTAAGCCTTCTGATAAGTCCAATGTTTAAATGCATATAACTTCTACACTATCAATTGGATTTCAACCAAATTTTGTATGTAATATCTGTACATAAACAGATATGACTGAGCGTATTCTTAAGAGCCACCAGGGCTCCTAACTGTTAATAATTGCTCTATCTATTTTTTTAAATCCAAATACCAATATATCAGAAAGTATGCAAGCCAACAGCTTTAAACTATGCACACGTATATTCTGACATTTTAGATTAATTTGGAGTAACTTATATACGTCAGTTCTACCAACATGATTATAAGCCTGCTGATAGTACCAATTTTTAAATACATGTAACTTCTATACTATCAGTTGGATTTCAACCAAATTTCGTATGTGCTATGTGTACCATAACAGATATGACTATAAGTATTGTTAAGAGCAATCAGGGCTGCCAACTGTTAATAAATGCTGTCTATATTCTTCTTACCCTAATATCAATATATCAGAAAGTATGCAAGCCAACAGCTCTATACTTTGCACACGTATAGCACCTGACATTCTAGATTAATTTGGAGTAATTAATACAAGGCAGTGCTGCCAACATGATTCTATGCCTGCTGATATGTCCAATTTTAAAATACATGTAACTTCTATACTAACAAATGGATTTCATCCAAAATTGGCACAACAAGATATCATAATAATTCAGATTATTTCTGACCAGCACACGCATGGTATTGTTGGCAACATGCTTTTACGCGTGCTGATAGATCCAGTGTCTAACTGCATGTAACGTCCATTGGACTTCAACCAAATTTTGTATTCTGTACCTTAAGAGGTGGAACTAAGAATATATTCAGTCACCAGGGCTGCCAACTGTAGTGCTCTATTAGGCTACATTATACCAGGTATATTTTGAACTAATTAGATATGTCGATATTACCAACTTAATTTCGTCATTATTCTAGATAGGTTCATATACTGTAGAATAATCATTGGCATGAAAAGTAGGCTGTATAGTTCTTCACGGAACTTCTTGTTTATTTTGTGTATGTTGAAAAACGATATTTCCAAAACAAGATTTTTTATTTTTCATTTTATGATTTTGTAAATGATCTTAATGTGGGTTCTTGACCAGGGCAATAGTACAGTCTATCTATGTGTGTTAGCGGAACCGTAGAGGCTTATTACTACTGCAAGTAAGAATGTTTTACAAAATAACGACTATCTACCACTGCATTTGAAGAACAAAACTATTGAAAAAAAAACTATTTTCCATTCATATATAAGTGCTAATTCTCCCTCTCCCCACCCTACCTCACCGTATTTTCTCTGGTCAAACAATCAATGCTACCCACACATACACAAGCTTTCTATATATCTCTCTCTCTATATATATATGTTTTATCTTGTCCACAAGATAAAAATTATGGTTGCTGGATTGTATCCTGCACTGTTTATGCGACATACCTTTGCCAGTTCATAAAGCCGTTAGGTATTTCACTACACATAGCGATTTTACCACTGCTCTACCTACGCCTTTTGCTTGTTTGGCTTTCTTACAGTCTAGTATGCGATAGGAAGCATTAACTGTATATCAAACCCAGCCCTCGTTTGTATTTGTAATCTAAGTAATAATTTGAAAAGAGACAAGTGTAATCAGTTTTAAACATTATCTCTGCTTTTATTTGTTTGTTTATGACATGCATATTAACCTAAAATCAAACCCTAGTCTACCTTAGTGAAAGGCTAACAGTTTAACCGCTGCGTCACCATACCCTTTTTTCTTAGTTTGATTCGTTCTAGGCCTTAGAGCTAGAAATCGAGTTAAGATCTCTAGTGAAAGAGGCACATGTGCTCACCACTATAGCACGTAATGTTTAGCTGGCAACATTACACAACCGAAAATGATTGTATTTCTCTTAGCCAAGCATTCTGTCATTTGCCTACTGTGTGAGCACTGCCAGCAAGACAGTTTAGTTTAGAACAAGTGTGTGTGTGTGTATAGACTATTAGCCTCAGGTATTTAAAGCTTGTTGTGTGTAGCGACCATCTTGTACCAGTAACCACTGAGCAACTTTTAACAGTCAACCCATAAAAACCTCATAGGATAGTTGTGTGTGGTTCATGTACTTGGGTGTGTGCATTAGCACCATGCACTAGCACTACCCTCTATAGGTAGAGCGTTATCCCTTTCCTTTTTGACATTACCAATGACCACATCCACCCACAAGTTTTACACTTAAACCCTTGGCTTGTTTTCGATTAGGTTTGGTTCGGTTTGGTTGGGTTTGATTCAGCTTGGTTCAGTTTAGTTCAATGTAGTCACCATTTTGTTTCTTTAGCTATCCTCTTTAACCAATCAATTAAAGATAGTCTACTCTTAATTCTTGAATCAATAAATCCGATTTTGTGTACACCGTTTGTCATTTATTAACCCATGCCTGCAACCTATACTCTCTCTGTACTACAGTCTGATCTGAAAACAAGTTCCAATAGTGAAAGACTTGTCAGTCACCATACATGTAGCCTACACTAATTCTTTCTCTACCTAGCTATGTTTCATCACTCACGGTAAACAACTCACATGTCCGTATCCAATTATTAATTTATAAAATCTCAGGTCAATGACCTTAATATTTTGGATATTTTAGGTAAATTCATTAGTCATGGGAAAGAGTTGATCATTTGACAAACATTAAATATATATTCAAAACCAGAGCGTCACCCCGAGTGCTAGGACCCCACATGCAAGTCCCTAGCCTTATAGGTTCGCGAGACATTAACAAAAGTGTAGTTAGGCCCTTTGTAAAAATGTTAAAAATACATTCAAAAAGAGAGTGTCTGCCCAAATCCAACGACACCTCACAGGTCAAAATCCCATCATGGGTTCAGGAAATATCAACAAAAGTGTAGTTAGTTCCCTTGCCAAAATTTCAAAAATACATTTAAAAAGGGAATGCCATCCCAAGTGCTACGACCCCTCATACAAGTCCCTAGCCTTATTGGTTCACGAGATATTAACAAAAGTGTACTTAGGCGCTTTTGATAAAAATCAAAAATACATTCAAAAACGGGCGTCATCCCAAGTCCAACACACGTCCCTAGCCTTATTGGTTCATGAGATATTAAAAAGCCAATGACCTATTAGTTTTGGATCTTTCGGTTATTTTTTAAATAACTCATCTATAAATCATTATTTAAAAAGTCCGCCCTCTTATGAAAACCCCAAGTGCGGATGCGTAAAAACAGAAAAACAACATGTTAATTCATAGTAGCAATCGGCTCTTCACATGCGTTTCATGTGGAACAACGTTTAATTTCATCATATCATTAGGAACCAGTCCAAAGGGACCGGTCCAAAGGGATTAGTCCAAAGGGACTCGTCCTGAAGGACTCGTCCACAAAGACCTGTCAACAATGACCAGTCCAAAGGGGCCCGTCCACAGGGACCCGTCAACAAGGACCCGTCCACAAGGACCTATCAACAAGGACCCGTCAACAATGGCCAGTCAACAATGACCCGTCAACAGGGACTCGTCAACAAGGACCCGTCCAGAGGGACTCGTCAACAAGGACCCGTCCAGAGGGAGTCGTCAACAAGGACCCGTGAACAATGACCTGTCAACAATGACCCGTCAACAGGGACTCGTCAACAAGGACCCGTCAACAGGGACTCGTCAACAAGGACCCGTCAGCAATGACTCGTCAACAATGACCCGTCCACAGGGACTCGTCAACAATGACTCGTCAACAATGACCCATCCACAGGGGCCCATCAACAGGGACCCGTCATAAAGGACCTGTCAAAAAGGATCCATCAAAAATGACCCCTGTCAAAAAGGGCCCGTCTAAGGGGGAGGCTAGTCAACAGGGAACAGTCCAAAGGGACAAATCAAGAGAGGTCAATCAAATGGGACCAATCAACAGGGATCAATCAAAAGGGGCTATCACCTCAAGGCCTGACATGCCCCTCTTTGATTATTGGTTTGCCGATCGACAAGCGTGGCTTTGAATACTTTTTGATCACCCCTCGTGGGTTGGGTTAGGTTAGGTTACACTACAGCCGTCATGTTTAAAAAGCCCACCCTCTTACAAAAAAAGCTATGAGTGGGTGCGTAAAAACAAAAAACAAGCATGTTAATTCATAGTGGCTTTCCACCGTACACATGTCTATAGTGTGGCACAACGTTTAATTTCATATTAGCATTCAAACTCCCACATGTCGCAGTTGGAAAGCGAGATTCTCTAAAAAAATTACAATTTCACCCTCTAGTAGGAGTAGGTTTTATCTTGGAGTGGACATATGTTGTCCAATGGAAAGCTGGTGTCAGCCCGAGTTCAACAACACCTCATTTGTCAAAATCCAACCATGTGTTCGAGAGATATCGCACTGCCGCCATCTTGGCGGTGGAGCGGTGGCAGTGGCTGCGGAACCGGCCAAAAACATCTACTCATTATCTTTGGTCCAGTCGATTAAAACTAATTTGGACACACACACACGGAGATACAAACATACGACCCTGTGGCGTACCTGCGTACGTTGATTTGCTTACCACGATCGCGATGGTAAGTTGCAGGAAGTCCAGGCGATCAGAAGTATGAATACCAATGACAGCAGACTAACCTTAGTTTGATCTTCCCCAGGTTTGTCTACATTACCTCCAGGCAAATACCACGATAGCACCTTGTTTCAAGTCCCGGGGAACCTACCCCATCAAACAAACCAAACCCCTTGGCACGACATCCCATGAATAGTCTAGGCCTACCAAGCGACCGCTGCCTAGCCATTTGGCCTGCATATTGCAGTGTGACGAGTGGTCAGCACGTCTGGTTCCCTCGGCCGTTAACTTAAGTTTACCTGACCGAGGCGCTGCGTCACTGTCAAACAGCTACACAATATTGTTCTTGCGAAATTGAGTGCACTCCGTTCCTGCACTTACACCAGTTTCTAAAATCTCTGACGGAGCCCGCAATTCAACCCAGGGCTTCAGGGTGAGAGGCACAAAAGCTACCCCAACACCATGGGGTCAGCCAACAACTCTATCCTTAAATCAAAAAATTACAGCTCAATACTCTACTAAAGTCACCACGGACACTCTATTTATGAGACAAATTCAACACACAACTAAGTACACGTGGCTGATGACCAAGAATGTCCCAAGTCCCTACAACGAATTGACAACAACAACAACGTGTATACACACACCCACTCAAAAATGATGATCTCATAAGCCTAGAGTATAAGAACAATCCATTTTACACATGCATTTGTTCAGAAGGCTAATCTTCTCGAAGATCCAAGCCAGTCATTGAATATTTAGATCATCATCATTATCGACAACAGCAACAAAACTTAATTACGACAATTTTCAATTAATAAATTCAAACGAATTTCTTAACCTGCCATGACTGACACTCGTCTGTTTATTTGGTGCTAATGATTATTTAGTTAGAATACTTACCAGTTCACGCATATATTTCGTTGTTTAGAGAGAAGGTATCGAACATCCAGTCTCATTGATTGTGCCCAGAAAGACATGAGACCATACTGCAGAGAACATCATAGTGCGGACCTAGTTCGCAGTCAAATGTATGCACTCACGACATAGTAAATGGTATCATCCATGGCGTAAGATTCACAATGCTAGTACCTCTTGTCATAATAACCTACATGGTGTGATAACGTTAGGTGTGGCGAAGCTCATCCACGTGTCAGGATCTATGTTCATTGCTGCAATTTATATGCAGCATTCCTCAGAGGCTAATGCTTTTGTAATCGAGACTCCATAATGTCTTGCACTCAGTGGACACAGGCAGCTCTTAACATCTACTAGGTCACTGCACACTACTTCTTATCCTCCTCGGCATCGAAAATCCATTAACAGTTGCTGTGCCGAAAGCCTTTTCATTTAACAGAAACAACGTCTGATTAACAATAATTTCTTGACCTTTGCTATGAGTCTGAGCCAAAAGACCTTTATAGTCCGTATCACAACATCTAGTAACGATATAATTAATGCTATTTCATGTTTCCGTCAGCGCAATTATTGGTTCTCCTCGCAGCGTATACGAAGTTTTACGACACAAAAAAGTGAGGTTGATTCCAGATAAATGTTTCGATAAGATGGCTAGTTTATCCGAAGATCTATTACGTCCTTTATATTCACTAATCAGATGTTAGCTACGTAAGGGAATTGTTGGCAGAGTTTCCTCAAGTACTTTGTTATAATAATGTCGTGCCCTGGTTCGAAAAGATTTATATCAGTTGTAGACAAAACCAGAATAACTTTACAAGTGAGGTAGAAGACTCTTTAGGATTATGCTGTTGTTGTTGATTAATTGAGAGAATTTGGGATATCATGGTCCTGTAGCCCCGTGTCCTTGGGTGTGTGTGTAATTTGTCTGATAATCTGTGTTATTGTGATGGCTGTAATAGTGTGTGCATTTGTAATTCAGATGAGGATTGGTAAGGAGGTGGCCGTGACTTTAAGTGAGCAACCATCCCAGCATTTTCCTGGAGTAGAAGTGGGGGAAACCAAAAAGAAACCAATTCCAGGATGGCGGAGAAACTGAGAAGAGGTGGTTTCGATTCCCATCTCCGCCATCCTGGAATTGGTTTCTCATGAAGCTGAGTGCACCCGTTTCCAGCCCAAAGACCAGAATTAAATTTCTTTGCAGAGCCGGGAATCGAACCCGGGCCTCTGTGGTGACAGCCTGGAGTGCTAGCCAATACGCAACGAGGTGGATTATTTAGGATTAAACGATCTTCGTTTAGTCATTGCACTGCTCAGTGGATCGAGGCTATATCAGTTGTAGTTGTTATCGTCGTCGTGTCATTTGAGCGGCTTGGGCATCGTGATCATTCAGTCCCGTGTGCTTGGGTGTGTGTGTTCTGAATTTGTCTGAATACCTGTGCCGTTGTAGTGTCGATAGTATTGTGTGCATTTGTGTTTTTTGTGAGGATTGGGTAGGGGGCAGCCGTTGCCTTAGGAAATAAGGAGTTTCCACTATTAACGACTCTGCATATTGATGCTACTTGATTACAAATATTGATATACAGTCGGTAATCGACGTAATATTTTAATCAGAGTGTACCCCGCTCCAGCCCTCAGACCAGAATTAAATTTCTTGACAGGTCCCGGTACTCAGGGGTGACAGCCAAGAATGCCAGACACTACACAACGACGGGGTCGAGGCTGTAGTTAATGAAAAATGAAAATCCACAGCCTGCTTCCAGTCTCCGACCGGGTCAGGAATGGAATGAATGAAGCCCCCATCTAGCGGCGAGGATATGAACTGTGCCGGCTGCCGAGGCCTGACGCACTCCTCTGAATGACAGATGAAATGAAATGATAGTGGAGAGTGTTGCTGGAATGAAATTTTGACAGGGAGAACCGGAGTACCCGGAGAAAAACCTGTCTGCCTCCGTTTTGTCCAGCACAGATCTCACATGGAGTGACCGGGATTTGAACCACGGACCCAGCGGTGAGAGGCCGGCGTGCTGCCGCCTAAGCCACAGAGGCTCTGCTGTAGTTAATAATTAACTGTAATTATTATACCGTATAGGCTAAGTACCAATACTTTTTTCTTTAATTTTTATGCAATTCAAGAAGGGAACGTTTTATTTGGGCTAGATTTCCAATTCCTATTTGGAATTCTTTTCATACGCCATTGTCCTGTGCAGAATATCACACACCTTCCACACAATATGAAATTTAGTGTCAAATGCAGTGTCATTACGTTCCTTGTTGTTGTAGTTATTTGGTTATAATGGTTTGGGATATATTGGTCATCAGCCCCGTGTGCATGGTTGTGTGTTCAATTTACCTGATAACCTGTGTTTCTCTGGTGACTGTGCAGATTATTAGAATTGCATACACTTTCCCAATTTATTGCCCCTTTTCAACGATGATGAAGTATTAAAACTAATACTTTTGGATATTATCTTCATTATCACAGATGGTCCTGAAATTCCTATTTCATTACGCTATTGTCTTTTGAAGAATAATACACACCTTCCACATGTACAGACCTCGAGTCGCTGCTTCTCCTACCACTCCTACCCCAACGGTTACTTCCCTTCTTGCGCATTGAGGCAGAGCTCATGCTAGAACGGCCCTAGAGGATCAACCTGGCTTTTATAATGTGACTTGAGAGATTCGTATTTTTCCTCTTGAAATAAAGCAATACGTATTTCCCCCGTATTCTAACATGCCTGCCCGTCCTCAAAACTACGTGTTCTAGTGCATACAAACACAGCTGTTCTACTCATGATGATGATGGTGATTGTTGTTTTAAGGGGCCTGACATCGAGGTTATCGGCCCCTCTGTTCTACTCATTCGCGGCGTATAATGCAATGCTGATACAATCACTGCTCTCGCTCACCTATGTCCAAGCCCAACACGTTACATTCGCAACAACATTTACTATATAATGCGGTCCTCATCATTGAAAATGTATTTCTCGTATCGCTAATTCTATTGTATGACTGTTATGCCGGTGTATCACACAAATATTATTCTTAATTCTTCACGACTTGAACTCGGCAAAAATTATGAAGTGCCGTCCAACACAATTATAAACTGGCTGGCTGCGTGGCTCATCGGTAATGTTCTCGCCTTCTGTACCCAAGGTTGCAGGATTGAATCCTGGCGCAGCCAGTTGGCATTTGAGGGTGTGAAAATGCGAAGGAGCCGTGTCAGTAAATTTATTGGCACGTTAATGATCCCCTTCGGGTCACAATTCCGGCACCTCGTTGTCTCCAAAAGCCGCAGTTGTTAAAAGGGACGTAAAACCAATCAAATTAATTTATTATTTGACTAACTATAAACCAAAGTCCACTGTTTCGTAACCAGACTTTTATATGACAAGAAGACGAACCCGTGACTGTCACTCGAAAAGATCTAGTCCTCTTACTGACTGTCAGCCTGGGTGTTCTCACCAATCGACTGTGGTGCCCTCTATAATATTTAGATGAATTCCATTTTTCATGATATATAATTTACCTTCTCCCTCGGTGATTTCACTTATTTTAAACCATTCGTTAGTCAATATATATATATAGTTTTTAAATTCTAAATTTCGTCGAGAATGCTCATCACAGTCATAATTTTACATTTTTCTTAATGAGGTATCATGGGTTTGAACCTGACGTCATCTGTTCGTTCTACCCTACCTCTTGCAATCGGAACATCTCAACATACAATTAAATGGTCTTGTCAAGTCAATTAGACATGCCGATATCGGGTACAGTACCAATTGGCAATCTGGACATCTCGGAGAAGATAAAAATAACGATGAAGACAATTTGAGAACCCAGTTTCAGAGCCTCTGGGATTAACCAATTATAATTTTTTGTATTGGATCCGGTGCCCTTAGGACCAAAGTCCATCCTAACCACAAAGCCGGACCGTACGGCAATTCCCCCCCAGGGGCTCACATCTAGTGGGACGTGGGTTGGCGACCACGGGGCCCCAGCTGAGTCTGGCATTGCTTCCACTTACAGTACTCGTGCCGGGCTCCTCTCCGTCTTCTTTCCTGTCGACCACACTTGGTCAACTCTTGTTCTCTTCCGACCCCGACGGTATTAGGGTATCCGAGGCCTAGGGAGTCTCTTCCTTTCCCGCCTTAATTGGCCCTTGTCTCATCTTTCTGCGAGGGGTCAGCCTTCTTTTTCTTTTCATGTTCTCTCCTGCCTTCTGCTCAAGGCCCTCAAGGAGGCAGGGTGTATGTAGCCCCACCACTTCTGGTGCACCCTGGATATTGCTACACCCTCAAGGGCTCACGGCTGGTGAGTTCGGGAGTTGGCGATCCCGAGGGATTCCTGAGCTGGGTCCGGTTTCCCCCTTTTGTCCATTACCTGTGGGAGGGACCCTCTCTTCTTTCACTTTCCTATCTGCCTTTCATGGCTCTCCTTCCTTCCAAATCCCTCAATCTGCATTCTTCGAGGGTTGAGGGCATTTCTTTTCCTCCTGTCCTTTATTTGCCTTATTCTCCTTTTGTTTTTCATTTCTTCTTATAGTATATAAGTTAGTAGTTAGTTTTAGTTATAGTTTACATTTCATTTTCATCTTCACGATCACCCAAACCATAAGGGGCCGATAACCTAGATGTTAGGCCCCTTAAAACAACAATTATCATCATCATCATCGTACAGCAAATAACACTAGCGAAGGTCAAATGCAGGAACAGTGTGGTTAGATCCTAGATTGGGAAGAGATAAAAACTGCTGTGGTTTCAGTAATTTTACAATTTATTTTTGGAACTAAAGAAATGTTATGTTCTTCAAATGCTCATTTTCACGTATTTCTGCGAAATAATGCTTATTAATTTTGTATTACAAAAAAATTCATTCCATTGTAAATTGTTGAACGATTCAAATACCCATCAGAATGGGGTACTTGTTTCAGTTGTATTGTATTGTATTACATATGCCTTCAGGACAGTTGTAAGAGAGAAATACACGTTTTCCCTCCGAGCATCCTCAACTTCGCACGAACATTTTAGTGAGATATCCCAATACTCCCACTAGAAACAGAATCCATTGGGCAGCTAATATAGGTGCACCAGGGGATGGTGTAATCAGGATAATGCTCCATCAGGTGGCTGTCTGCATTGCCCATGAAACTTATGAAGGCAGTGAGGGGAATGAGGCGATAGAATAAAGTTACTGCCAGGGTTATGAGATGTAAAGGAGTCTGCTTAGGAATGACAAATGTCCAAAACTTCTGATTACATTACCTGTCCATTGAAGTTCTAATGGGGAGTCAGTCATTACTTGTTTTCATTTACAATCAAGTTGGCCAATAGTACCCTCTTACTCCATTTAACCAACATAATATGAAATGAAACTTCCCTGTTACCAAACATACAACTTTTTGAAAACTTTTATACTGTACTGTGTTTCTTACGATGTGGAATATTAGTCTACATATTTAATTCCATTTTAAAGTTAGTCCAGCTCGAGTAGATGCACGTGTTGAGGGGCTTTACAGCGGACCAAAACTAACTATGGACGTGGAATCCACCATCGACCGTTCTTGAAATGATTTTCCATGGTATCCAATTATCAACTCCCAGTACAAAATGTTGTCATCTGGCCGTGAAAACCATCCACCATATTGAAACATTATATCATCCCATCCCTGACCCAGTAGAAATGCATACTTTCATTCAAGTCTAAACAATTTTTCTGGCATTTACTCTCAAAAGCTGTGCAATTTGTGTATATTTATATGTTTATAATACGGGGTCTTTCACTTAAAGTAGGACCGGCCTCGCGGCTGGTGCAGCGCTGCCGGTAGAAAGTCGAGCCAAAGGTCAGACGAGCACATTGCAACACGGAGCTGAGACAGTTGCGACGCAGGATTTGACGAGTCAAGTTGACTTTGTTATTTCGTTTATAGCCTATTTTAAGTTACACGTGTTATAAGTTTATAATGTGTGTACGTGGTTATTGTTTAATTATTATCGGGTTTCATAATTTAGAACGTGTTATTGCTAAGTATTAAAGGCCATTGCTTCAATTTTTATTAATGGGGAAAATTGAAAAATAAGGTTTATGCAGCAAACCCTCACACTTTAGATGAACTCAAACTAAACATCACGAGATAAATTGAGGCTATCTCGGTAGATGAATGAAAATGTCCTGAGAAGATGCCAGAAATGTGTAGATGCAGGTGGAGGCCATTTTCAACATCCTCTGTGACAATGATTTTACTTTGATAATGTGTTATTATGTGTGCTTGTTATTTACATGCGATTCGTACGGGCGCTCTTTCGACCCCAAGCTCAGTGAGTTGCCATGTGCTCGTCCGACAATCCACGCGCCGCGCGGCCGGCCCCATTATAAGTGAAAGACCCTGCACTTCAAGAGAAGTGACTAATCAGAAAACGCTATAGTTAACAAACAATCAAAGCAATCTTTCCTTGTATTCTGTACGAAATGAAGTACTATATTTTACATAATCCGCTGTCCAAGCACACCGTGCGAGTAATGCAAAGGCCCAGAATTGACTCCCGGCTCTGCCAAGAAATTTAATTGTGGTCTCAGGGCTGGATAGGGGTGCACTCAGCTTCGTGAGGCAAAACTGAGAAGAGACGTGTTAGATGTCCACCTAAGCCATCCTGTAAGTGGTTTTCTGTGGTTTCCCACTCCAGGCAAATGGCGGGATGGTGCCTAACTTAAGGCCACGGCCGCTTCCTACCCAAATCTTACCCCAATTAAAAAGACACACACTAATACAGACATCACAGTTACAGCGGTTATTCTACATTCACCCAAGTACACTGGTCTACATGACCACGATGTCGCAAAGAACCTAAATAATCATCAACAACAACAACAACAAGAAATGAATGGGCAATCGCTGTGGTAATCTCATTCTTATGCACCTGGGCGTACTTTTGAATTTTCCTGTCTCTAGTGTTGTTGATTCTATAAGAGACTTTGCGACATCGTGGTCATGTATTCCTGTGTTCATGGGTGTGCGTGTAATTTGCCTGATAACCTGTGGCTAAGGTTGAAATCGAACCCATCTCTTCTCAGTTTTGCCTCACGAGGCTGAGTGTACTCCTTTCCAGCCCTTAGATCAGAATTAAATAACTTGGCAGAGCCGGGAATCGAACCTGGGCCTCCACGGTGACCCTCTCTCTTTTACAACACATACTAAATGTGATACAATGGTATAGCGCGATGAAATAGTCAAGAGCTAGTTTATTTCGCAAGCAAACACATAAATTTACAAATGCCTCAAATCTACATCATTACCGTACTCACTGTTAAACTGCTGAAATATGAAACGTTACTTCCCTTATAAAGGTATTAAATACCTCAAGCTATAGACCTTACAGATCAAGTATGTCTTTTAAAGAAGTTTCTTTTTATCGCTTACCCTCCAGCCTCGACTTCACCCACGGAATCTGCGAGGGATTATTCCTCCGCCGACGCAAGGACTGTGTATTGGAGCTAGATACACTTTGTCTGCAGATACAACTAGGGATGGTAACAGGTCGATCGCACAAGCAACCGCTAACTTGAGTCTAATGAAGGAAAGGTCAGGGAAGGATGTGGGAAGGAGATCGGCCGTGGAACTGTTGAAAGGAACCGACCCGGCATTTGCCTGGGGGTGAAAATGAGAAACTACATAAAACTGTTTTCAGGACGGTCGGGGTGGGGTTTGAAGTCACGCTCTCCTGATACCAGCAAGGCACGAGGTAGCACGTTAACACTCTCGGCCACCGCGTCCGGTCTTTTTAAGAGGACCTTGTAGGTTACGAATGTCGTATTTATCCAATGCTAAAATGTAGCATATTTAGGTACACTTTGTAGACAAAAGAACCTCTGGAAAATCTTAAAAAAAACTTGGATGTAGGATGATGTATCTTCACGATAAAGGCCAATTCTTCAGGGCTTATCATTCAAGTATTTTCACTTCTGCACAACAGATTGCCATAACTGTGCACCATCATATATATATTATTTCAGTAGTATAGATCCCTCCTGCGGCGCTCACAAGCGACCGATCGTGACAAATGAGCATTCAAATGAAAGAGATTACACATTAGCAGTGACGAATTTCGCTATAATTTCATAAATATCTATAATTACTTTAAAAAATGACTTAAAATGCACGAAATGTGCGATTTGCAAATACTGTTGCTGTAGGAAAATACGCTCCATAATTGCTGTCCACTTCAAAGTTTGGCCACTGTGACGCCTGTTTCATGTCATTTTAACATTCTGAGGTCTTTCAAATATCATTTTGCATGCATTTCAGAAACAGTTAATGAAAGGAATGCATAATCAAATCGTGTAATTTCATTAATATCGAATAACTGGTGGGTGTTACAGCTTAGCTGTTAATCAATGGACTCAGCACACAAATGACATCAGCAGAGACAAATTGCATTTTAATTTCAGAAATATAAATTTTTGTAAGAAGTGTGCGATTTGCAAATACTGTTGCTGTAGGAAAATACATGACATCATTGCTGTTCAGTTCGCATTTTGGCCGAAATGTAAATGTAAATGTAAATTGTGTTCTATAAACATTATTTTGGTTCGAATAAAAACATAACAACCTTTCTCTTATTATAAACCTATTGGGGAAAGTGTGGTTTATGAACATGCGAGATTTCTCGCACGGGTCCTATAGTTTTCATAATTTGTGTATGATGAGAAAGTTGTGTATGTTTCATTCTTATAGTTGTCATATATTTCAAGAGACATGTAGTCTACCTAAAACTGAGGAAATCACTCAAATGGTAGCTTCAATTTAAAAGTTACTACCACAGTTGGAGGTGACATCACACGCACACACTGGGAGAAAACAACTATCTGAATTTTATGAAGCAAACGTTGATTCAGTTAGATATGTGTGCGTAATCAGGCTAAATAGTAAACAAATTCACAGATTTGACCCTTCTAGGCTGCAAGGTCCATTTAAGAAGTGCAGTACTTCTTGTGCTTCGATCGATTATGTATGCTTTCAAATATAGGGCAGGAGTAGACTACTGTTGTTATTTTTTTATATCCTGGAAGGCTTGTGCGTAGTATTTGTATATCTCCACGTTTTGCGTGGTCACATTCTTATTATAGAGTATAAAGGAGCTATATCTGTGACAGGCCTTATTTCCACCTTTGTGCCGGCCTCCCTCTTTCGTCCTTGTCACGTCCCACGGTCAAATCTTCTTGTTGTCCAACTCAGGCTGTATTACGGAATACGTCTTCCAATACGTCTTCACATTATAGAGAATGCCATTTGCTTTAAATTTCGAGGCTCTGTGTTCGTTGATTCAAAATACAGCATTCGTTCACCAGTGAATTTTTAAAAAGTTTAATTTCTTCTCATCCATTGCCACCACTTAGAAAAGGCCCGATGAAAATAAAATCTGAAATTATCTCATGCCTGGAGCCTGTAGGAATAGGCTATACACGGGATGGTAGAGTTTCTTAATGAGTGAGTGGGAATTTGCCTTTTACTGTAAATAATATTAATTGGAAAGATTAGTGCATTCATATATACTGCTCTGGGGGAGCGTGATGGCGCAGGGGCTTAGCAGTTCGTCTGTAACCAGGACGGCCGGGTTTCGAATCCCTGTGACAGCGGGGTGAAATTTTCGCCTGAAATATCACGTGGTGTCAGGAAGGGCATCTTGCCTTAAATCCCCGCCCAAAGCCAAAATGAGTCTGGTTGGCTCCGGCGACCCCAATTAATTGGTAAAAGACGAAGAAATTACATATAGACTACTTTGCTGTATTGTTCCATGTATTGCTGGCTGCGTGGCTTAGCAGCAACGTTCTCGCTTGCTGTGCGCAAGGTTGCGGGATCAAATCCCGACGCAGTCAGTTGGCATTTGAGGGTGCGCCAATGCGAGGGAGCTGTTTCAGTAGATTTACTGGAACGTTAAAGGTCACCTTCCGGGCAAAATTCCCGCAATCTGGCGTCTCTAAAAGCCGCAGTTGTTAGAAGGGACGTAAAACAATAACATTACATTATGTTCTATATGTAGCCATGCACAGATGAACACATCCAGAACGTCAGATGCACATATTGAAGAATTAAGTGTTGTTGTTAATTCAATTTAGGGGCTTAGGACTTCTTGGTCGTCAGCCCCGTTTAGTTGCGTGTGTTTTGAATTTGTCCGACAACTAGAGCCATGCGCGGATAAACAAAACGTTATCTGCATCCGCCTCGCATCCGCCCCGCATCCGCACGTTTGTTATCCGAATCCACTCCCATTACAATAATATTTTTAGCCTACTTTCGATTTTTGCAACAATTTGCGGATGGCGGCCATGTATGTGTGCAAATCGATTTCTCCTATCTATTCAAACACGGAGAAATCGAATTGAACGAAATTTGGTACAGAGGTAGCACTAGCAAAGGGCACCTCAGTGTCATGTTTTATATCGCCGCCATCTTGACGAAAACGTAATGGCGGCCACCCAAATGTTAAAAGCTTAAATCAAATTACTACCAACATAATCATCTGACCTCTACCAAATGTTGCACCGTTATACCTTTATGTACGAAGAATCCTTTGACCGAACTAGAAGGTCATCAGCCCAATAATTTGCGGATGACGGCCATGTATGTGTGCAAATCGATTCCCCCTATCTATTCAAACACGGTGAAACCGAATTGAACGAAATTTGGTACAGAGGTAGAATTAGCAAAGGGAACCTCACTGTCATGTATTATATCGCCGCCATCTAAATGGAAACGTAATGGCGGCCACCCCAATGTTAAAAGCTTAAATCAAATTACGACCAACCAAATCATCTGATCTCTACTAAATTTGGCAACAACATAACTTTATGTGGGAAGCATCTTTTGACCAAACTACAAGGTCATCATCCCAATAGTTTGCAGATAGCGGCCATATATGTGTGCAAATCGATTCCCCCTATCAATTCAAACACGGAGAAACCGAATTGAACGAAATTTGGTACAGAGGTAGCACTTGCGAAAGGCAGCTCAAAGTCATCTTTTTTATCGTCGCCATCTTGACGGAAACGTAAAGGCGGCCATCCAAATGTTAAACGCTTAAAACAAATTACGACCAACCTAATCATCTTATCTCTACCAAAGTTTGCAAAAACATATCTTTATATAAGAAGCGTTCTTTGACCAAGCAACAAGGTCATCAGTCCAACAGTTTGAAGATAGCGCCCATGTATGTGTGCAAATCGATTCCCCATATCAATTCAAACACGGTGAAACCGAATTGAATGAATTTTTTTTTCAGATATAGCACTAGCAAAGGGCACCTCATATTCTTATTTAATATCCCTATAGCACGTTGTATTTCAACAAGCTACTACAACCAATATTCAATTTTACTCCTTGAAAAGGACAAAAAGTTATAACAATACCCATGCATTTAGGAGAAAGTAGGCTATATGTTCTTTACTGAACATCTTGTTAATTTATTAGATACAGCATAAAACATTAAACAATACATTTAGACATTTTAGGCAAAAGTCATTCCCCTATGCACCTTTGTTTAAAATGAATGTTATACAGCCAGAATTGCAACCCTTTTCAGATCGGAGTGTCAATTATGCTTAATAACTAAATTTGAATGAGATTATCTTAATCAACTTACATTTATTATGAAGAAAATATAACGGAAAAAACGTCATAAACTACCGGGTCTAAGTAAATGATATTCAACAAGTTCAGATTGTATTCTATAAACTATCCGCAGATTAACTCCAAGCATTATCCTCAGCTTATCCGCTATCCTCAAAGCCATGCAAACTATATCCGCATGGCGAAAAATTTTGGGGATATCTGCGGGTTTATCCACGGATATCCGCATCCGCGCAAGACTTTACCGATAACCTATACTAATGGTATGAATGTAGTAGCGTGTGTAACTGTATTAGGGATGGGGTATGTCCCCCGGAATTTCAAATAAGGTACTATCCCTGCATTTGCCAGGAAGGGAAAAGCCACACTCAGGACAGATGCTCTCAGTAGCGGGATTCGAACCTACGATCTCTGGACTTGCTGCCAGTACGTTCGTTCAGCACGATTTAACGAGTGTGGAGAGCACTTCATGACCCATTGATGTCAGTGAGTATGACAGTGAGGGGAATACCATTGTTGTCGCTCTCTCTGCATACTGCCTCTCCAGTGCTGTGGAGATATCATAATCTCACAATGCACTGTCAGTATCAAACTTAATCCTTGGTTGCATGGAAAGGGACTTCAGTGACGACCAAACAATACCTACAGTATAGGCTATAGCCCTGTTCTCCAACCAAATATATTAATTTGTTCTATAAAGTGATAAAAAGTAGAGAAATTCCCCCTTGCAGTGGCTTGAGTAAAACATAAAAACGTGAGATCTATTGTCACTGTGAAATCCTTAATTGTCACATGTTTTCGATACATTACAAATTACGTCACAGATGTAAAAATTCACTAACGATAAACAAGTCTTCAAAACACTCATCAACAATTTTTTACAATTTACGTGCCTCCGTGGTTTAGGCGGCAGCACGCCGGCCTCTCATGGCCGGGTCCGTGGTTCAAATCCCGGTCTCTCCGTGTGAGACTTGTGCTGGACAAAGCGAAGGCAGACAGGTTTTTCTCCGGGTACTCCGGTTTTCCCCGTCCTAATTTCATTTCAGCAACACTCTCCACTATCATTTCATTTCATCTGTCAGTCATTTAATAATTTCCCCAGGTGAGTGCGGCAGGCTTCGGCAGCCGGCACAGTTCATATCCTCGCCGCTAGATGGGGGCTTCATTCATTTCTTTCCCTGCCCCGGTCGGTCGACTGGAAGCAGGCTGTGGATTTTTGATTTTCATACGTGCCTCCCGTAAACGTAAATGCGAGTTGTTGTTGTTGACTCATTTAGGGGCTTTGCGACATGAAGGCCGTGTAGCCCCGTCTACTTGGGCGTGTCTGGAATTTGTCTGATATCCTGTTCTACTGCGATCGCTGTATCAGTGTGTGTATTTGCAATTCACATGACGAATGGAAAGGAGGCAGCCGAGGCCTCAATGTAGGACCCATTCCAGCATTTGCCTGGAGTACAAGTTGAAAACCACGGAAAACTACTTCGAGGGTGGCTGAGGTTGTAATCAACTCGCTTCTTCTCAGTCTTGTCTAACGAGACTTAGTGTATCCCGTTCCAAATTTCAGACCAAAATTAATTTTCTTGGCAGAGCCGGGAATGCAATACGGACCACGGTGGTGACAGCCATGAATGCAAGCCACTACGCAACGAGGCTAAGTGCAAAGAGCAAGAGAGAATGTAGATTGCTACTTGGGATGTGATGTCTAAAAATCATGCAACAAATTTTCCTCAAATCACCTTACAGTGATTTACTCGTGCTTCTTTAGAACCACGTCATAAGATGTTGTTTCTTCTATATATAAACGACCTGGCAGAATATGTTAAATCGGACGTCATATTCGCTGACGACTGTGTAATATATAGAAAAATCGAAAATCAAGTTGACACTGCGCTCCTCCAACAAGACTTGGAACGTATAGAATGCTGGGTTATCCGAAATAACATGAGGATAAGTGCAGAAAAAAGTAAATGCCTGTCTTTTACTAACAGCAGAAAAGGGACAATAGCTGATTATAAATTAGGAAACAAAATTATCACTCGAGTGGAGTCATGCAGCTATCTCGGGATTGCCATAAATAAAAGGTTACACTGGGGTCAGCACGTTGAGAGCGTTGCTAATAAGGCACAAAAGTCATTATACTTTGTTATGAGAAACATGAAGGGTAGCAGTATTCAGGCCAAAGAATTGGCTTACAAATGTCTAGTGAGACCAATTTTGGAATACGCCACGAGTGTGTGGGAGCCCTACCAATCAACTCTAACGAACAAATTGGAGATGGTGCAAAGGAAAGCTGCAAGATTCGTACTTGGCAAATTCTCCCAAACTGATAGTGTCTCTGACATATTAAAGTCATTGGGTTGGGAATCCCTACACAGCAGAAGACATAAAAGAAGACTCCAGGAGATGTACAAAGCATACACAGGGGAGCCGGCCTGGAATGAGTTACGAAACAGAATGCATGATCCAGATTATATGGATAGGAGAGATCACGAATACAAAATTAGGCCCATCATTCAAAAAACAAACTTAGCTAAGTATTATTTTATAAACAGGGGTATTCAAACATGGAATGAATTACCTGAAGAAGTCTTAGAACCTTTTCCTAACAGTTTAAAAGCTTTCAAGAAGAAATTAAATGTTGCATTCAGGGAACCCAGGGACATTATGGAGAGAAATTGAGTTACAAGCAACATGTAAATATCTTGTTACCACCAGGTTTTGCCTAACTGTAACAGTACCTATTAATAAAAATAATAAAGATTATGTGATTGCAACAATGAGAAGCCTCCGTGGCTTAGGCGGCAGCACGCCGGCCTCTCACCGCTGGATTCGTGGTTCAAATCCCGGTCACTCCATGTGAGATCCGTGCTGGACAAAAACGGAGGCAGACAGGTTTTTCTCCGGGTACTCCGGTTTTCCCTGTCAAAATTTCATTCCAGCAACACTATCCACTATCATTTCATTTCATCTGTCATTCATTTAATCATTGCCCCAGAGGAGTTCCAGGCCTCGGCAGCCGGCACAGTTCATATCCTCGCCGCTAGATGGGGGCTTCATTCATTCCATTCCTGACCCGGTCGGAGACTGGAAGCAGGCTGTGGATTTTCATTTTCATTTTCATGTGATTGCAACAATGAGCGTGCATTCAAGCGATCCTGTTATCCTTTAGTTCCGTGAAACAGAATTCCAGAGCCGTTTAATTTCCGAGTCCATTCCGATGGACTGTACATTCGTGTTATGAAATACAGTACAATGTAATATGTGATGTCTGTAGTTGCTTGTACAGTATAATTGGGGCTGTGGTCGTTACGCCAAACCGAGCGATACGCATTAAACCAAATGCTATTAAACTTAAAGATATAAACGCTCTCTTAAATTGGTGTTTCATTCATAATTGCCTGAGACCAACGGAGCTTTATCGTGGATCACGTAATCTTTGTGTGCTTGTAAAATATGATTGTGTGTAAAACGTGAAAGAGAGCGCTGTTAAAATAGGGTCGTGGGTGGAGGGGGGAAGTTTCTTATTGGTGATAACCTAGTAAACACTAAACTGCCAGATGGGAAATCCGTTGTGGATATGGGTTAGTGAACCGAGAGAGACTGCGTTGTGAAAGCTCAACCTCGATATCTCGAATTGTTAGGGGAACAAACATTTTCATTTTTTACTGTTTTGCCTTTTAGCGTCCAGTCTAGTCTGCAAGCCTCTGTTTGCGAACAAGTCGCCTCCATGATGCCATATTAGCAGTTAGCATTGTGGCCTCCCTTGCTTCTACACAAGGGCCATCCATTCATTGCGCTCCAGGAGCGCGGCAGCGCTCGGTGAGCACTGGGCAGTCAGACGAGCGCTCCTTCCCCTACCACCACTACACTGTGGCAGCGAGGAGACGGACGGTGTTTGAACCACGCTGGGCTGACTAGATACGTACGTACAGTCGTGCGGCCGACGGCTCTTGTGGGATTGTTGACATATTAATAGGGCTGTTTTTCCATAACAAATATACCTCAGATACAAATCGAATGGTACTCCGATGAATGAAATGTGCAGGAAACGAACACACGTAAAGAATATTGTGATTTATTCCAATGTGAAATGCGAACATATTAGAGAGGAAAATTCAACAACAAATAGTGTTCTTTTTAACACATTACATCTCTGTTGCACACTAAACATTTGGCATGCCCTTTATAAGCTGTACAGAAACATGAATTTTCCCATTCTGCTTTAAAGACTGCTGTTTCACCACTCCTTTTTTTTTGTATGCTGTTCAGTCATGACCACTGTGAAACTGATTTACTTACACGATGTCAACATAGCGCATTGGACTAGACTAGAGACTGATGGATCGGCTGAACACTTCAGCACGCTCAGCCAGCCAAGCTCCTCCCACCACTTCTGAAACTACCTTCCAACAAAGCGCTCGGAGCACTGGCTTAGAGCGCGGCCGGAGCGCTAGTGCTCGGGGAGAGCTGTCTGGATGGCCCTGTTCTACACCTTTCACTTTGAAATCGTTAAACACTGAATCAAACCATCACCTCCTAGGTCTACCTCTACGTCTCTTACCCTTTACAGACGAACTCATTAACCTCTTAGGTAATTCTTCCTCGCCCATTCTCTTCACTTGACCCCACCATCTGAGCCAGCTCATACGAACAGCTTCGTCTAGCGTGTCAATTTCTAACTTACAAGGAGAGGTAGCCATGTGGTTTCCTAGAACAGCGTTCAAATTTGGAGGGTTTGCTCTTCATAAAAAATATTTTGCCCCTGTTCGAGCGTTTTTGCCAATGGGCCTTATTGTGTTCAAAATTGAACATTCACAATCAATCCTCAAACTTTTGTAGTCCTATTCCCGCACACGTTCCTGGTACGTCTCCGTGGCGTAGTCGCTAGCGCATTGGCGTGGGGACTTGTTGGTTTCGAGTTCTAGTCAGACCTTGGTCTGCACTTTTTTTTCTTTTACTGATACATCCCATATTGTCTATTTTGTTTTCTATAATGTATTTGCTGTTGTCTCTTCGGTTTTGGAGCTATGTACAATATTTTAACATCATTATTCGTCGTAAATTAATTCACTTATTTTATATCGATTTGTATTTGTACGGGGAATTCAGACATGGTTCACCAGTTAGCCGCTCCGGTGAAAGCTGTAGAGCGTTGCCAAGATGGGCTCCATCACGCGTCCTGGCGTGCCTCGCTCGGAAGTGATGGGCTCCATATCAGCAACGCTGTACAGAATTTCCCGGAACGGCTAGCTGGTGAACCATGTCTTAATTCCCCGTACAAATACAAACCGATATAAAATAAGTGAATTAATTTACGTATTTCACAGTCATACAGCATAACTTTTTGATGTATAAGGACTACAACGAACCAAGAACTACATTTTCCAACGACCCCGAGCCGAGAAAAAGTTAACTTATAAAATTGATAACAACTTTCGATCTTGAACACACTAGATTTTAAAATTAATAAACCAGTTATACAACATTCCAATGTATATTGTGTTAAAATTTGGATTCGATCTGATGACGGGTTTGTGAGATAATAATTCTTATATGTGACGCATGGTTGAAACACGCTTAAAAACGGGTACTTTTTGTGTTTCAACTGCGAAAAAAAAAATATATAAATTAAAAATTCCAAACCTACATAAACTAACGTAAAATAGAACGACGGAAATGATGATGGTATTGGATTTTATGCAGATCTATTGGTTACTTCACAAACAACCTTCAAACTCGAGTGCACATAATATTTTGGTCGACAGTAAGCGCGTAATCTTCAAGTGTCGGTACGCGGAGAATCGTGCGAAAAACAATATACTGTACATGTGTCGGACAACCAACGCATTGGGCGAACAGTTTGTCTGTATACAATACGTCCGGTGCGAAGGCGATCCCAACTTGACTTGGTCAAACGGCGCAGGCAGTCAGGGCAGGCAGGCCAGCCAAGAGAGGCAGAAGCGAGCCTGCCGGCAACCGGCGCAGCATAGCTTGCACGCCAGCCTGCAAGGACTGGCCGCCCCTGCTATAGAGCGTCTCTACCTTAAAAGAGAGTATTGCCTCTCACGCCCACTCATATGTCCTGCAATTAACTTCGTCTCCTTCTACCCCGGCGATGTTGTCATTTCCCAATAATGCAAAGTAATAAATCTAAGAAAATGTTTTCGTGGTCTTATAGAGAAGTTTATGCTTTCTATGATGATGTAAAATTAAAAGCCATAAATAATTAGGTACGGTAAGGGCCTCCGTGGCTTAGGCCTCACGCCGGCCTCTCACCGCTGGGTCCGTGGTTCAAATCCCGGTCACTCCATGTGAGATCCGTGCTGGACAGAACGGAGGCAGACAGGTTTTTCTCCGGGTACTCCGGTTTTCTCAGTCAAAATTTCATTCCAGCAACACTCTACACTATCATTTCATTTCATCTGTCATTCATTTAATCATTGCCCCAGAGGAGTGCGTCAGGCCTCGGCAGCCGGCACAGTCCATATCCTCGCCGCTAAATGGGGGCTTCATTCATTCCATTCCTGACGCGATCGGAGACTGGAAGAAGGCTGTGGATTTTCATTTTCAATTAGGTACGGTACTGGGAAAGAACGTTTCTGTCCATAGACAGTACGCTGAAACCTTGCTGAAGCTTCGCTCTTTTGTTTACTTGCCCTACACATGCCATATACTGTCCCAATTGTACATCTGCAGGGGTAGCGATTCTTAACGCCACACCCCTCTGCTGGGAGTCATATAAATTTCTTAATTTGCTGAAATATGTCTTCATCTCTGGACGTTTTTCTGGATTGTATACTGATGAACCATTACGTTATGATCACCTGCTTAATGAGGTTTAGTTCACTGAACCGCGGAAACTTGGCGAGGATTTGTTTTTACGAGGAGATGAGACTTCCGAGCGTTATCTGATGCCAAAGGCGCACCAGTAATTCCTTCAGATCCCGTACACCGCGAGGAGGTAGGGGTGATGCAGCATTATCTCGCTTCTTTAAATCCAACCACAAAAATGTTCAATTGGTTTCGTATCCGTGCTATTTGGTGTCACGCTTGTAAACAAATCTACCGTCATGTTCCTCTAAACAGAAGCTTACTTCACAATTATG
Source organism: Meconema thalassinum (assembly GCA_946902985.2). Lineage (NCBI taxonomy): Eukaryota > Metazoa > Arthropoda > Insecta > Orthoptera > Tettigoniidae > Meconema > Meconema thalassinum. Next base: position 130,864,976 of record OX336389.2, read on the forward strand.
GTAGAATGACATGGTGCGTTGCACAGTTCAATTGTCCATCACCAGCAAGAAACACTATTAGTACAGGACAGCTGCACAGAAAACAAAAACCTTTTGTTCCAAAAACTGTGCTATGGTTGGCTTTTTGTAAATCGTTAGAAAAGCACAAAAAAAGCTTAACTCTGAATTTTAGAATAATTTGCACGATCATTTTGTCGGAAAACTCAAAAAAAACTTGAAAAGCGTTTTTCTCTGAATCGATGTATTTTAAAGAAAAGTTTTTTTAACAAAAAAATGTACAGGGCATTGTCACCTACAATTCGTCTCATTGAGGTCATGTCATACGTTTTGAAATGCAGAAGCTAGGTGGCGCCAAAGTTTTCAAAAAAGTGTTTTTTCACTTTTTGTCCTAGAAAAAATGTTTTGTTCACAAAAGAGCGAATCAGAAATTTGTTCCTCTCAAAATTGTCTACAACATTTATTGAAACATTTTTTTCCTTCGCCATACCGTTCCAAAGTTATAGTCTGCCGAAGTGTGAAAATTGTACTATTCAGATGGCACAAAGGTTAATATGTGTACAGTTATGATTGATACGTTGCGATTGAAATAGATATGATTGTTTGAGCTAATTAACAAACACAGCCCGCGTCCTGTTTGACCGAGCCTTAGGCAGCTGTCCGACACCGGTCCCTGTCTAAATTATGCCCACCGCTCTCTCCACAGTAACAATAGTAGCCTTGCAGCGTTGCATTTGCTGCGCTATAACTTTGGAACGGTAAGTCGAAGGAAACAAACGTTAAAATAAATGTTGCAGACAATTTTGAGAGGAACAAATCTCTGATTCACTCTTTTGTGAAAAAACTATTCTTTCTAGGACAAAAAGTGAAAAAACACTTTTTTGGAAACTTTGGCGCCATCTAGCTTCTGCATTTCAAAATGTATGACATGACCTCAATGAGACGAATTGTAGGTGACAATGACCTCTATATTTTTTGTTAATAAAACTTTTCTTTAAAATACGTTGATTCAGAGAAAAACGCTTTTCAATGTTTTTTTTAGTTTTCCGACAAAATGATCGTGCTAATTATTCTAAAATTCCGAGTTAAGCTTTTTTTGGTGCTTTTCTAACGATTTACAAAAAGATTCTATAGCACAGTTTTTGGAACAAAACCATTCCAGCCGTACTGTACTATATTGACATGAACGGATTGACTTGGGTCGTAATAACGTCTAGATACCAGGCAGACTTCAGGATTTGACCAATCAAATTAACCTCTTAAGTGCTGACATTTTTAATTCGCACATTAAAAGTAATGTAGAAGCCGTAAATTTTAACTTAACGGGGAAGTTATAAGCTTAAAAAGTCTAGTGTATAATTATATTTTGGGTCAATTTTTAATCTAATGCATCAAAATCCTTCGTTTACATTTATTAGCCTACTTTCGATTTTTGCAAAAAAATGAAAGTAGACTTATGAGATCACTACAGGGACAAAAAATGTGTGTCTGTTTGTTGTGTGAGAGTCTGTGTTTGTGTGAGTCTGTGTGTGTGTGTAGTGTGTGTACTCTGAATGTCTGTCCCCCCCCCCCCACCTATCAATTCGAACACGGTGAAACCGAATTGAACGAAATTTGGTACAGAGGTAGAACTAGCAAAGGGCACCTCAGTGTCATGTTTTATATCGCCGCCATCTTGACGGAAACGTAATGGCGGCCACCCAATTGTTCAAAGCTTAAATCAAATTAAGACTAACCTAATCATCCGATATCTACCAAATTTTGCAACTACATATAGTCATATGGCGAGCGTCTTTTGACTAAAACTAAAAAGTAATCAGCCCAATAGTTTTCAGATGGCGGCCATGTATGTGTGCAAATCGATTCCCCCTATCAATTCAAACACGGAGAAACCGAATTGAACAACATTTGGTACAGAGGTAGCACTAGCAAAGGGCACCTCAGTGGCTTGTTTTATATTGCCGCCATCTTGACGGAAACGTAATGGCGGCCACCCAAATATTCAAAGCTTAAATCAAATTACGACTAACCTAATCATCCGATATCTACCAAATTTTGCAACTACATACAGTCATATGGTGAGCGTCTTTTGACCAAACTACAAGGCTATCAGCCCAATGGTTTTCCGATGGAGGCCATGTATGTGTGCAAATCGATTACCCTGATCTATTCAAACACGGTGAAACCGAATTGAACGAAATTTGGTACAGAGGTAGAAATTCTAAGGGTACCTCAGTATCATGTTCTATATCGCCGCTATCTTGACGGAAACGTAATGGTATCCACCGAAATGTAAAAAGCTAAAATCCAATTAGGACCAACCTAATCATCTGATCTCTACCACATTTTGCAACATCATACCGTTAAGTGAGGAGCGTTCTTTGACCAAGCTACAAGGTCATCTGTCCAATAGTTTGCATATGGCGGCCATGATTGTGTACAAATCAATTCCCCCCATCAATTCAAACACGGTAAAACCGAATTGAATGAAATTTGGTACAGATGTAGCAGTAGCAAAGGGCACCCCAGTGTCATGTTTTATATCGCCGCCATTTTGACGGAAACGTAATGGTGGCCACCCAAATATTAAAAGCTAAAATCAAATTACGACCAACCTAATCATTTGATCTCTACTAAATTTTGCAACATCATACCTTTTTGTGGGAAGCATCTTTTGACTGAACTACAAGGTCTTCAACCCAATAGTTTGCAGATAGCGGCCATGTATGTTTGCAAATCGATTCCCCATATCAATTCAAACACGGTGAAACCGAACTGAATGAATTTTTTTACAGAGGTAGCACTAGGAAGGGGCACCTCATATTCATGTTTAATATCCGTATAGCACGTTGTATTTCAACAAGCTACTACAACCAACATTCAATTATACTCCTTGAAAAGGACAAAGAGTTATAACAATACCCATGCTTTTAGGAGAAAGTAGGCAATATGTTCTTTACTGAACATCTTGTTTTTATTTTGAGACAAATCGAAATTAATTTTTTGTGCCCACGCTTGCCTTATCTCCATACCAGGCGAAGGACCCAAAACTAAATTATTCCCTAAAATCAGTAGGCAAGTAATACTTGTTGCTGCTCACTAGTACAAAAAATCATATTCTTTGATCCCAAATCCCAACGCAACGAGAAGAATTCTGTATTGTTCCGCCATGTTTATTCACATCACAGATGAACTCCATCTGTAGACGACGGACGTATGCAAATTACTTTGTTAGTTATTTCTGGTAGCAAAAATCCAGACTAAAGTAGTACTATTAATGTCCAACAGATGGCAGAATATGCCCGGGATCGACTTGACGCTGGTGAGCAAAATGGGATTATGAAAAAAATTAAGTTCTTGTTCACCGTCTATAGACGGGCGTAGCAATCAACGGGTTAATGGGCCTCGTTTTGTTCCGTGATCTCCCAGGGGCGCAAAACTTCTAAGACGTGGGTTGACGACCACGGGACCCCAGCTGAATCTGGCATTGCTTCCACTTGTGTCAGGCTTCTCTCTATCATCTTTCCTGTCGACCCCGACGATATTACGGTATTCGAGGCCTAGAGTGTCTTTCAATTTCCTACCTTAATTGACCCTTGCGTAATCTTTCCTGATTCCTCATTCTTCGATGGATCAGACCTCTTCTTTTCTTTTCATGTTACCTCCTGCCTTCTGCTCAAGGCCCTAAAGGAGGCAGGGTATGTGTAGCGCCACATCTGAATGTGCACCCTGGATAGTACTACACTCTCAAAGGCTCACGGCGACTCCGAGGGAATCATGAGCTGGGTCCGTTATTCCTCTTGACATTTGGGCGATCCCTCTCATATTTCCCTTTCCTATCTCTCTTCCACGGCTCTACTTCTTTCCAAGTCCCTCAGTCCTCATTCTTCGAGGGCATTTCTTTTCCCTGTCGTTTATGTTCCTTATTTATTTCTGTGCCCTTTTCTTGTAGCAGTACGTTGTAAATTAGTAGTAAATTCATTTCATTATTTTCACAATCACCCAAACCAGTAGGGACCGATAACCTGGATGTTATGCCCCTCAAACAACAATTATCGTCATATTTTGTCCCATGAAAGTATCGCCCAGACCATCTTACCTCCTCCACTGTCATGTATCCACCCAACCGTTTACCCACTTGCCACATATCATAGAAGTGGGTGTACACGTGATGGACCATTGATCAGGTGACCATTTCATTTTATCCTCCCACAGTTTTGCGGCAATGATTCCGTGCCCTCCTCCTGCAAATATTTTGGTTGATGATGATTCTAGATTTATGTGACCGTGAATCTTGTGATTATGAGCCACTGGACCTCCTTTCTTTTACGTGTAATCCGAACCACAGGGCATGGCATTTCACTTCGAAAATCTCACATGCATTGACCGGGAATCTAACCCAGTCCACCTTGGTGAGAGGCTAACAGCTTGATCGCTGCGCCACCATGCCCCCAAAATATTATGGTGGAGTACAGTAAAACCTGGTCGTCGAATCATCAGTCCCATACGTATAGCAGTGTTCGCTGAACACTATAAATTATGACCACTTGATATTGGTAACACTTGGCGCAGGGTGACCGACCAAATAGACACACCATTGTTACGAAATAACTTAGTTTATAAGAAAACTGAACAATCGCTCTTATATTTTGGTTTATTCTAAGTTTACTCTATAAAAGTTTCTTGCGAAGGAGAAGTATTCAAAACTGAGGTACTTGGTATTCATTGTGGGGTTTGAAGACATTTTTTCAGTGTTGCCTTAGTAAACAAAAAAGGGAGGGGGGGAAATTAGGGAGTTTTAATAGGTAAATGCAATCTGGATCAGGTGTACGATATACTTTTCTTCTGCAATAAACCAAGGCCCGATTTCGCGGCAGTATTAAAGGTGCCGGGACGTCCTCTTAAGATCGGACAGCGCTTTGATTGAATGGCTTATGGTCCACGCGTGGCGAGGAATGTTCCACGGTCTTTGATAGTTGTAAACCCACCTCATTCAATAACAAACATCTTATCTAGTTTGGCAACACCCCACATAAACACATCGCACTGACTCCCCACCGCACATATGGACAGGGGGAGGAAGGGAAAAACCAGTGTAGTTGAGATAACAGCCCATCTCAGTCGACAACACCTGGAGTAACAGTGAACACGAAAACCACGCGTAGCTCCAGCAAGGAAGACAACCAGACAAGTAGTAGCCTGTAATATTACAGTTTAACCTTAGTTGATTTTTTATAACCATATAATCACTCCAAATTACAAACTCCGGATATCTATCACCATTTAGCATTTCACCTAACATCATATATACTGCATTTAGCATACACCGACAGTTGCAGTACCATTACTGCAACTAAATAATTGTACATAGTCTATTGTAAATATTCTCACCTGTATTTTCAAACATAGATTTTATAGCCCAAGTGTAATGGATCTGATGATGATCGCTTGACGATCGAAACTGGTCATCCTAGTGTATTTATTAATCTCATGTAATTTAGTTCAGGATTAGGATTAGGGCAAAACCCAGCTCTTTTGGGTACATTCGTGTTGACCAACTGAAAAGCACTAAACTTGGTATTTATTGCGATCTCTTACTGTTGCAGGAAATGGTTCCTTTGTCAGTAGTGTTGTTGAACTATTCACTTGCTTGTTGATTCTAATGGAAAAATCTGCTTCTTTTTTAAGAGGCCTGAGACACTTCTAACATGCATAATATGCTCATTAAACCGCGATCATTCGCGCATCGGTAAGTTACGCGATTACTTGCGTTGATAGGTGGAACCTAATATCTGAATTTCTCTTATGAATCTTTCCTTTTTGCATGACCATTTTTTATATTTGTTGTATTTTATTGTTTTCATAGTATACTGTTGACTATATCATTAGCATATTTTCATTTATGAAAAAATAGGCTTATGAGATAGCCTTTTGTCCGTGTGTGTGTGCGTATGAGTGTGTCGTCCCCCCCAACCCCCAATAAAATCTAAACGGCTATAGCGATTTTATTGAAACTCGGTAAGGTCATAGTAGGCCTACTGTTTTGTCCAACCCCGACCGTGCCCTATGAATTTTATAACGTCTCACGAATCCGACATGGCGGTTGTGCGAAATATTTCACCGGCATTCTATATCTCCAAAACTATTACTGACTAGCAGTAGTGCCCGGCTTCGCCCGGTGGATTTATTTGTTGGATGATCATGAATACTACTACAGAAGTGGCACATGATACTTAAACTAACAGGAAAAAAAAAACATACAACTTTTTGTTGTGGTGGGGGTTGTAGTGGGGGTGATAAGTAGTACAGTATAATGGACGTAACATTCAGGTCATTTTCCCGTAATGATAATAATAATGAATAGGGAAACGGCTATTTACTAACTATAGCACTGACACATGTAATTTACAAACGAATTGGGTGTTAGAAATGTAGAGACCAATAGTGTAGTCTTTTGTCGCATAGCGCCGAGGGAAAATAATCAGAACACTTTGGAAAACTTAGGGCTGTCCCGACCTCCTGAGGTAGCAATAGTATAATTTATCGCCACATAGTGCTCAATGATAAGGTTCGGAATAAATGAAAGTAAATTTGAAAGAAATAACGCTTATTGCAGCTGATAACCTCAATGTACTGCGCCAAAACCATTGCACTTATACAGAGGCACAATGTTTTCATGATGACAACTACTCTAAGGGGCCTAAGAAATCTTTTTGCACTAATTACTCCCCCTGACTGCAATGTATAAGCTGCACAAGGTTTAACTATTTTCGCAATTCTGCACCAGAACACTGGTAGGGGCGGCGTGATGCAGCCAGAATTGCCAGTCAACAATAGACTTATTAAAATACTCTTACAGTTACACTACTACGGACATGAATGGTTCTAGGACCTTAATACGTGGTTTTCATGTTCATTTCATGGGGAGCGTTGTCCAAAATATCAAGTGGACAGTGTTACCAGTGTAGATTTGTGATAAAGGGCCTAAATGCAGGGATTGGAGTGGTCTGTCCGAAATTTAAAGTGGACAGTGTCACCCGCTGAGGACCAAAGGGTACGTATACAAATTTTGGTTCAGATCGGTGAAACGGTGTAGATTTGTGCAAAGGGCCTATATGCAGGGAATGGAGTGGTCTGTCCGAAATGTCATGCAGACAGTGTTACTCGTAGGGTTCCAAAGGGTATGTATCCAAATTTTGGTTCAGATCGGTGAAACGGTGTAGATTGTGCCAAAGGGCCTAAATGCAGGGAATGGATTGGTCTGTCCGAAATTTCATGTAAACAGTGTTACTCGCAAGGTTCCAAAGGGTAAGTATACACATTTTGGTTCAGATCGGTTAAAACATGTAGATTTGTGCCAAATAGCCTAAATGCAGGGAATGGAGTAGTCTGTCCAAAATTTCATGCTGACAGTGATACTCGCAGGGGTCCAAATGGTCAGTATACAAATTTTGGTTCAGATCGGTAAAATGGTGTAGATTTGTGCCAAAGGGCCTAAATGCAGGAAATGGTGTGGTATGTCCCAAATTGCATATAAACAGTGTTACTCGCAAGGATCCAAAGCGTAAGTATGCAAATTTTGGTTCAGATCGGTGAAATGGTGTAGATTTGTGCCAAAGGGCCTAAATGCAGGGGAGGTGTAGCCTGATGCTATACAGCCTAAACTATCCCTCTTGAATCTGGCTAACATATACAAATAGAATTTTTCGAATCCGACTGGTAGTTCCAGAGATTAGCGCGTTTAAACACACAAACACACAAACTCTTCACCTTTATTATATTAGTATAGATATCACACTGAAATTTTGTACGGTAATAAAAGGCACCATTAGAAGTTCACCTATGTAAATTTCAAAAACCTGTTAACTACACAACGAACATGGCGGTCTAGCAAAGTTGAAACATTTAAATAGACTTTTTCTCGCGAGTTAACCATCCGAGCGCAGTGACACTTGGTACAGCAAATGTGCATGCACATTGTAATGCAGTGACACCAAATTTAGTTCAACTGTTTTTATAATCTCAAGATGTCGGCTGTGCGAAATTTTGAAATTAATTTGTATGTCTTCTGTCCTAATAATACGATCGAAGTCAACGTTTGAATAATGAACCTAAGCAATAATCGTCATCTAATAGTACATACTGTAACTCTATGGCCTACATATATAGGCTAAAAATCCAACATTGCGACCATCCTAAATATTTAGATGGTTCTCAATATCTACTAATCTATGGCAGAAATTAAACTGAAATTTTGTATGTTGATAAAGGCTATGAACATAGGTTCACCTATGGGACTTCTAATAACCTGCTGACCGTGAGCACAAATCCATCATGGCGGCGACGCGAAATATAAATATTTAAATGGACGTTCCTCGCGATTTAACCATCCGAGCACAGTGAAACTTGGTACGGTAAATATTTATACAGATTTTAAGCCACTGACATCCAATTTATTTCAATCGTTTTCATAACCACAAGATAGTGTCTGTGCGAAGTTTTAAAATCTTCTTTTAAGTCTTGTGTCCTAATCATGCGATAGAAATGTGAATAGGCCTACTACAACTACGCAATAATCTTCACGTAACAGCACATTGCCCTATGGCCTACATATATAAAACTTACACATGGCGACCATCCAAAATATTGAGGCGTTTCATAATTAAAAATCTATTACAGCAATCAAACTGAAATTTTGTAGGCCTATGTTGATAGAGGCAATTAACATAAGTAGGATATATGAAAATAGGCTGTTTAGTTCCTCACTGAACTACTTATTCTTTATTGAATACGATATGCAGTTTAACTTAACATGTTGTTCCCGATAAATCAGCATCAACTCATAAAAGTTCCTTGTCTATAAACATATCAACTTTCTTTCTAAAACACAAGTACAGTTTGGTGTATTATTAAAGTTTATATTGGTTTACGGTCTAAACCTTAAGCTACTTCATCCTAAGATATAAATGTTATTTTTATCATCTTCAGGCAAGCAACACATTTTGTTTACTGTGTTCACCAGCATCAGCTAAGTCAGACATTGGAGACGGTTCCTTGCTACATTCCTCTTCTAATAACCAGCTAACGATTTTCTGTATTCGACTTATACTCATGCTTCCCGCGATAACAATATAACCAATATAACGACACTATTATGTTTAATTCATATATAGTTAGTTGTGTAAAATCACACACATGATAACTGGCGCTGATAGATCTATCCTAACGATAGTTCTTAGTTACACACACCCGACCACTCACGCTGTGAGATAGCAACTAACACACCGCGTGGCGCGTTCTTTCTTCCAATTCCCCACCACACAAAGAAAAGAAAAAAACACAGCAACTTTACAAATACATCATGGCGTGCTCAAATCAGGCATTTTTATATGGACATCGATTCAAAACCAAGAACAAACGAGTTGTAGCAAAGTTTGCAAGAATGTTAGATTGAACCTCATGGCGCGAGTGATCGCGGGTTGACTGTTAACGTATTTTATTATAGTGAGTTACCCTCAACGATCACTGCTTTGTAAATGTGTTATAATAATAATATCGTATGGCCTCGGGTGCCGGGTGCAAGCTTTGTTACAGTAATTGACACCCCGAGGGCAGCTAGCATGTCGAATATCGTTGTTCCTTTGAACGCTATGAAAGTCAAGGAGGTTAGATATCTAAGCTCCTTGACACTACAGCGCTTTCTAGTAAAGAATGGAGGAACTTTGTGTTGGCGGAAAATCCCAAGATTAATTTTGCTATTGAGCACGGCCTACTGAATTCAAATGGGTTCTTTAACATGCCAACAACGTATGACATCCATGTCGTGATTTTTGTCGCCTTTCAAAAATCACTTACCACGGCCAGGGGCGAACCTGCAAGCTTGGGGTTGGTAATCCGACACGTTAACCACTCACCCACCGTGGTAAGCTATAAATGTGTTGATCCCTGGACATACCATGCAACACCTCTCGTGGATCGAGGAATAACATCGCAACGGCCTATGGAAATACTTCCAATGTTTTGGTGGTCCCCTAAAAATAATTTGCTTAATTTCGGTTATTACATTTTGTCTAACATGATATTGTATGATTGCAGTATTACATTAATGTTTCATAAGGTTCCCTTGAAAAAAAAAATATGCAAATGACTTAAACATATTCTCATACAAGAAACTCACTCGACTTACCGTACTTGAAACTGTCAATATAATGGTCTCAAATTTTGGATATTTCCTTGCTCCACTGCTTGTGAAAGCGAATCAAACTCTAAACATCCATCCACATTTTTCGTGATCGTGGAGGAACAACACACCAAAAGACACATGCATTTAACCAAAGGGCAAATCAACTTAGCAGGCCAAAAGTTGTATGAGCACTATTATACTGTTACGTGCCACCCCCCTAGTGGCACTTTTGTTAACTGAATTACGGTGGGTTGAAGCACAACACAGAATGTTTCTTTTAAATGAAATAATTAACTTTATTGCGGCCAGAACATACACCACTCATCAGCAAATACAAGCAATTATTACCTTACTCCAGTTTCCTCAAGTCTCTTCCTTATGGAGAGCTCTTGGCCCCTTTCACTCGTCCTTGCAGTTAATCCTCTCGCTAATGAGTCCGGTCCCGTACGCTGGCTGGAAATAGCTGCACTAAGTCTGTCACTCACTGTTTTGCAACTCACAACAATGACCTCTGTCGCACTAGGTAAGCACACTCGCTCAAAACACAGGCAGTCCCCTGTATGCTTTTCACTCCCTTCGCTGTCAAGAGAATCGGCTTCACTAGGGGTTTCGCAAGTCACCACACTTCTGTCGCTCAGGATAAACGCTCGCACTAGCTCGTGAAACACAACACACACTGCTTGACAGGTCGCTCTTATATAGCAGGCCGGTGACTCAATAAATGATTCTAGACTCATCCAGGGTTCACGGCTTCTCGAGGTTTCCTTCACTGGCTGAGTCACGAATATTCTGGACCATCCCTTTGTCCTAGTAGTCCTGTTGCATAAGGCGCACGCAATACACTGAGGCAGGGTACAGCCCAGCCCTGGGGCAGTTGTGACTCATGCGGCGAGCGATGACACAAACTCACAGCCGTAACAATACCATTCGAAAGTATATTATTTCACACTGCACAATAAAGTGGGGGTTGCGTGGGTCTTCACAAAAATTCATGTTCACCTCTGGAAAGATATTTAGAATATCGCCTTTTTTTCTGTTCATGAAGCGAATCATTCCCTAGTAGGGCCTACTGTCTGAAATACATTTTGTAAAAAGATTCCACAGACTGCAACAGCAGGCAAAAATAATATCAAGATAAATGTTGAAAATAATGACATTCTAGGGGAATCGTACTGTCAGCTGTGATCATTTGAATGCTATAAGCAACAGGTTAGTAGGTAGCCGCTTCTAATCCAGAAATTGTTTAATTTGCAACGTATCCGTCATTATTTATTTATGTAGTCTCTGTGTACAGAATTAACTTCCGTTGCTGTATAATTAGTGTAGCCTATTTGATCATCTTTATTTTAAGAAGAGAGCAATTCTGAATCTCTGACGGCTATAGGTATGTCCTGCAGAGTTAAAATTAGTCTTGCAATACTTCCCGACAGTATGGCTGGAGAAATTTGCTGATCTAATAATCCATGTGTCTAAAATTATGGGCTTTTCTTAGTTCCAGTGGGGTAAAGGATAATTAAACCTGTGGTATATTTTGTCGAGTAATTGTTAAGGCTTTCGCTCAGACTAAGAACTATTCAATAAAGAAGAGAATATTACGAGCTGATAAACGTGCCTACCAGATGTCACAGCTTCATATCTTGATATTCTAATATTTGTATTCAATATGGCGCTCCACCGGAAAAGGTTTCCTCGAATCTGGTGCGGTAATGCTGCTGCACTGTTTCTGAGTATCCCCCGACGTAATTCCGGTCAGTAATACGGTGTTGAAATGTTAAGGTGTGAGAGAGCAATTTGGATTTCCAAGGGTTGTTAACTAGCACTTCATTTGTTCATGGGAGGAGTGAGGTGGGGTGCTCTCTATTAACATGTGTGTGTGTGTGTGTGTGTGTGTGATGTCTAAATTAGTCCCTACATTACTACGTGCTGCCTCTCGCTCCGTTCACAGTTATAATTGGCATGAGGATATGCGCGAAAAATGGTGGTTTCCTCGCCGATTTTGAAATTGGAAGTCATGTATAACGACTATGCTCTCTCCCTTGCTCCTACTCACGCTCTCACTTACTCTCCCTCCGTCTCTCTCTCACCCCTCTTCGTACTTTTCCGTTTTCAGCATCATATAATAGCCGACACACATATACGACCTGCCTAATTTTTGTCCAGTGCAATTTTGTTTATAGTGTCCGGCCGCGGTGATTATGTCCATTTCCTCTCTGGTTTTTGCCGGGTTATGGGGCGGTGCCGGCTGGCAAGTCCACTCCATTTACTGCTGCCCCCTTTGTCACCCCTTCTACTTCCCAAATCCCCATCGCCGTGCCGTACTACCGGCCCGCAGCCCAACCCCACTAGCGGCGGCTTGTAAGAAGTACCTGCCTTCTTGGACTCCAGTCCGCAACAAGTGAGATCACGTAATCTTCCCGCAGTCATGCGGTATGAATAATGACAGCAATGCTTAGATAACAACGTTATTCAAGAACATAAGAAACTGGGCAAACATTTCGAATTGTAGCCCAAAAGTAGTGTTGAATAGGTTTTTGGAAACCTTTTATAAGTCATAGTGACACAATGAATCTCGTTTGCACCAAACAAATTTTATTGTCAATATATTTTAATTTTTACTGAAGTCTTAAAATTCCTTAAATCACCATCAGTCAGTGGATAAGATGGATTTGGTTCGTGCTTCCCCTAATACGAACAGTTGAATCGTACTGTGCTGTAAACATGCTTCAAAGCTACAATTTTAGCCTATTTTCATTTATGAGAAAAATAGGCTTAAGAGATCACCTTTTTTCCGAGTGTGTGCAAAAAAGGAAGATTGTAGTTTTACGTGACCGTGAATATTGTGATTATGAGCCACGGGACCTCCCTTTTACATGGAATCCGAACCACAGGACATGGCATTTCACTTCGAAAATCTCACGTGCATTGACTGGGAATCGAACCCAGTCCACCTTGGTGAGAGGCCAACAGCTTGACCGCTGCGCCACTACGCCCCTCCGGGTGTGTATATATGTGTGTGTGTGTGTGTGCCCACCCTAATAAAATCTAAGCGGCTGGAGAGATTTCAAAGAAACTCAGAAAGAACATAGTACTCTTTCGTCTGACGCCGCCTGTGCCCTTTCACATTTAATTGCGTCTCACCAATCCAAGTAAAGTATTTCACTGGCATTCTTTATCTCCGAAACTGCTTACGATATCACCCTGAAATTTTGTGCGGTGATAAAGGGCCTTACTAAAAGTTCATCTATGTGATTTTCAGAAACCTCTTATTACAAAACGAATATGCCACTCAAGCGAAGTTGAAACATTTAAATGGACGTTTCTCGCCATTCAATCAACCGAGCACAGGGAAACATGGTACAGCAAATGCTTATAGACATTGTAATGCAGTGACATCTAATTTAGTTCAATTTCTTCCATAATCTCAAGATGGCGGCTGTGCAAAATTCAAAATTAAGTTCTTATTTATTGTGTCCTAATCATTCGATCGAAGTCAACGTTTGAATAATGAACTTATGCAATAATCGTTATCTAACAGTACATAACTCTATGGTCTACATACATAAGAATCCAACATGGCGACCATCCGAAATATTAAGACGGTTCTCAATATCTGCCAATCTATGAAAATGTTTATGTTGATAAAGGCTATCAGCATGAGTTCACCTATGGGACTTTCAATAACCTGATGAGCACAAATATAACATGGTGGCGACGTGAAATTCAATAATTTCAATGTACGTTTCTCGCGACTTAACCATTTGAGCGCAGTGGAACTTGGTACGGTAAATGCTTATACAATGTTAGGCCCCTTAAAACAACAATTATCATCATCATCATCAAATGTTATCCTATCCTCAAGATGTGCAAAATTTTAAAATCATGTTTTTGTTTCTTGTGACCTAATCATGCGATTGAAGTTTGAATAATAAACCTACGCAATAATCTTCATCTAATAGTACATAACTCCATGGCCTACCTATATAAAAATCCAACATGGTGACCATCCGTAATATTTAGCCGGTTCACAATATCTACGAATGTATTACAGAAATCAAACTGAAATTTTGTATGTTGATAAGAGGCGATTGACATAAGTAGCATGTATGAAAATAGGTTATTTAGTTCTTCTCGGAACTACTTGTTTTGGATGATATTCTGTGTTCTGAGAATGTACAAAAAGTTTTGAGAATCATGTTCTCATTTATAAAACAGTAAAATGTACAGAACAGATAGGAAAATAACACTAGACAATCACAAGCTGGATTTGCTTTAACAATCGGTAAACAATAGGGAGTGAATTTCAACAATGCGGAAATAGCAGAACATAACAGAAAGCATGCTATACTTTTATGTCTTTAGTTATACAGGAATAGGACGAGCAGGGAAGTTCTTCATTTAATATTTGCTTGCTGGAACTCCATGGCAGGTATTGAAACAATCGAACATTAGGTATTATGCGTAGTTGTGACGTTAAGAGCAACGGATATACTGGAGAGAGAGAGAGTTGAGGCACTCATTGGAAGAGTTAAATCCAGTCAGTTTCAAGATAAATGCGACTTCCCGACATTTCAGTTTCTATAAGAAAATGGGTCGTAGAGGAACAGTTCTTTTCTTTGTGTTACTTAAAGATTCTGATAGGCAGATGGATAAGTGCTGCATATGTCTACGAGTACTTATTCAAACTCCTGCCCCAAAGATCTCGGATTCTGACAAGAAATTTTAATCTGGCCAGATTCCTGGAACGAGGATTACACCTTATCAAGCAGACAACCCAGAAGAGGAGAGTTCGATTCCCTTCTCAGCCACACTACGGGGATTTTCTGTGGTGACCTATTTCGATTCCAGGCAAATGCCGAGATGGTAGCTAACATAACGCCATCAACTTCACCTCCATAATCCCCTTTAAATTACTCGTACATATACTGTACCATCAAAGGCTCCACAATAACTTAAGTTGTCAGAGAGATACAAGAGACACCCAAGTACACGCAGTTGACAACCATGTTGTCTCATAAGCCTTCATATGAAACATCAGCCTAACTCTCCATCTATCCTTAGCAGAGATGAAAGAAACTAATGGGCTCATTTCGTCTAGCTTTAGACCAGCCGCTAGCTCAGATGCTTTGAGAGTCCCTCTCCGTTCAGGCAGAGCCGTAGACCGAATGAAGCAACAAATGTCAGTGCATCAGCTGAAGCATAGCTGTTGTCTTGCAGATTGTGAAGGCTATCCCATTATTACTAGCAGAAGAAGTGTGCGTAACCGCAGAAAGCTCGCGCATATCAGCCTACTGTCAAAATTATACGACAGCTCAAAGGAGAGCCACCTCGTGGTACAGTGGCTAGCATTCTTAGCTGTCACCCCTGAAGCCCGGGTTCAATTCCCGGCTCTGCCAAGGGCTGGAATGGGGTACACATAATCTCATGAGGCAAAACTGAGATGTGATGGGTTTGATTCCCACCTCAGCCATCCCAGAAGTGTCTTTAGTGGCTTCCTACTTCTATTCCAGGCAATTGCCGGGAAGGTCCCTACGGCCCCCTCCTTCCCCAATTATAGTCTCAATTACAAGTACACACACTAATACATCCGTTACAATAACCCAGGTTATCTGACAAATTATACACCCATCCAAGTACACGGAACCACATGTTCACAATGTTGCAAAAAAAAGAAACCGAACCCTGTGGCACCACAGCCTAACAAGCGACAGCTGCCCATCCATTCAGCCTGCAGATTTCAGGGTGACGCGTGGTCAACGCGTCGGGTCCCATCAGCCGTTACTCTTGGCCTCCGTGACCGGGGCACTGCCTCACAGACCGACAGCTAGTCAATTTTCCTCACGAGGTTGAGTGCACCCTGTTCCAGCCCTCACGCCAGTTTATAAAATCCGTGACGGAGCCAGGAATCGAACCCAGGGCCTCCGAATGAGAGGCAGACGTGCTACTCAAACACCACGAGTTGAAAATCCCATAACGAATCAACAACAACAATATCAACACATTTGAATGATTTTGAAAAAAATCGTTAATGAAGTTCCGAATATGGCACACAGGAGGCTTTAGTGTCGGCATCCATTCACGCTTATATCTAAACTAGCAGAAGTACCCATTCTTCGAACGGTCTTCGGTATTAATAACCAGATGTTATCAATTGAGCTACTGTTGCAATGTTTAGGGGCTTGGAACCTGTTTGATGGCAAAGAAAAATTATTAGTTAAAATGTGCTCTCAAACTAAATTTACCTAACGTGTTCTTCCTGGCGTGAAAATAAAATTGAAAACTTCGTAGAAGAATCGCAATACACGTCACATACGAACTGACCCTAACCGTTGTGTCAAGTGCCCAACTACAGGAAGACCCCTTTTATAAATTATAAAGGTTTGTGGTGCATGAAAATTCAGTGTTTTTAGCCTCCAATGGCCCAAATTCCTAAAATCAGCAAAAAACAGTCTACTATTTCTATTCAGGAATTTTTGAAAATAATGTTGATGTTTGGAGATATAATAGACCTTCTGTACGACACATCGCACGTGTAAGTCGTGTGAAAAAAATCTAGGGTACTCCATTTGCAACCTTTCACAGAAATGTAATAAATGGAGTGGCATTACTTATTCCAGAAATAGATGGAAAGTTGGATGCCACCTCTTGAGATACTGTTGTCATGGTTAGTGGCTTGCATTCCTTCTTTAGTTTATTAAATGAAATTAGTTTTCTGGGAATATCTAAGAAACTGTTGGGTTTAGAGCCTTAAAATATAGTTTTCGGGGACCCTTTACGGCTCTTGAGGGGCCCCGAGTTTTGTTTCTTACCCCAAGGGTTTGAAAATGAGCTTTGTCTCTTCGTTGTACGCCATAATAATGATAATACACACATCAAAAAAAGTTTTGCATCACCTCGGTTCCAAGAGTTCCGGAACCTTTAAATACAAAGGGAATAGAGATCAACACAAACAACATTTCAGCTCGTTTTATTGCTCATGAGACCCACACATTGCATGTTGTACCAGCATACAGCTAGACTTGCAGCATTTGTGGTCCAGATTGCAGTACACACCACTACCTCTAATACCCAGTAGCACGTCCTCTTGCATTGATGCATGCCTGTATTCGTCGTGGCATACTATCCACAAGTTCATCAAGACACTGTTGGTCCAAATTGTCCCACTCCTCAACGACAATTCGGCGTAAATCTCTCAGAGTGGTTGGTGGGTCAAGACGTCCATAAACAGCCCTTTTCAACATATCCCAGGCATGTTCGATAGGGTTCATGTCTGGCGAACATGCTGGCCACTGTAGTCGAGCGATGTCGTTATCTTGAAGGAACGCATTCACAAGATGTGCACGATGAGGTCGAGAATTGTCGTCCATGAAGACAAATGCCTCTCCAATATTCTGCCGATATGGTTGCACTATGGGTCGGAGGATGTCATTCAGGTATCGTAAAGCCGTTTCGGAGCCTTCCATGACCACCAGTGGCGTACGTCGGCCCCACATAATGCCACCCCAAAACATCAGGGAACCACCACCTTGCTGCACTCGCTGGACAGTGTGTCTAAGACGTTCAGCCTGACCAGGGTGCCTCCAAACACGTCTCCGACGATTGTCTGGTTGAAGGCATATGCGACACTCATCGGTGAAGAGAACGTGATGCCAATTCTGTGGGGTCCATTCAGCATGTTGTTGGGCCCATCTGTACCGCGCTGCATGGTGTCGGGGTTGCAAAGCTGGACCTCGCCATGGACGTCGGGAGTGAAGTTGCGCATCATGCAGCCTATTGCGCACAGTTTGAGTTGAAACACGACGTCCTGTGGCTGAACGAAACGCATTATTCAACATGGTGGCATTGCTGTCAGGGTTCCTCCGAGCGGCAATCCGTAAGTAGCGGTCATCCACTACAGTAGTAGCCCTTGGGCGGCCTGAGCGAGGCCTGTCATCGACAGTTCCTGTATCTCTGTACCTCCTCCATGTCCGAACAACATCGCTTTGGTTCACTCTGAGACGCCTGGAAACTTCCCTTGTTGAGAGCCCTTCTTGACACAAAGTAACAATGCGGACGCGATCGAACTGCGGTATTGACCTTCTAGGCATGGTAGAACTACAGACAACATGAGCAGCGCACCTTCGTCCTGGTGGAATGACTGGAACTGATCGGCTGTCGTACCCCCTCCGTCTAATAGGCCCTGCTCATGCATGGTTGTTTACATCTTTGAGCAGTTTTAGTGACATCTATGAACAGTCAAAGGGACTGTATCTTTGATACAATATACACAGTCAACGTCTATATGCCGGAGATCTGGGAACCGAGGTGATGCAAAACTTTTTTTGATGTGTGTAATTAAAAGAATAATACTACTACTAATAATAATAATATAACAAATTAGGGATAGGGATATAATAGACCTTCCTGACCATACCCGCACGTGTCAATCGCGTTAAAAAATTCTAGATTACCCCTTGACCCCTTAAGCGCATTATATGTGTTGATGAATATTTCAGCTTAATTTGTATCCGTTATAACCTTATTGCCGTTTGCAAACCTTCACAGTAATGTAATAAATGGAATTGTATTGCGTCTTACAGAAATAGATGGACCTCTGAGATTCTGTTGCCATTGTTACCGGCATGCATTCCTTCATTAATTTATTAAGTGAAATTAGTTTTTTGGGAATATCTCAAAAACTGTTGGTTTTAGGGCCTTAAAATGTGGTTTTCGGGGTCCTTTTAGGGCCCCCGAGTTTCGTTTCTCACATTGAGGTGCTGAAAATGAGCTTTGTCTCACGCTTATTTCAGCATGTATTTTAAGGGGGTAGACCCCCTGTTATGAGAGGTACGGAGAAATGTTACATGAATGATTAGTGTCGTGCCTCTGATGGATATCTGTATCAAATTTTACGTTAATCCACCCAGCCGTTCTCGAGTTATAAGGACACAAAAAATTGTCCACAGACAGACAGACAAAAATATATATTTGCGTGCATCCGTCACAAAACAGTCTGAAACGGGCAAATATGTGAAATTTTCGTAGAAAAGCCGAAAAATCAGACAAACATTCATTTTTATATAATAGAGAAGGGATATAATAGACCTACAGAACCACACCCGCACGTGTAAATCGCGTGAAAATATTCTAGAGTACCCCTTGACCCCTTAAGCGCATTGTATGTATTGATGAATATTTCAGCTTAATTTGGATCCATTATAACCTTATAGCCGTTTGCAAACCTTCACAGTAATGTAATAAATGGAATTGCATTGCGTCTTACAGAAATAGATGGACCTCTGTGATTCAGTTGCCATGGTTACCGCCATGCATTCTTTCATTAATTTATTAAGTGAAATTAGTTTTCGGGGAATATCTCAAAAACTGTTGGTTTTAGGGCCTTAAAATGTGGTTTTTGGGGGCCCTTTAGGGCCCCCGAGTTTCGTTTCTCACATTGAGGGGCTGAAAATGAGCTTTGTTTCACCCTTCTACGCCTATTTCAGCATGTATTTTAAGGGGGTAGGGCCCCTTTTATGAGAGGTACGGAGAAGAGTTACATCAATGATTAGTGTGGTGCCTCTGATGTATATCTGTATCAAATTTTACGTTGATCCACCCAGCCGTTATGTGAACCCTTTTATCCTCTGTTGGATAAATGATTCTATGTTTTATTTCTCCAATTAATAAATATTTCCACCAGCATCATGAAAGTAGCCAGACGGAGATGAGGAAATTTCAAGCATTGGTTGGAGACAGCGGGGACATACCTGAAGCAGGTTGACAATAGGCTAAATATTT
Organism: Meconema thalassinum; assembly: GCA_946902985.2. Classification (NCBI taxonomy): domain Eukaryota; kingdom Metazoa; phylum Arthropoda; class Insecta; order Orthoptera; family Tettigoniidae; genus Meconema; species Meconema thalassinum. The sequence goes on from OX336389.2 coordinate 130,884,930, forward strand.
TAGCTGTGAAAGGAAATAGCATAGCGATGTGTAACGCCTCAAATAGAAAAGACGCGCAGAGAGACATGCTGCCGGTATGTTCAATGTGATATTCGCGCCTAGAAGAAATGATGCAGTAATGTGAGTGGCTGATGAGCAGGCTGGACACTCCTACGACGCCAAGATCTGCTATGAACCGCCAAATTACAGAAAATGTGAGAACCAATGAGAGAAGAATGCCTAGTTAACGCGGCAGGTCTAGCGTGGGTACGCTCGGCTAGCATTCACGCGGGAAATCGCCTAGACAAAATCTCTACGATCGATTCTAGGATTAATGAGCATATTCTTGACCTGTGCAATGTTACGAGTTCAGTGATATCTATTTCATGCCTGTACCACAATTATTTCGAGAAATTTTTACATAAATCCCCCCCCCCCTCGAGACCTAGGGCCAGTTCATTTATAAGTGGCATGAAGAGCCAAGACATTGACTTCTATTCTGTTCGTCTGAGGACGTAGACTATTATTCTGTGCGTTTACGGGCGTAGTCGTCTTATTACTGTGTTCGTCTGCGGACAGAACGACTTCTATTTTGTGTGTCGTGGACACAGGTTGGTTATTATTTTGTGTGTCTTGGACACAGAAATTATTGTAAAGTGTTAAATTCAGTGATAGATAGTCACAGTACTATATTGTAGGGGCAGTATCGTCGATAATTCGCCAACGAACTGTGACAGGGAAAGTAGTACCTGAACAGCGGATTTAGTAGTCAGATATCAAGTGTATAATAATCTAATTTTTGAAGCAGCGCCAGAGATGACACCGACGACTACAGAGGAAGTTTGGAATTCTCAACACTCCGTCCAGATGGCTGAGATGAGATAGAACCATTCAGTTGGGAAATGGCAGCAGACGTTCTTTGACTACAAGAGAGATGAGTACAAAATAATATTCTTTATTATTTGATAAATTAACTTATGGTTTATGGGACATATTTTTGTAAATACATTGCTTGTGTGATTAACGTAGTATATTTAGTTTTGGTCTGACACACTTTTGTATGGAAGCAGCTCGCACGAATGTAGTTAGTGGAAGGTTCTTGTTTTTGTATTGTGTTAACTAACGTAGCTATGTGAACCGCCGTGTTTGCATATGTTACGCAATGCGGTTAAAAACGTCTCTCGGAGATCTGTTGTGTTTCAGAAGTAGGACTGAATTAATGTAATTATACAGTAGATTGGAGGGTAATTAAAATTGTTTAAGATTTATTATTGATCAGATTCAGTGTGACTATTGCCGATTGGAGCAATGTAATTTGTGACGAAGAGTAATCAGCTCTATCGTAGGTTTTAAATATTGTGTTAAATGTTTGTGAGCACCTATTCAGCAGACCTGTGTGGAAAGCGTCATGTCAGTCCCAGATGTGTGTATGTGTGTATTTTTGTGGTATTACAAGCGGGAATTTCAGCTGAGACTGATTTCTGTCAGCTTGGTACCCGGTCCATATTGTATCCTTGCGAGGGCAATTGTGGATATGTGATTATGTCTGACCATATGTTGAGTTGGATGAGATTTTTGTTGCTGTTGATTCCGTGAGGTAACGGAACAGCTGGTCGACTATTTATATACACTGGACTGGGACACGACAAGTATTTGAGGAAAGGGGGGAGATGTTTCACAAGGCTGTCTGAACGTGCAAAGCATGGTCATTAGTGAGGAGTGCTCGTTGGCTCTCTAATTACTTGAATTACAGATAAGAACTGATCAATGGTAAAAATTGTTGAAATAAATGGGAGTTGCCTACGAATCACGATAATCTCCAAAGCGTTACCTTAACATGCAGTTTCGTTCATATAAAGTAATCTTAGCCGGTCAGGCTTTTGTTGTTGTTGGTTTATTCCAGGTTTATTTTCATTTCAGTGACCCGTGAGTCACGTGTAATGCTGTCTTTCCTTGTGTGTATTGAGCAATTGGCCAGTTGGTAGCTCATGTTGTTAAGTGCGTCATCGCGTTAATGAGGATCTCAGAGAGATTCCTGTAAATAATAGATTTGTAGCGTGTGTGTCAGCATTAGAGTTTTTAAGGGTTTTTATTAATGTCATGCCCATATCCATAAAAGTTGATTTACGTGATGATTGTTCGTGAGCACCGTGGCTGTTAACCCGTTGTAAACGAACGGTCATCCAAGTACTCATTGTCTCGTAGTTAGTCATCACGCGCACATAAAACTCAAATGCAAGGTAGTGGAACTAGGATCCACAATTTTATTATAAAGGGGGAGATCCATCTGACTCCTCAAAGTGTTAGATATTCCTGTCAGGGAAAAATTCAGGGAGGATATTTTTTATTATTGTTTGTTTATTTTCTTTTATGCACAATTAGTTATTAAATCTTGTTATTATCTTACGTCTTGTCTCCTTACTTTCTTAATTACAGTTTTTATCCTATGACCCTTGCCTCAGTAAAGCATGTTGTTTGGCGGACGTAAACATCACACTATGAACTGAGCGCGACCCCTTGATCAAGATTCTTGCATAAAACACTGCTATTCTGAAGGGTTCATAGGGATAAAACTGGCGCGGCCAAGCGTGGGGCCATTCACTGTGGTGTAACGGCGGAGATTACACATGTCAATAGTGGCGTATTTGAGTAAAACTGACATGCCGCAAGTGCAGGCAGATATGACAGTATTTAATCACCGGGAAGTGATATTTTATTAAATGTAATTGAGGCGAAGTGGATACCGCCAAATGTGTGAAAGATAAATTAAAGTCAGGAGTTTGCAAAGTAAAATACGGTTCACGTTTTTGTCTTTTAAATTAAAGTAAAATTGATATGTGATACCGGGCGCCCAATGATAAAATTAAAACTAGATTTGCTTAGAAAGTCAAACTCATGGAAATATTAGGAGGCTGTAGCCTAAAATGACAATTAATACTTTGTTAATTAGTCAGTGTTAATATCAGATCAGGATGACAATTTAATGACTAAATATGTGCTTGGGTTTAAAATTAAATTGAGTAAAACTAGAACCACTCAGAGATGCAATTGACTAGTGGGAGTAAATGTAAAAAAATAACTGAACTGAGTTGGATAAAGAAAGTAAATGTGCATTGGATTTTATGTGTGTGTCAAGGGGCATTGCTTTATGCCATTTCCCTAATGTCTCATATAAATTGTGTAATATGGCAACGGTGGAGCAGATCCAGGAGATCATTGAGAGTGCGGCGAGGAGAACACAGGAATTGTTGGATACTAAATTGGCGGAACAAAGCGTATCGCTAAACACGAAGTTATCTGAACAAATAAACACTTAACTATCAGAACAGAGTCAATCTATAAACAATAATATGTTAGAGCAAAGTGAATCATTGCGTACACAATTATACACTAGTAGGCTAGAACAAAGTGAGTCTATAAACAAATTATCTGAGCAGAGCGAATCGCTAAAAACTAAACTGTCAGAACAAAGTGAATCGCTAAATACTAAACTGTTAGAACAAAGTGAACAATTGCGGACACAATTAAATAACAGTAGAATTGAACAAAATGAATATCAGGCGGAACAAGCTAGGTTATTAAAGAGTGAAATTAATGACACTATCAATTCGCAGTTCGAGGCGCAAAATATTAAAAACACGAACCAATTAGCTTCGTTAACCGCAGAAATGAAAGATCACACAAATCAACAGATGGTATTACTGGCCCTAGATGTTAGCAAGAATAATGAGAAACAATTAGAGCAGATTAAAAAAATGGAAGATATTTTTGATCAAAAACTTAGCATTCTGGATGAAACGGTGTTGGCTAAATTAGAACAAATTGAAATAGCATGCACAATGAATACAAGCGAGGTCAAAATAGCTCAGGATAAATTGGAAGGACGATTTAAGGAGATGGAGAAAAGCGGCAGGGTCATTCAACAACAATTATCAGCAGTAGATGAAAACATATCCGGCATAATTAAAGATATGGACCGTCTCTAGATAAAATCAGCGGAACAATGGGAAAGCCCAAAAACGGAGCAAGAGCAATTTAAGAGTACATTAGACGAAAGGCTGAGCCAGATAGAAAGTAATCAGGATGACACAAAAAGCCAGATCGAAGGGCAAGTAAGCACGATTAAAGAACAAATAAGGAAAGATTGGAAGAAAATGAATATTGATTCAAAAGAGGAAAACTCCACCATTCTTAAAACAGTAGGCGAAAATCACACGCGTATTCAAGCTTTGGAGCAAGAGGTGAAAAATAAACTTAAAGAGCAGACGCACAGGATTATTAAAGCCAAACTCCGCTCATTAGAACAATCATCTATATTTAGAACGGGAACAGTGAAAGACAAGCCGGATAACTCAAATAGTCCAGAGTCCAGCACAGCAGGAAGTCAGACTCAGGCAGACAGCCCATTAACAACAAACACGGAAGGATTTCGTAAGAATGTTGATAGGAGCTCGACACCACAAGACGGTCATCAGCCCACACAACTTATTCAAGTAATTCGCTCAAATGACTACAAACCGCAGAAATACACGGAAAATTCAGGGGTGACACCTAAAGCCTTAATCAAAGAGATGGAAGACCATTTCAATGACACTGGGGTACCTGAAGCACGAAGATTAAGGATGATGGAGAGATTTTTATCGGGAAATGTCCTCACATGGTTTTTAAGCTTCAAATATACATTTGGAAACATGTCAGATTTCAACTTAGCGTTTCTGCGCAAATACTGGTCGCCCGCAACACAACAGAGTCTAAGGATGGAGCTTTACTCTAGGAAGTACCAAACCACCCAGCAAACAAAATACTCAGATTTCTTTAACATGCAAATGTTAAAATTTCGTGACCTTGATTACCCATTAAATGAAGCAGATCTGGTGATGACTATAGCGAGACAAATGCCAGTAAACGTACAACAAGTACTAGTCGCAGCGAACGTTAGTACGGCCCTACATGCAGAGCAGATACTACGGCAAATAGATGAGACTACATCTCATAGTCATTATAGAGGAGGAAGACAGCTGGAGTTAGTAAATACTACAGAGGTCATCAAACCAAAACAGGCAAACACCAAAACGCAGGGCACTAACACAAGCACTTCCACACCTAGGCGAAACCAGGAAGAAGGAGAAAACAGACCATATCAGCGTAACGAAAATCATTACAACAATAGGTCATACCAAGGTAACAATAGATACCAACAGAGAGGATATCAGCAATGGCGTGAAAATCGAAGGAATGACAGGCCTTATGGAAGATACGGTGATTACAATGCTAATCAAAGATGGAAAGGAAGAAGAGACCAAAATCAAGGAGAGCCACGTAACTATCGAGATGACTGGGATGATAGGCACGCTCAATCGCAAAATTACTTAGAGGAGTTACACGCTAGTCAAGGTGGAGAGATAGGAAGATGGGAAAAGGCCATTGGGAACATGAAGAATCCTGATACACATACTGAGGAAGCTGGAAGTCTACTGAGACAACAGGGATATCAAGGACATGAGTGACAGAAGGATGATGGGAGTCGCAATGGAGCTAAAAAATGTTAAATTTGGATGAAGGAGACAGGCTACAAACACAACAGTCGGAAGTTGAAGATGGATGGATAGTAGCGAACATACAAGAATGGATTGCTTTGCCAGAAGACTGCCTGGAGGAGACGGTGAAACCACGGAACGATGAAATTAGGCAGTTACCCATTATTTACGCGAGGATTGGTGGAATTAATATAAGATGTTTATTGGATACGGGGTCACAGATCAGTCTGGTATCGGAGGCCTTGGTTCGAGAGTTGGGACGGAGTCAGAATATTCCTGTAATTCCGGTACCACAGCTCAAAGTGAGGGGTGTTATTCCTGAACGCACCGTCACTTGTAAACGTCAGGCATACTTAGAGCTGAACATATTGGAACACACTTTTGGGCAAACATTCATTATCATGGCAAAGATGAATTTCAATATAATTCTTGGTGCAAATTTTATTTGTGACTATCAAGCAGTGATAGATTTGCACAAAAATACTGTCAGTTTTAGAGAGTATGATCAACTGAAAAATGTGGGATTGCATATGGATGAAATCACTACCGGAAGAGATGTAAATTCTTGGGCATTGGAAGCAATATCGGAAGAGACGGAAGAGGAGGTACGAAAGGCAGAAGATAACATTATAGAAGGAGCTGTTGTGGAACTAGATGAGGAGAGTGAATCCCAGGAGATATGGTCTTTATTAACAGAAGGAGATAACAGTGATGCACAATTTGAAGAGTTACTATAGGAGAGACATTTACATGGCCACGTATGAGAACAACTATATGTGACGTCATTACAACTTGTGATCCGTGTCAGAGGACAAAGCCCATTAATTACTTAATGAGGCAGTATCCCAGACCATTGCTACCTCAGAAACCATGTGAGCTACTGGCACTCGACTGTTTCAGTCCAATTCCGAAGGGAAGGCGAGGTTGCCGTCATTTGCTAGTGTGCATTGATGTATTTTCTAAATTTGTAGTACTATGCCCTATTCAGAAAACTACATCGAAGCAAGTACTCAGTCGCATTCGAAATAGAGTTATTCCACTCCTTGGAAAACCAGAGTTTATATTATCAGACCATGGAAGTTATTTCACAAGCGCCGAATTCAAGAAAGGTATGGAAGATATGGGTATAAAACACGTTTTAAGCAGTATCCGACATGCCCAAGCAAATCCAAGTGAAAGAGCAATTAAGTGTGTAACTTCATATTTGAGGATCTTCATTCCGAACGAACACCACAAATGGGTCGATAAAATTAAGGATGTAGAGACATGCATGAATTCTGCCAGGCACGAGTCAACAGGACAGATCCCTATGGTCCTACACAAGAACGAGTATCCAATAAGAACGTGGAAAAGCATCATTTACTGTCCACAAGATCCAATGATAGCACCTGACTTGCGAATTGAGAGGACGAGAGCCTACATGAGAAAACAAGCAGACCGCAGATTACGGCGAGTGAGAAATAAGAGGTTTCACAGTGATCTTGAAATCAACCAGCTTGTTTTGGTGAAACGACCTGCTACATCGGACCCAGAAAAGAAAATCTTCAGTAAATTCTGCGAAAAGTTCATAGGACCCTATTCTATCGTAAGAAACCTTGGAAACAATGCTTACAGAGTGAAAGAATTGAGCACAGGAACAATGTCAGTCTACAACGCTGCCAACCTAAAAAAGTATCGTCGAAGTGAGCCATGGGAGCGCCAAAATTAATGATGCAGTTTGAATATATGGACGTCCTATTATCAACAAAGTGCACAAGGAGTAGTTGAGTACGGCACGTAAACGAGGAAGTAGTGTTGTTGTTGACAAACATTAACGAGACGAGCAGAATGTTGCCTCAGGCACCAGAGCGTCATGCAAGCAGACTGAGAGGGGAGATACGAGCAGGAAATGAAAACGAGTAAATGCCATTCAAGACAGGAGCGACTAGACCAGTAATAGAAAAGGGGTGATTCTGAAATAAAACAATTTGGCCTACGGAAGTCTTTTAAAAATTGTCGACTTTATTCCTAAGTTCGAAATTTTGTGAGTGGGAGAGTTGTGAACCCTTTTATCCTCTGTTGGATAAATGATTCTATGTTTTATTTCTCCAATTAATAAATATTTCCACCAGCATCATGAAAGTAGCCAGACGGAGATGAAGAAATTTCAAGCATTGGTTGGAGACAGCGGGGACATACCTGAAGCAGGTTGACAATAGGCTAAATATTTTAGCTGTGAAAGGAAATAGCATAGCGATGTGTCAGAAGGACAGGTGGGCCGCCTCAAATAGAAGCGACGCGCAGTGAGACATGCTGCCGGTATGTTCATTGTGATATTCGCGCCTAGAAGAAATGATGCAGTAATGTGAGTGGCTGATGAGCAGGCTGGACACTCCTACGACGCCAAGATCTGCTATGAACCGCCAAATTACAGAAAATGTGAGAACCAATGAGAGAAGAATGCCTAGTTAACGCGGCAGGTCTAGCGTGGGTACGCTCGGCTAGCATTCACGCGGGAAATCGCCTAGACAAAATCTCTACGATCGATTCTAGGATTAATGAGCATATTCTTGACCTGTGCAATGTTACGAGTTCAGTGATATCTATTTCATGCCTGTACCACAATTATTTCGAGAAATTTTTACATAAATTCCCCCCCCCCCCCCCTCGAGACCTAGGGCCAGTTCTTTTATAAGTGGCATGAAGAGCCAAGACATTGACTTCTATTCTGTTCGTCTGAGGACGTAGACTATTATTATGTGCGTCTACGGGCGTAGTCGTCTTATTACTGTGTTCGTCTGCGGACAGAACGACTTCTATTTTGTGTGTCGTGGACACAGGTTGGTTATTATTTTGTGTGTCTTGGACACAGAAATTATTGTAAAGTGTTAAATTCAGTGATAGATAGTCACAGTACTATATTGTAGGGGCAGTATCGTCGATAATTCGCCAACGAACTGTGACAGGGAAAGTTGTACCTGAACAGCGAATTTAGTAGTCAGATATCAAGTGTATAATAATCTAATTTTTGAAGCAGCGCCAGAGATGACACCGACGACTACAGAGGAAGTTTGGAATTCTCAACACTCCGTCCAGATGGCTGAGATGAGATAGAACCATTCAGTTGGGAAATGGCAGCAGACGTTCTTTGACGGGTGACTACAAGAGAGATGAGTACAAAATAATATTCTTTATTATTTGATAAATTAACTTATGGTTTATGGGACATATTTTTGTAAATACATTGCTTGTGTGATTAACGTAGTATATTTAGTTTTGGTCTGACACACTTTTGTATGGAAGCAGCTCGCACGAATGTAGTTAGTGGAAGGTTCTTGTTTTTGTATTGTGTTAACTAACGTAGCTATGTGAACGGCCTTGTTTGCATATGTTACGCAATGCGGTTAAAAACGTCTCTCGGAGATCTGTTGTGTTTCAGAAGTAGGACTGAATTAATGTAATTATACAGTAGATTGGAGGGTAATTAAAATTGTTTAAGATTTATTATTGATCAGATTCAGTGTGACTATTGCCGATTGGAGCAATGTAATTTGTGACGAAGAGTAATCAGCTCTATCGTAGGTTTTAAATATTGTGTTAAATGTTTGTGAGCACCTATTCAGCAGACCTGTGTGGAAAGCGTCATGTCAGTCCCAGATGTGTGTATGTGTGTATTTTTGTGGTATTACAAGCGGGAATTTCAGCTGAGACTGATTTCTGTCAGCTTGGTACCCGGTCCATATTGTATCCTTGCGAGGGCAATTGTGGATATGTGATTATGTCTGACCATATGTTGAGTTGGATGAGATTTTTGTTGCTGTTGATTCCGTGAGGTAACGGAACAGCTGGTCGGCTATTTATATACACTGGACTGGGACACGACAAGTATTTGAGGAAAGGGGGGAGATGTTTCACAAGGCTGTCTGAACGTGCAAAGCATGGTCATTAGTGAGGAGTGCTCGTTGGCTCTCTAATTACTTGAATTACAGATAAGAACTGATCAATGGTAAAAATTGTTGAAATAAATGGGAGTTGCCTACGAATCACGATAATCTCCAAAGCGTTACCTTAACATGCAGTTTCGTTCATATAAAGTAATCTTAGCCGGTCAGGCTTTTGTTGTTGTTGGTTTATTCCAGGTTTATTTTCATTTCAGTGACCCGTGAGTCACGTGTAATGCTGTCTTTCCTTGTGTGTATTGAGCAATTGGCCAGTTGGTAGCTCATGTTGTTAAGTGCGTCATCGCGCTAATGAGGATCTCAGAGAGATTCCTGTAAATAATAGATTTGTAGCGTGTGTGTCAGCATTAGAGTTTTTAAGGGTTTTTATTAATGTCATGCCCATATCCATAAAAGTTGATTTACGTAATGATTGTTCGTGAGCACCGTGGCTGTTAACCCGTTGTAAACGAACGGTCATCCAAGTACTCATTGTCTCGTAGTTAGTCATCACGCGCACATAAAACTCAAATGCAAGGTAGTGGAACTAGGATCCACAATTTTATTATAAAGGGGGAGATCCATCTGACTCCTCAAAGTGTTAGATATTCCTGTCAGGGAAAAATTCAGGGAGGATATTTTTTATTATTGTTTGTTTATTTTCTTTTATGCACAATTAGTTATTAAATCTTGTTATTATCTTATGTCTTGTCTCCTTACTTTCTTAATTACAGTTTTTATCCTATGACCCTTGCCTCAGTAAAGCATGTTGTTTGGCGGACGTAAACATCACACTATGAACTGAGCGCGACCCCTTGATCAAGATTCTTGCATAAAACACTGCTATTCTGAAGGGTTCACTTTCACAGAAATGTAATAAATGGAGTGGCATTTCTTATTCCAGAAATAGATGGAAAGTTGGATGCCACCTCTTGAGATACTGTTGTCATGGTTAGTGGCTTGCATTCCTTCTTTAGTTTATTAAATGAAATTAGTTTTCTGGGTATATCTAAGAAACTGTTGGGTTTAGAGCCTTAAAATATAGTTTTCGGGGACCCTTTACGGCTCTTGAGGGGCCCCGAGTTTTGTTTCTTACCCCAAGGGTTTGAAAATGAGCTTTGTCTCTTCGTTGTACGCCATAATAATGATAATAATTAAAAGAATAATACTACTACTAATAATAATAATAATATAACAAATTAGGGATAGGGATATAATAGACCTTCCTGACCATACCCGCACGTGTAAATCGCGTTAAAAAATTCTAGATTACCCCTTGACCCCTTAAGCGCATTATATGTGTTGATGAATATTTCAGCTTAATTTGTATCCGTTATAACCTTATTGCCGTTTGCAAACCTTCACAGTAATGTAATAAATGGAATTGTATTGCGTTTTACAGAAATAGATGGACCTCTGAGATTCTGTTGCCATTGTTACCGGCATGCATTCTTTCATTAATTTATTAAGTGAAATTAGTTTTTTGGGAATATCTCAAAAACTGTTGGTTTTAGGGCCTTAAAGTGTGGTTTTCGGGGTCCTTTTAGGGCCCCCGAGTTTCGTTTCTCACATTGAGGTGCTGAAAATGAGCTTTGTCTCACGCTTATTTCAGCATGTATTTTAAGGGGGTAGACCCCCTGTTATGAGAGGTACGGAGAAATGTTACATGAATGATTAGTGTCGTGCCTCTGATGGATATCTGTATCAAATTTTACGTTAATCCACCCAGCCGTTCTCGAGTTATAAGGACACAAAAAATTTTCCACAGACAGACAGACAAAAATATATATTTGCGTGCATCCGTCACAAAACAGTCTGAAACGGGCAAATATGTGAAATTTTCGTAGAAAAGCCGAAAAATCAGACAAACATTCATTTTTATATAATAGAGAAGGGATATAATAGACCTACAGAACCACACCCGCACGTGTAAATCGCGTGAAAATATTCTAGAGTACCCCTTGACCCCTTAAGCGCATTGTATGTATTGATGAATATTTCAGCTTAATTTGGATCCATTATAACCTTATAGCCGTTTGCAAACCTTCACAGTAATGTAATAAATGGAATTGCATTGCGTCTTACAGAAATAGATGGACCTCTGAGATTCAGTTGCCATGGTTACCGCCATGCATTCTTTCATTAATTTATTAAGTGAAATTAGTTTTCGGGGAATATCTCAAAAACTGTTGGTTTTAGGGCCTTAAAATGTGGTTTTTGGGGGCCCTTTGGGGCCCCCGAGTTTCGTTTCTCACATTGAGGGGCTGAAAATGAGCTTTGTTTCACCCTTCTACGCCTATTTCAGCATGTATTTTAAGGGGGTAGGGCCCCTTTTATGAGAGGTACGGAGAAGAGTACATCAATGATTAGTGTGGTGCCTCTGATGTATATCTGTATCAAATTTTACGTTGATCCACCCAGCCGTTATGTGAACCCTTTTATCCTCTGTTGGATAAATGATTCTATGTTTTATTTCTCCAATTAATAAATATTTCCACCAGCATCATGAAAGTAGCCAGACGGAGATGAGGAAATTTCAAGCATTGGTTGGAGACAGCGGGGACATACCTGAAGCAGGTTGACAATAGGCTAAATATTTTAGCTGTGAAAGGAAATAGCATAGCGATGTGTCAGAAGGACAGGTGGGCCGCCTCAAATAGAAGCGACGCGCAGTGAGACATGCTGCCGGTATGTTCATTGTGATATTCGCGCCTAGAAGAAATGATGCAGTAATGTGAGTGGCTGATGAGCAGGCTGGACACTCCTACGACGCCAAGATCTGCTATGAACCGCCAAATTACAGAAAATGTGAGAACCAATGAGAGAAGAATGCCTAGTTAACGCGGCAGGTCTAGCGTGGGTACGCTCGGCTAGCATTCACGCGGGAAATCGCCTAGACAAAATCTCTACGATCATCCATTCGATCTCTCATCCCGACGCGCAGGTCGCCCACGGGCGTCGGCTAGAAAGACCTGCACTCGGCCTCTCAGGAAGTCACACGCCAAAAAAAACCACAAGGTACTGAATCAATTGTTATAAAAATTTACCAACATTTACCTTTATAAGATTAAGTTACTGAATTGGCAACATCATTCACTGGTACCAACATTGCAATTGAATCAGTCGGAGCTGAAAAGCACTAAGTCAAAAATGGTCATTTTTTAAAGAATTAGTATTCTGAAGTATTGATCCAAGGGCCTTGGAACGGCATAGGAAAGAATTAAGTCAGCCTTCTGTTTAAGCTACACACAAAACATTTTCATCAGGAGAAAATGCACGGAAGTTCACTCGCCAGGCAAAATCCACCTTACTTACTTACTTACTTACTTTCTGGTCGGCGCTACAGTCCCTGAAGAACCTTGGCCTCTTTTATCACCTGCCTCCATTCATCTCTATCTTCCGCCTTCCTTCTCCAGTTCCTGATTCCCAGACTCCTAAGGTCGTCTTCCACGTCATCTATCCACCGTCTCCTGGGTCTTCCTCTTCTCCTTCTTCCATCCGGTCTTTGTGTAAACACCTTTTTGACCCTACGCGATTCTGGCATTCTCTGTACATGTCCTGCCCATCTTATCCTCCCCTGCTTAATTTTCACCACAATATCTGCCTGTCCGAAGAGTTCCTGTAGTTCCACATTTGTCCTTAATCTCCAACCTTCCTCCTCTCTCACTGGCCCGTATATTTTCCTCAAGATCTTCCTTTCCCATCTTCGCAGCCAGTCTTCTTCTCTTCTATTGAGAACCCAACCTTCCGATCCATACATAACCACAGGACTTAGTATTGTAATGTAAATTTTTATTTCAGTATTCCTACTAACATTTCTAGATTTAAACATGGTTTGCAGAGCGTAATAGCAACTATTTCCACTTTTAATCCACCACATCTTCAATAATTTCAACATAACATTTTTACATCAAATTAAGCTGTGGACCCTTAGCGGTCGAACGGTACATTTATTTTGTCCATGGTTAATATTTAAGATCACATTCCTTATGATTTCCGATAACCATGCATCCTATTAGTATACCCTCAATGTACATTTATATATTTAGCCTATTTACATTTTTGAAAATATAGGCTTATAAGATCACCTTTTGTCCGTGCGTGTGTGTGTGTCCCCCTAATAAAATATCAACGGACAAAGCGATTTCCATGAAACCAATTTAGTACATACTACTACATTGTCTGAGCTTGACCGTGCCTATCAAATTCTGATACGTTTCACCAATCCAACATGGCGGCCGCACAAAATATTCCCTTGGCTTTCGATATCTTCGCACCAGTAATAGATATCACCCTGAAATTCTCTACGGTGATAAAGGGTACTACAAGAAGTTCATCTATGTAATTTTCATAAATCTGTTAGGTACAAAAGTAACATGGCGGCCAAGCGAATTTGAAACATTTAAATAGACTTTTCTCGAAATCTAACCACCCAAGCGCAGTGAAACTTGGTACAGCAAACGTTTACACACATTGTAATGCAATGACATCTAATTAAGTGCAAATGTTTATATAATGTCACGATCGCTGTGTGAAATTCTAAAATTATTATTTTTATTTCTTGTGTCCTAACCATGCGATCGAAGTGAAAGATTGAATAATGAACCCACGAAATAATCTTCATCTAATGGTAGATAACTCTTTGTCCTACACATATAACAATCCAACATAGTGACCATCTGAAATATTTAGGCGGTTCTCAATTTCTACGAATCTATTACAGTAATCAAACTGAAATTTTGTATGTTGACAGAGGCTATTAACTAAGGTTCACCAACTGTATGGATCATCCAATACCTTCGTAAGCACAAAACCAACATGGCGGCGACGCGAAATTTGATTATCGACGTGAAATTTTCTCGCGACTTTTCATCCGAGCGCTGGAAAGCTTGGAACGGTATATCTTCATACAAGCCTTAATATATTGATGTCTAATTTAAGGGAATTTTACGATAACTTAAAAATGGCGGCTGTGCAATTTTCTGAAATATCTTTTTAATTTCTCGTGTCCTAAGTAAGACCAGTGATATATATGAAAATAGGCTATTTAGTTCTTCGCGGAACTTTTTATGCTGGCCCCTTACACACACCAGTACAGAGAGTCATCTTATTGTGGTTCAATACACTTGTCTAAGTTTTTGAAGTACTTAGTGAATTAAAACAATATCACGTTTCTGATAATGAAGGACCAAGGAGGTTTTTATCATTTTAAATGATCTTGTCGACTTCGTCGTTACGCTGGGATCTGGCGTTACGTTACGGTGACGGGACGAAATGTACCCAGATGAACTGAGGTGTGTGACGTCATAGTACCGCTTGGTGCATGTGTTCCCCGACAATCTCTACTTCGTTAGTATAAGAAAAAAATCCCCGATTCTTGGATGTCACGGGTAATCTCGAGAACCACTGGATGGATTTTATCATTTTAAATGATCTTGTCGACTTCGACGTTACGCTTGGGTCTGGCGTTACTTTACGGTGCCGGGACGAAATGAACCTAGATGCACTGAGGTGTGTGACGTCATAGTACCACTTGGTGCATGTGTTCCCCGACAATCTCTACTTCGTTAGTATAAGACAAAAATCCCCGATTCTTGGATGTCACGGGTAATCTCGAGAACCACTGGATGGATTTTGATGCGGTTTTCACCATTCTGTAAAGGATATCTCGAGGAAAGATTCTGTAGAAAATAATTTATGTATGATCAAAGGAAGTCAAGCAGTAACGTTTTCAGTGAAAAAGTCGAAAACAAACTTGGCGTCCGTGCGCTTCGTAAGCTTACGCTGGGCAAACTGTTAAAAATATCAATATACTATGAGCGTAAGAATTGGTCAGCATGAAAATTTCTACAAAAAAGTCTGCGAGAGCATATCTCTATCTTCAATACATCGCCCACTATAAGTGTTTTTAGACTGGATGGAAGGGGCACGTCATCCAGCCATATCCTTCCGCGCGCTTGACCTTGATTTGCCCTTGGTTGGCACTTGCCGTTCGCGAGTAATTTGAAACAAGGTAAAGTATTATAAAGCAAGATATGTATTATGCAGATAATTTTCTAACATGTCAAGAGTCTTCGGCTTCGAGCGAAGCGAGAAGCCTCCAGCCTTTCTAGCATTTTTCAGCATTTGTAGCATTTAAAATGATACAAAGTCTAGTCTTTCAGACTGACTGTCACGTTTTCATTTAAGGGAACATGTCTGTGAACGACCATAATTTTAACTACAAATTACACGCAAGATATCACAACAAGTATGGTTCATATACACATGAAATTCACTGTACAACTGGAAATAACCTCTTAGAACAATAATATAGCAAATAAAATTTAGTGTGTCAAGTATTTTGAAAATTAGCCTATTTTCTCCGTCATAAGTAATTAACTTTCTGAGAGTGTAGACAATTTTTTAGGTACCCATATCATCGAAACTTATCAATAAAATCCACCAATTTGTTTTACTGAATACAGAGAATGTGTGTGTGCACAAAGTAGACTACCATGGAGAACATTCAGAAAAAAATGAATTAATAGCATTAATTAAAACTTGGTACATAAAAATACAGCAATTTTTGTTGGGTGTAGCTGATGTCAAGTCCTTATTTTTTTAAGTTGGTCCATGATTGTAGTCTACTTTTCTTCAATTATCATACTGATTCTATGTACAAAGTTTCAGCCCTCTAGCTTTAATAGTTTTTGGTCTATTAAATTAAATATATCAGAAAAAAGAACTTTCGGGAAACTAGACTTAAAGTTCAACTTTGCTTTTAATGTAAGTTGTGGCCTAACCTGTTGTGTTTAATGCATTCCAGCCCCATAATCACCTTAGTTCTGATGTTCTTCATCCTCTTTCTTCCTCTTAATATTTCTTTTTCTCGTTCTTGCCTCCTTGGAAGTCTCGTTGAACATTCTGACTGCCTCGGCAACTCTTCTTCTGTCAATAGCAGTTTCCTTTTTGAAGCACTTGATCGCACCTTAACCTCAATCTCAACTATCTCACCTGAACCATTACTGGTATTTATCTGTGTATCTTGCTCCTTTGGTGAAAATCTATTTCCGTAGAACTTACACCTTCCAGTACCAAATTTACTAATCCTGGGCATATCCATGGAAACGCTTACTATTTATTTCTTAAGAAAAACAATTGTAATGAATACTGTTGTTTATTTCTTACTGATTTGAAGAAAGATGAACATCGTGCAGGTTAGGCAACTTCGGAAGTTAAATTTACCATATTTAAATGGAAATTACATTTGCTGTCCAAAGTGACTTGCTTAGCATGTAATATGAAGTTAAAATATATTTGACAGGCAAAGGGGCGTGGCAGAGGTATGCAGATGTTCAAGATTATGGCTCTTAAAGGTCCAAACACATTAATAATATGCACTTATTGTATATGGTTGGATTCAGGCGCGGATCTAGAGTTTGGTTTGGGGGGGGGGGTCAGAGAATCGATCTAGAGTTTGGCTTTTGGGGGGGGGGGGTCAGAGAATCGAAATTGTTAAGAAAAATGGTATCACTAAAAACGCAATCACAAAATAACCAAACGTACAAAACCAGACCAATTTTTTTGCAAGCTTCATGGATAGAAATTTGATGCGTTTAGCGAACCAAAAATATTCGTACAAATTGCAACGGCGTGTTTTGCGACTTTTACATCGAGCTTCGAGAAAAGTATCAAGGTACGTTACAGTTTCGGCAAGTCGAGTGGGTACCGACAAAGGGAGAAAGTCACAGCTCAAATTGCCAACCAAGCTTGCAGTTTGGACGTCGGCAAAAATTTTTGATGCGAAAAAAGACCAAAATTCCTATCCGTGCATTGCTGCACATTCATCGTGACATCACTATAAACTTCGATTCGGTAATCACAAGGTTTGCTAAACAAAGTAGACTAGTTGATTTTGTTGTATAAATAATCGTTTTTATATGAGAGGTTTGAAGTTGTAAATATGTACAGTTGTAACAGAACATAATAATTCGAATCAAGATATTTCAGTAATGAATAAAATGAAAAAAAAAGACTGTTTTTCAGTTAAAATTCGTTAAGTTTTATTTGTCTGGTAATTGTGTTTTCATTTTTTGAGTTTGCAAAAAAATTTGGTCTCCGTTTGGGGGGGGGGGGGGTCATGACCCCCATGACACCCCCCCCCCCTCTTGAATCCGCGCCTGGTTGGATTCAGGAAAGACTGGGGAATATTATAAGAGAAAAAAAAATGATTTTTTTTCTAAAAATTCGCGTACATGTTCCCACTGACGTAGAAGATAAGGTTTTAATATTTGGTTGGCCACATAACCTAATTCAATAAAGAAATATTCTGACTTTAATAGTCTATACTCGTACAGCATATGGATGGCACTTTTGAAAATGCTTTCCAGTGGATTACAATGCACGGTTAGATTCATGGATACTCTATCCCTTATTGTTTTGGCTGCTAAACGTAAAGAAGAAATAATCTACCATAAGTACTTTCGGGCATTCACAGACTTTTGTAGTAAACATAATTTGTATTTGGATCCTGCCACAAAGGCAGCAGATTTTGAAAAGTCAAAACATATGTGAGATTGGGTTTCATTTAAGGTTATTTGCCAGATGGGCAAAAGCTCAAAATCCTGGTATAGCAAATTACTAAAAATAATGAAATTTCTCGATGGCTGAGGTGGTGTATTGACCATTGTGTACTTTGAGTCATAAGTGATTGAAGATTGTTTCAACTTTGAAATGCTTCCATTTCTGCCGAATGACAAACGATTAGTGTAATTTCAAGGCCGCTGACAAATACTCTTATTTATGAGGTCTACTAATTACCACCGAGAAGATGGACACATTTTTCTAGTGCACTAACAAGAACTACTTATGCATGTGAATCCCTTCACTCACACCGTATCAATGCTTTCTTCCCTCCACACCCTTCCATAACGACATATACACAAGATCTCTGTTTGAATTTTAATGAAATACATTTATTAAGTGCTACAGCATAAATGGTCCATTTTAACATACGATTCATACCTGCAAAGAGTTGGAATTTTGAGAAAAGCAATTTGTCGAGGAAAGTTTCTACGGGCGATGCCACTTGACGACTGTTAAAAATCTTGTTTACTTTTAAGTAGGATGTGTCCTTATTTTTATGTGTTTAACTATTTCATGGCATTCTTTTTGAAAGTTGTACATTATTTTATTGATAATCGATGTTTCTTAAACCACACTACCTGCAAAAATGGTTGCTACTCCCAAATCTTCACTAAGTGGGAGGGAATATTTCGTCTTTAGTCAAGATCATGCCTGATTCCATCTCATTTTACATATCTGAGACTAGTTCTGCTACAGAAGTAGATCGGGATAAACCGGTTGATTCTAGGACAAGATAAACCTACTATGCCCCTTCCGAGCAGATAACTAGTGATATACACTCCATGAGATGATCCACAGAGTACTCATATACAGATATGTGGTGTTCTAACAAAATTGATCGGTAACCTCTTTACAACTACAATTCAGAAATACC